>JAQISU010000093.1:3697500-4105000 GCA_029339505.1 Unio delphinus
CCGTCTTAATAACCTTTTGGATAATAACAATACATAATGTTTTAATATGAATACAGTCATTATTAGCAATTTTTAAGTTACTTTATCTCTCACAACAAGCCTGGGTGGGCTAACTTGGTGTCTCGTTGAGAAACAGATTTAGCTATTTTGCATGATATATCCACCAATGTGTTAAAAGTGCTATTAGAATACACAGCAAAAATATAAATTCTACTCAGCAGAAATGTATATACTATTTTCAGATAGAGCGTTGAAATTTGTTCTTGTGTTTATCATCATCATTCATCATTTCTCCCTTAACGTGATTGGTCCGAAAGGTGTCTCTGATGACTTTTTGACAACGATTCTCCGTTTGTCTTGTCTCCAGTGCTTATTAGTAATTCACATAGTATATACATTGCTGTTAAGTAAAGTTTCGTGAATTGTTTGCGTATTATCATCATCAAGTCAAAAACACACGGAAACGATGAACAATGGCCCATCACGTTTATTATTTTCTTAAATTTTTGGGCCACTGTGGCTCAGAGGTTAGTGTGTTGGACATACGACCAAAAGGCGTCTGTTCGAATCATTCGAATCCTACCATCAGATTATCCTTTTTCAGCCAATGTGATATGTCCCCGGGCAAGGCGCTTTACTCCAATAGCTAACTCGCTACGTAACCTACTTGTGTTGCTATGCATTTAATAGTTTGTATTTCTATGACGTTTAGAGCATGAAAGCAAAACGTACGTCATAAAGTAAAACGGAATAGACTATAAAGCATTGATGTGCATAACTTGTGTCAATGTTTCCCATTTATTTTATGAACATCACAGAATGTATTGAAACAGGCAAGACGGATGTTTCAAACCCTGCAAAAGCAATTTAGACAATGTCATAGTCATCTCTGAGTATGAATACATTAATTCAAACACAGCTGACACGAACAAGTATCTATATGTAGTATGTTTGATGAAAATATGTGAACCCAAATCGAGGAACATTATTTAAAATGACACTGCAGGTGTGTGTGTGTGTGTGTGTGTGTGTGTGTGTGTGTTTGAGAGAGAATAGGATTTTAACATAGCTTTAACAATTTTTCAGTCATGTTGGTATTATGTCTGAATTGTAGCAGTTTATAGTGATGCCGAGCACTGTGTCATACATGTCCCACCATGATACATTTTATTGCCATCAAGGCAAGTAGTCCTAACAAGATCTTATTAATGCTGAGCGCATTGCAAGGTAGCTTCAAGTGCCATTTTTATGTCTTTAGTATGATTCGACCCGGATTTCGAACTCGCAACTTTCCGCATCTGAGGCGGACCGGAGCAGTCTCCCGATTGTAGCATTGTTAAAAAAGTGTGTTAAGGTAGCGAACGTTTGTGCAATAAACTCCATTACTTCCCTTAATGAGCCATTTTTGTTATTCGTTAATGTAGTGCATGGACTTAATTAAAATTATCAAACGTAAGATTCGTTGTGGTCATATCTGCCAAAGGAAAGGTCACACAGTAAATCTGTGAATTGATATGACTTGACCAAAGTATGCTCAATTTTTCTATACTCATTCTAATGAATACAATATTGTTGAATGACAAAATTTGTGATAGCTAAGTTAACAATTTGTCTACCTGTCAATTGTTTCGAAACTTTGAATCTCTTAAAACTGACCTACAATATTCAGTATTCCGTAATTCATTATATCGTTTCGTCTCCACATCATATCGAAGCCTTTGATATACAGTATAAATGAGAATACAGTTGATCATGATAGAAAATACTTAATATTTCCGTGTTTTGGTTAGTATTATCTGTATGTAAATCATAGCGGTTTTGTTGCTTTAGTTGGCAGAAGATTCATGGTCTCACGTTCATATAAACCAAAAGAAAAATATTTCCTCAAGATTTGCAACTTCCTTGCTAATGAAATGATGATTACAATAAACTGATATCTTGAAACAAGCCGATTGTTTTGTGGCTGTGGATACTGGTCTAAATTTGAATGTATACATCATATTATCCTAGGACAACAAATTCAGTTGACTACATACTCAAGTTGAGGAATGTCACACAAGCGGTACCATATATATTTCTTCTTATGTGTGACACACACAGACACACACACACACACACACACACACACACACACAAAACACACACACACACACACACACACACACACAAAACAGGTCTATTGGAGTGATAATATTTCAGTGTGATAATTATATACTTAGTCATCATGTGAAAATCACATTGACAACTTGAATCCTCAAATCCAAAGAAATTAAGTTTCTTGTTTGGCATAACAACAAAAATTGAGTGAAGTATACTGATACAGTGAACTGGTCTGCACATAAGAATATTTAAATGCTTGTTGTAAAGATTTTCTAGATAAAAGTAAATGATCTGTCCACAATGGGTATAGGTCCTAGCGATATAATAAAAATGAAAGCGATAACTATTAATAAAGGAATTATTCCAAACCTTAACTGAAAGGAAAGATGTACAGTTACTTATCATTTATCAACTGCTATAATAGTCATACATATAGCCTATTTATTTGTATGTCAAATATATTAACATGCAAAGAGTGCAATAGTTGTAAAACATTATGTCATCCGGATTTTTGGACGTTCGTTGCAGGTGAGACTTGTGCAGGGAAAAGCAGCATGATGAACGTGCTTATGGCAGGCAACTATCTTCCGGTGGATCATGGACAATGTACAAGAGTCACGTGCGAACTTAAAGATAGTATATTCAGACGGGCTACAATATTCTACGATGAAAGGTAATAAAAGATATAAGATAACAGGCTTGGGTAAAGATTGATAAAAAAAATTCCTACATAAAATTAGGTGTAAAGAACCGTTTGCTAAACAAAATAGATCCTTAAAAGTAATATATATATATATATATATATATATATATATATATATATATATATATATATATATATATATATATTAAACCTATTCATCTGATTTTATGAAGACATTAAAAAGTTGTGATGTGAAAATGTAACTTACCAAATGTATGTAGAATTTGCATTTGGAAGAGAAACCCTTTGCAATTCAAGATGGATTTACAAATGCTGTAAACATCAACACCAGTATACAATTTACGTTTCTTGTACTTGTTGTCACAAGAACGAAAGTGGTATTGACATCATCTGAGCCAGATTTATATCATTCATTATTTCCGCTATAAAGTTCAAGGGTCATGTTAAAAGTTATGTACAGTCTATTTTATATGACATCGACGGACTGTACATGTTTTTTGTTTTCATTTTCTCGTGATGAGTTGTGATTCAATGCTATACCTAAAGCCGAATCGATAACTTTTGTTTAATTTCTAATGTCTGTGTGTAATGTCACTGATTATGATATAAATATTATAAATATATAATATGATATAAATATTGCTTCAGTGCTCTTTGATAGATGTGACCAAAATCGGTACGGTGCAGTCTATGGCACTCAATGGCAAAAATTGGCACGTGAAAGGAGAAAATATATATGCATGTTGTTTTGATTTTCTAACAAGGAAAAACATTCATAATTGCGGGAAAATGGAATGAAGAATGACACGGGGCTTGGCAAACGCAATTATTCAAAAGGGCAATAACATTACCAATCCCCTGACGTAACACCTGACATGAACTAATCAAATACACCATAAAGACTGCCTCTATGGTGATGAATGACAATAATTTCCCGGAAACAGTGGTGTTAGGGTAGTTGTATTGTACTCTAACCTGCGTAGAGAGTGAAACAGACTGGGATAGAGATAGGATATACTCTTGCTTTACTAATCGATCACTATCGCAAAAAATGGACAAATCTATAAACGGGTTCTTATTCATTTGGTTCACCTTGATATTAGATATTATTAATTATATCATTTGTACCCCAGATTTCTACAATTTCTAAGAATAACTCCTCAAAATCCTGTGGTATTCTGATCATTTGAGATATTATACTTGTTACTGATGATTCCCTATTTAGGAAGTCTCTCGTTCCCTACATGTTTTCGTAATTTACGTAATTATTGATTATCTAGATCAGAAGACAACTATATGAAAATTTACTTTTTAAATCAAGGTCTTGTCTATGCTGGACAAATTCAGATGTATATTCTATGCTCCAAGCTAAGAGACGTGATAATCGCATCATTTTCAAACATACAGTGTATTTAGACAATAATTGTTTTCGAAAAGAATTAAGTCATATCTTAGAACATAAACTGTGCTAGATCTTAATCAAGTTTAACATAATTTGGATATTATGAGAAAGAACTATTCTGGGTAAGAAATGTTTTATAATCATTTTAACAAGTTACATGATTTACATGAGTCATGTTGCTAACTATTGCATTTACAAGAATGTAATAAGTTACTCCTTGGCCTGCTTTACTTTAACCAAGTTCTAAACTTTCGTCTCAGATTTTATGAATAAAATGGAACAAAAACAGCTTTTTCGCAGTAAGTGGTACGTATGTAAGGGGGTTGTGGAAACATTACTTCTTTGTTATAGCGGATACAAGAGAGGCACTTTGCAAACAATGTGATAGGATCATACTTATGAACATGAATACCTTTCAGATCATTATTTAAATAACACATAAATTACATATACATTTTATAATTATGTGGCCCTGTTATAACTCACTAATGTAAATGCTATGAATTTGTATCCGTCAATAGTTGCTTATATTTACCTTAATATGCGATTTCATGTTAAGTGCTGCACTAAACGTGACACCAATAAAGTCACACTAAAAAGGTAACTCTGGCTGGCTTTACTGAAAATGGATTTTCTTTCTGTCGCATCGTAAGCGGTCAGTATTTAAAATTATAATTCAGGTGATATTTGGTATTGAACAAACCAAATTACCAATTAGCTGCGTTTAGTTAGATGTATGTGCAAAGTCCGCTTTAATAAATTGAAAAATATTTATGTCGCGGGGGTGGTAGAGGTTGTGGCACAGTGCTCCCAAATTTTACAATAGATTATTATAGAAGTCCCACGAAGGTTTGTTTTTGTAGGACATGAAATTAGTGATAGAGATAAGTAAAGCTACGAGACCCCAGTCAGCAATACCGACAGATAAATTATTGATCACACGAAAGGTAAAATTCCAATGCATAATAATTTAATACAACTCAATAATCAATGGCAATATGTCCCCTATCACTTTTCTTCCTATCGACCCTGCAACAGCCCACGACATCACTTGATAAGTAGTGTGAGATAGTTTTCCACTTGTCTTTTTATTTTGCTCATCTGCGTTTTCTATCATATTTTTCTATTTCTTCTCATTCCGAATTGCTCCAAGTCTTTCTCCTCTCGTCTGCTCTATATTCCTCCTCGTTCTTCACTTTCTCGTCCTAGACTCCTTGTCCTCCGCCTCCTCTATTCGACGCGGACAACTTTGTTGACTCCGACTGCTCTGCCTATATCACTTCCGTCTCAATTTCTATAGATTCGGGACTAACTATATCGGAAGTCTGTCCGTTGAAAGCTTCCTTTACTAAGCTTTGACTCTCTTAGAAGTTTTCCCGCTATATTACGAGTAGCTTCCTCGGAGTAGTAAATTAAAACCTATTCCAGCACGATTTGGGGCGACTATTGAATTTTTAGCTTCGAAAGTACTAAATTAAATTAGGGCTGAATTGGTGACCACACTCTAGCTCAATTCCGATTGGATGCAGAATCTACATTGTTCCATTCATTTTATCAAACAATGCCCCCGGCAGTCTGTCAACGTGATGAAATTTACGACACCGAAATGGGTCATTTATTCAAAGCTTTCGCTGTCCACGTGCTACTTTTCACACCCACTATAATATTTGAATTTTTCAAAACATTGTACTTGAAACAGAAATAATGTGCATCTAAATATGTTTAGGTGTCACGTGTTGCTTGCCTGCAAAGCACAGCTTGATGACCACTGACACAAATGAGTGGTGCACTAGTTACAGTTCACTTGGAACTTAAGAGCAGTTGTAGGTGTTTGTATTGATGCTGCCGTTGAATTTTTGTGCAGACTTTAACCTACATTGTGTTCGGTTGGATGCATTGGCGCTAGATGCCCAGAGTGGAGCGAATTACGGTGTGGCAGAATAACTTGTCCAAAGGGAATGATGTGGAACTGGGCTACGGTTGTCCAATTAGTGAACCAAAGTGGAGGATAATAAGCACATACACAGATACAAACAAAAACACGAATAAACAACACGTGCTTAAGCAGACAAACGCTCGTTATTACAAACCAACATACATTCTTACAAACATGTATACATATATGCATACATGTAAGTACTACCATGCTTTCACGAAGTATGATAGTACGTATGTGTATGCATATATGTACATAATGTCCACACATGTTCATGCGAAAATGTTCGACTGCACTATCTATGATGCATTTAGAATAAATGTCGCGAAAAATAAATGTGAACGTTCTTCTTTTCTTTTTGGAAGAGTCAACACCTCTGCCAGTGTGCTATCAAAGCAGGTGTCAATCGATTTGCATAAAGAGACCGAAATGTCTCTGGACCTGTTTTAGGTGTCAGAAATAAAACCCCAATCATAATTCAAAAATATATCTAACAGACAAACATATGCGTATAGTCTCGTTGAAAGATCAAAAACATTATGCAATCCACTGACATATGTTATCTGCTACCGGAGTTTGCCTTCTCGGAAATTTGCATTGTTTTGTGTACGTGTGTAGATTTCCTTGTTACAAATGTTGAATTTGTTTATAGCAAGCAGCGTGTTTAAGAAACAATAGATTTGGTGATTATAACAATCGATTATAACAGACAAATACATTGTTTGCATTGAGACTGATGTTGGGATTTTGCGAATTTACCTAGAGTCAGACAAGATCTCTTCGTTCTCGCATCATGTAAATTAATTATTTCATTGCATTCACGCGAGAAACTGTAAAGGAGGTTTGCCACACTCATAATACCACAATATGCATTGCAGAGGGATATCGGACAAGAATAGTTTGTGTTTAATGAAACGTTTGAGGAAAGGGTTCTTACCCCAAATGATCGGACCTGCAATCAAAGTGCTTAAAAGATGACGAAAATATAACGCTTCTTCAATTTGACAATGTGACAGATCGTCAGTCTCTTTGATGACAGTCAACGCGACATTGAGTTCAGACCCTATGAGCTTAATCATACAGAGATATACCTAATTCATGAAATCAGCATGGTTCTTATTTTGGCGTCTTCAATATACAACATCAAACAATGTCAAAACAACAAGAGAGGAAGCGGAACAAATGGTTTGGTGGCAGCAAATTGGTTAGATCACAACATTAATGGAAAGTGTTGTGTATCAAAAGGAGAATACGAACTCTTCGTCCTTGTTGTGCAACTTGTTTTCATTACTAGTTTCATGACTCTAAACATTCTGACGTCGATGTAGACAGATTGGGATTTCTACTGTTGTATTAATGTCAGTAATAATGTCGTATCATTGATCTCCTTTAAATTGTCAAAGTAAATTTGCATAAAAACAAACTTCAAAACCCAGTGAGTAGTACACACACTACAGACAGTTCCACTTGCAAAGGAGTATATATTCCTGTTCATTTAATTTTTCTATGAACGACTTGCAATTGTGGGAGTAGTTAGACATATGATTTGCATTCTGATACGGAATCCCGTGTAACGCTTGATTAGGCATGATATTTCTTCTTATGACTTCCTCAAGATTTCAATGTCTGAATAGTTAGGCATTATTTCTAGAAATTTGTTCTTCTTATAGAATTGAGTTACCAACGGTTAAGATGTTTATGTCATTCAAGGAGTGACTGTTGTTTGCATTTCACTTGGACCCGTACCAAATGATTTTAACGGCTTTCTCCTCTATGAGCCCTTTCAAAGTGTACATGCTGTTGATGAACGTTTGTACATCTTTTCTTTATCTCGACTCTTTTAGGGCCATAAATGTAAGAGATTACCAAATAAAGAGTGAAATTGCATCGGTTCTTACGAAAATTATCTTTTATAGTAAAAGATGAAACAAGCCATAATCCGTATTGTGTCCTTTCGAAGGTACTAGTTTAAGTTTGGCTGATGATACTATCAATGTACTTTAGGACCGTTATTGGATATATGAATTTAAAATAGATATATAGAAGAACAAATTTAAAACTAATACATTTTGAAATAATCAAGTGTAAGATAACATCTTCCGTCAAGAGTTATTACCTGTCATTTGTATATATTTTACGGTTGCGACCGATTCCATATGAGAGATTCATTTCTAAGCATCGTATTTCCAACAAAGATTATCCAAGACCTTTATGCGCACCAAACGATTGCTAGAACAGAGTTTACGAGCTATGCTTCTCCATTCATTTTAGTTGCAGAAAAGCTGTATTTATGCCAGTCATTTTCAATATAAAAATCACGTCAATATAAGTCTTAATTAGCACGTTGATCGTTCAAGCTTTACCTGTATTTAGGAAACAAAACAGGGGAAAGAAGACAATCGGATACATATTCAAATATACAGTCAAATAGGGGATGTGCATCTGTTACTCATATATATATATATATATATATATATATATATATATATATATATATATATATATATATATATATATATATATATTGGAAAAAGTATGAATGATAAGAAAGAATCATATTTTGACAGATAGACAAAACACGATTATCCTGGTTAAATAATTACTGGAATTGTGTACATGTTCACCATGTGTACCTCAGTTGGATCTGCCGCATACACTGTAGCAACAGTTCGATATATAAGATGCCAATTGTAGATAAATTCTAATATATTTCATTATCACCTTATTCGAAGGTTCAAAAGAAATCCAACAAAACTGGAACTAACGAATGACGCAGAGACTGAAGAATGGCAGCGCGTTCAAGAATGCATCGAATCAGGCTACGACTCCAAAGCGGAAAAAGAAGGTGACGAAAGGATACATGTTGAAAAAGTTGTCATAGATTGGCCAATTCTGTTTAAGAAAGTGAGTATTAAATCTCCACATGATTCGAGTTCTGATGCTGTATAAATTGGTATTACTGAAATATTAAACTTATATTTACTTTTGATGTTGTACGCACTGTTCCAAAGCTTAAATCGAGCAATTTAGGATGTCTCAAAATGATTGCCTTTTGGACATGATTGATATCGAACAACAATAGGATGTTTGGAATCACAAATACATGATATATAACCGTCTGACATCAATAGGTCTCCAAAACGGAGTCAGGCTAATAATTGTTTTACAATTATAATTTACTTATTTGTAGACAAGACCATGATATTGACCTCTTTAAACCATAACATTTGAAATAGTTTTCCAATAACTTTATCTTTATTGTCTGGCCGAGTGGCCGAGTGGCCTAGTGGCCTAGCGGCTTAAGGTGCTTACCACTGCGGATCACTGCCACCTCTCCGATGTCAGTCTGGGTTTGAGTTTCTAGATCGGCTAACGTGGGTACGTGCTAAAGCTTGGTATTAGGTTTTCGTGGGTCAGTTGGGTAAGTTGTTCTTCCCAGGGTATTTCAGGCTTCATCCTCCACCAGTTATACTGGCCGCCACATATATAGCATTTTTTGTGTGCTGACAAATGCGGAAAATCCTACACCACCACCAGCACCAACAACAATAATATTTTGTATTGTGTACTATTAAAACCTATAACAATTATAAATGGAGTGATCTTTCCGTATTAGAATACGTTTGCGTAGAAAGAGATAAGGATTCAAGAGTAGTCTTATCAGATATTTAGATGTGACACATTTGGGTATTTCTTAATTTGAATTGAGCATATGAGACAGGTATAAACGTGCTGTGAAGAAGATTTAATGACTAGTTAATTATTTCTGATCTCGAGGAATATTTATCAGATTTGCAAGGATTATCCTCCAAGTTTCTCCTTTTTGATCAAGATAGGTCTGTATATTACCATGGATCAACCTCTTGAACTCTTGTACTAAAACGAGATGTCAGTGGTAATCGTAATCTTTATCAATATTCCTGGCTGAGAACCAAGAATCAAATAGCTATCTTTTACATTATCAAAGCCGACTGAGTTTGTCGAATTTCATGTATACTTCTCCTAAACCTTTGTTCACATACATCGGGTGCTAACTAAAAACCCTTTCCGATACATTCCTTAACCACATCATAATCAGGTCCTTGTAGTACTGACGGGGACGTATACACAATTAACGAATAAATACACTTTGTAATAATAACGTAATATGTTAGCATAATCAATGGTTTGGCAAGCTAAAAATGTTTCGGGTTTTTTTTGCAGTGAAAGGGGTTTCTAAAATACAATTTCTGGTAACATCAAAACTTAACCGTTGTGAAAAGCTGGGTGTGGTGGGGTGGGTGAGGTTGTGTGGTCTGCTTAATTTAATCTACATTGCATTGATGCTTCTTCTTTCTTTCGAATCCGACTTTCTATCTCACTGTCGCTTCGTCGAATTTGCAGTTTCATTCATTTCGTTATCTTTCTGAATATATATTTCACTCTCTTCTAACTCTCCATCAACCATCCTCATTAGCATTTCCATTGTTTCCTTCTCAAGGTATAACATTCACAATTCAATTTGTCTGGTCTGTTAATGTTCGTCTAGTTTCCGATCACACCCATTTGCAGACTTACCAATGAAATGAAGACAATATTGTTCAAACATTTTTTAATTTTTTCTATCAAGTACTGAAACAAAATATTATTTTAATTTTGCTTTGTGAAAGATGGTATAGCTTAAGAGAGTAATATTGTTTGGCAACATCAAACAAGTCGTTCTTTTTCTTAGACTATGACCCTTACTGAAGTTCTCTCCCTAAGATGACGCTTATGAACGTATGCTTCTTAACTACAAAGAAATTTCTCAGATTTGTCAATGTAACATCTTAACCAGTCAAAGTGAAAAATCCGAAAAGTCAATTTAAATTTTCAAGATCATAAATTAGATCCTTGAAATATGTTAAAATCTACTGATCTCAGATTACTGTTGTGAACAAAAGATCTGAAGCGAAGTCAATGGCATTGTAAGTATGATAAATTTGATCGCATAAAAAGTTGAACAAGGTACACTAACATGCCTTAAATACCGCACTGGATAAAAATCATATAAGTATCTTTACCGTTAATAGGAGAACAGCTAAAATATAGTTTACACAACATATGTTTGATCATCATGAAATTATAACCCGTTATTGTATGAGTTTTATGATTATAAAAAATACATTGCGCACTCTTGAATGAATTGGGCCTTTAGCCGAAGGAACAACGGTTGTTAAGTAACACAAATAAGGGTTCTGGTGGTAAAGTCAAGGACTACTGGTGGTGTTTACCCAAAGAAGAATATGTGACTTTCACATAACATATAAATACACTCGAATATGGTGGGAACTGGAATGAACATTAAAATGAGTTCCATGGTGTATTGCGCAAATGATTATCAGCATAATAAGACATGATATTGAGAGCGATGTGAAATCGCAAATGCGGCTTATATGATGCTGTTGATGAGACATCGGACGGGTGTTTATCGATGCTCCAAAGTGAGGTTGTGACCGCTGGATACAAAGCGATTTACATTACCCTATATCATTTCATTTCCACCTACTTTTGGTCATTGTGCAATTAATGCGAGTCCCAGTGGATTGATACGTTAACATAATTAAACACATTAAGGCGGTTGTTATGTATTTCCTAAAATGTAATGCATTCCTCTCGTACTAATGCCATTCTAGGAAGATCAGGTCCGATCGGCTCATAGCTGGAATGCTTAGCGGTCTGTAGGCGCCAAAGAAAACGTCTTAGTTATCGAAATATCAATTCGGTTTAAAACTCTAAATCCATCGATGGACCACACCTGGGTCAGCGGCACGACTTCGCCTACCTTCTAATTTCCGCAGTGCATATCAATACCAAACAATATTAATGCAGATTGGTTACCATTGTATACAAATGTTGTCGTAGTGTGGCCAGTTCTGCATAAGAAAGTGAGTATTAAGTTTCCATTTGAATTATCTTCAAATGCTCTGTAACATAGGATTATGGATATATTAAATTATTATTTACTTTAAAGGCCGTACCCAATAACGATGACGAAGCCAGCTGTGAAAACGAGCGAGAGGAGACAGTTCAGGTTGGATTAGAGAGAATTGTGCAAAGATATATACAAGTTTGGAGTAATAGTTCATTGTTTGATAAATATTACTCTGAAGGCCAACATTATTTATGAAACTAAAAAAGAATTTTAGTTGTTTTATATAAATCTTTCATAAATATTTTCACTGTTCAAAAGTTTATAACAAACAATTTTAAGACAGAGTAAAACGCATATAGATTCGACCTGATTGATATTTAACTTCTTGGATTGAGTCGAGACGTGATATAATCCAACATAAGAATTGTTTAAAAAATATATGAAACGCACTAAAGTTGATAAAACGTGATAAACGCACACCGTTCATATGTCACGGTGACGTTATACGAGTCAACATTATATTTTCGTCGGATGGATTTAATATCAATTTTGTGGTATCGTAACAATAATAATCCACTTCACTTCAACCAGAGCTAATGTATATGTTTCGGTTTTCATATCTTTATAAAAATGCCATTTGAACCTGTTAATGTGACAAAACTATACGTTCCCCCACCAATGATTGTCAATGACATCCAGTGGTCGACTTCGAAAGCAAAGTTCCTTTAACAAAATACTTTGAGATACTCTCGTGACCCTTACTCTTCTAACAGCTACAGGCTTGTCAGAATGATAACTAAGAGTTATGGAACCTTGTTACATCAATAGTTCATAAGTCTCCTAATTGCAGTGAGACTAATGCTTGTGTGACAAAACAAAATGTATTGCTTTGTATACAAGAACATGCCATTGACCTCTTTAATAAACAATAACATTTGAAATAGTTTTGGAATAGTGCTTTCTTTATTGACGGGGACACGAGTGGCCGAGTGGTCTTAGGCGATCACCATTCTGGATCACTGCCATCTGTCCTATGTGAGGATGGGTTTGAGTTGCAGGATCGGCTAACGTGAATACGTGGAACAGCTTACTTGTAGCTTTTCGTTGCTCACTTGTTCACCTCAGTACTTTTCCCTAGTGCTTCCTCCATCAAGTATACTGTCCTCCATGTATAGCATATATTGCGCTGACACATGGCGTTGAATCTTACACAAACACAAACACCAACACCAACAACGGCACTTTTTGTGTATTGTTTACTGTTGCAACCTGTTGCAATCAGAAATAGTGTGATCTTTTCGTGTTAGAATAAGTATGCGTGGAAAGATGTAAGAATTCAAGATTATTCTTTTCCCATATTTAGATATTAAAGATGTGTGCCTTTATTAATTTAATATGCGCATAAACACAGGTTCACAATTGGTCTATACACATGTTGAGAGGAATACTTTATGTCTCGTTAATCTTTGTGAATCATGTTATATTGATCAGGTCTGTGAGCGCTATCTTCCAAAGTTTCTACTTTTTTCATCAAGTAAAGGTCTGGATATTACTATCGATATAACTGTTGAATTCTTGTATTAATACGAGTTGTCATTGGTTATCGTAATCTTTATAAATAGTCTTTCCTGAGAACCAAGAATCAAATCGCTGTTGTTTTACAATAGCACAGTCAAATGAGTTTGTCCAGTTGTATTACTACTTTGCCTAAACCTTCGTCAACAAAGAAAAGCTGTTGGCTAATAACCCTTCCAGATACTAATAACAACGTAAACAATCAACATGACCAATGTTTGGCAAGTGAGGAAATGTTTGGGTTTCTTTCTTCTGAAGAGGGGATACTTTTAGAAAAAACTGGCAACATCAAAACTGATTTTTTGTGTAATGTCGGGTGGTGTATCTCGGTTGAGATTTTGTTGTCCGATTCTTTTAGTCTATATACTTTTCTGTTTCTGCTTTCATTTGATTCGAACTTGCTCTCTCATTGTCATGTATCTCGATTTGCATTTTCTTCTTTTATATTTATCTTTCTGCATATATGTTTCACTCTCTTCTCACTCTCCATTTGCCATCTTCATTTACATTTCCATCGTTTGCGTCTCAAGGTATAACATTCGCTATTCATTCTGTCTGGTCTGTTAATGCTCGTTTAGTTTCCTATCAAAGCCAAATGCAGGCTTACCAATAAAATCAAGACACTATTGTCCAAAAAAAATTTTTCATCAAGTACTGAAACACAATATTAATTTTCTCACTGGATTAAAATCATATAAGTATATTTACCGTTGATAGGAGAACAGATAAAATCAAGTTGACACATCCTATGTTTGATCAACATGACTTTACTTGCTGAAGCCGTTATTGTATGAATTTTATGATGATAAAACAAATACATTTGAGCAAGATCGAGCCAAGGTGCTTTATATGAACACCGACTAACATATATGCATCATATCATTGATAATATTTATTTGGATATTTAAAAAGCTCAATCATGAATGAATTGAACCTTTATCTGAGATAACAACCGTTGTTTATTAACATAAATACTTTTTTTGTGTCAACGTCAAGGACAAATGTCGGGTTTTCCCTATTGAAAAATATGTGTGACTTCCACCTAACTTATAAATACACTCAAATATGGTGGGAACTGGAAAGAACATTAAAATGAGTTCCATGGGGTATTGCGCACATTGATATCAGCATAATAATACATGTTATCGAGAGCGATATATAATCGCACATGCAGTTTACATGATCCGGTCGATGAGAAATCTCATGGGTGTTTACCGATGCACCAAAGTGATGTTGTGACCGCTGGATACCAAGCGACTGATATTACAATATATCATTACCACTTACTCGTTTGGTCATGACGCAGTTTTATGCGAGTCATAGTGCATTGATGGGTTAACGTAATTAAACAGATCAAGGCGGTCTCTCTAGATTTCCTAAAACGTAATGCATTTCTCTCGCACGAATGCCATTCATGGTAGAACAGGTCCGATCGGCTTTATCTCTGATAGCTCGAATGGTTAGCGGTCTGTAGACGCCAATTGAAAACGTCTATGTTTTCTTGGAAAAACAATCGGGTTTGTAAGTCTAAATCCATCAATGGACCATACCTGGGTAAGCGGCACGACCTGGCCTACCATCTAATTACCGCGGTGCATAGCAATACCAACCAATATTAGTGCAGATTGGTTACCATTGTATAAAAATGTTGTTGTATTGTGGCCAGTTCTGCATAAGAAAGTGAGTATTTGATTTCGAGTTGAGTTCTAATGCTCTATAACATGACATTACTGATATATTACATTTCTTTTTTACTTTGAAGGCCGTACCCAGTAGAGATGACGAAGCCAGGAGTAAAAACGAGGAAGAGGAAAATAGTGAGGTAGGAATTGAGAGAAATGAGTACATATAGATGAACGTTTGGAATGGTAGTTCATTGTTATATAAATATTGTTATAAGGCCAACATTATTTATGAAACGAAAATGGAATTTTAGTTGTTTTTTTTAAAAATCCTTTATAACTGTTTACACTGTTCCAAAGCTTATAGCAAACATAAGTAAGAGAAAAACGCATGTAGATACGACATGATCGATACGTAACTACATGGCACGAGTCTAAATGTGATATAATCAAACATAAGAATAGTTTAAAAATGTTAAACGCATGAAATCTGATAAAACGTTACATACCTATAGCGAGCATATGTCACAGTGACTTTATATGAGTCATCATTATACTTACCTCGGATGGATTTATTATCATATTTGTAAACTCGTAGCGATGCATTCCACTCCACTCCAACCAGAGCTGATATATATTTTTCATTTTTCCATGGTTGTAATGGGATTTTGATTACTGAGTAGAGCCAGTGAAGAACGTACTTAATTGATACATGCTTCCTAATGTTGCAAAGCCAATAATTCCGATTTGTGGAATAATGTTCTGGTGCATGTTTAGTGTTTTCTTTGAATATAACAAACAGGATCATTAATGTCGATATTATGTTTGTCAATCAATGCTCACCATTCCCTACATCATCTGTATCAAGATACATTTTAAATAATTCGTTGAAATGTGTTTAGTAAAGACTAGGTGCACTGCTCAGCATGCCGTCGACGTATGTCAAAAGATTTCAAACATTTCTCAGAGTAACCAAGCTGAAATATTGTAATTGACTCCTTTCCCCTTTTTTGCTGCTCTTGATGTGACAATTTCTAGTCCAAATCTTTAATTTGACTGAATTCCTATGTTGGGTATAACTAAATGCACCACAGGGAGATTGCATACTTTTAACTAGATAACCACTTTGTGGGTTAGTTATAAGTCAATTTATGCATTAATTCAGAATACCAACTTTATAAAAATGCCTCTTTAACCTAGTAATGTGACAAAACTGTTTGCTCCCTCGACCAAAGAGTGTCCATGACATCCAGTGGTCGAATTCGAAGGCAAAATTCCTTTAACAAAAGACTTTGAGATACTCTCGTGACCCTTAATTTTCTAAAAGCTACATGCTTGTCATAATGACAACTAAGAGATATCGAACATATTTACATCAATAGTTCAAAAGTCTCCAAATTAGAACCAGACAAGTGTTTGTGTTACAAAACAAATGTATTGCTTTGTATACAAGAACATGCCATTGACCTCTTTAAAACAATAACATTTGAAATAGTTTTGGAATAGCTTTTTTTATTGACGGGGATCCGAGTGGCCGAGTGGTCTAAGCCGATCACCATTCTGGATCACTGTCATCTGTTCTATGTGTGCGTGGGTTTGAGTTGCAGGCTCGGCTAACGTGGGTACGTGAGAAAGTTAGCCAGTGTTTTCTCGTGGCTCAGTTGTTCTTCCCAGGGTTTTCCCGGGTGCATCTTGCACGAGGCATACTATCCTCAGTGTATAGGATATATTGTACTAACGCCATGGTATTGAATCTTACACAAACACCAACACCAACAGCGGCAGTTTTTTGTGTCTTGTTTACTGTTACAGAATGGAGTGATATTTTCGTGTTAGATTAAGTATACGTGGAAAGATATTCAAGATTATTCTTGTCCGGTATTTACATATTAAAGATTATGCCGTTTTTAATTTGAATTGTGCATAAATACAGATATATTAGAGGAATTCACACTGAAATCAATCTTTCTTAATCGCGTTATATTTATCAGCTATACAGCTATACAAGCGCTATATTCCAAAGTTTCTACTTTTTCATCAAGAAAAGGTCTCGATATTACTATCGATGTATCTCTTGAATTCTTGTATTAATACGAGCTGACATTGTTTATCGTATCCTTTATCAATAGTCTTGGCTGAGATCCAGACATCAAATCGCTGTTGTTTGACGTTATCGAAGTCAAATGAGTTTGTACAGTTTTACTGCTACTTTTACTAAGCCTTCATCGTCGTACATCAGGTAATAACTGATAACCCTTCAAGATATGCTCCTTTTACCACAGCGTAATCAGTTCCTTGTAGTACTGACTTGAACGTGTACACTGTATACGATTGATGAATAAATACAGTTGTAATATTCATGTAAAATATGAGCATGATCAATATTTGGCAAATGAAAAATGGTTTGGGGGTCAGTGTTCTAAAAAGCGGATATTAAACGAAAATTTCTGGTAACATGGTAACATCAATGCTTAAGTTTTGGTTGGTTGGACGAGGTCCGGTCTTGTGGTCCTATGTTTTGTTTCTCTATATTGCAGTTTTGTTTCTTCTTTCTTTTGAGTCCAAATATCTCTCTCATTGTCCTTTCTCCAAATTTTCATGTTATCTCTTTCTACGTGTATATATATATATATATATATATATATATATATATATATATATATATATATATATATATATATATATATATATATATATATTTTTTTTTTTTTTTTTGGCTCCAAATTTTCATGTTATCTCTTCCTACGTGTACATATATATATAATATAATATACATTGACAGTAATTTCGTTCAACTTGTCAATGAATATTCGCTTCAAAATAGTGCTAGGGGCCAAACATACCTATACAAATCGAACCACGCTCGTGTAGCAAAACCAACGTGAGTCCAGTTTAGAGTAATCACATTAGCAAGTGAAAAGTGCAATCACTCATTTCATTAGTAAGTGTTAACAAAAAATCCGAGATAGATTTTGCAGCGATTAGGCGGAATGCACTTCTGAAACCAACTCGGATACATTTACCAGAGAATATGGTACACAAATATTGACTAAACTAAGAGAAAGAAATTATCAAGACATTTATTCGGGAAGGAAGCACCTATTCGGATAACAGTTTTCGATCAGCGACTGGAACGACCGATTCAGACATTATTTAGTAGTGAAATCGGTATGTTCCTGACAGAAAATGGTGTTAGACCACCAGGACACACAATGCGGTGAATTGAAATATTACCCTAGTTCTATATTGTATATGACTGTGTGCCAGGTTTATCAGTGTGGAAAAGATTTTTGGTTAGAAGTGCGTGAATGTGTTGCATTTGATCAAGATCTGCCTATTGAGCAGCAATTGAACTATACAATGACATTATTAATAGACGAACTATGATAGATCCTCAATATTACCACTCTGAAAATATAGTCGAAGCGGAACAACAATCGCATAATGAAATCACCAAGAGAACCGAGTTCGTTCTGAATTACAAGCTCACGCATATTGTTAATTTGAGAGCTGTTTGCGAAAATACATGTTTTGGTACTGTAGCAATCACAGCAAAGACGATTATCACGTGTGTACCAATCAAACGTAATGTCGGCATTGGCGAATTTTCGGACAATAGATGCTGAGTAAATGAAAAATATAATACAAACACAATTGTTACTTTAAAATCTGAAAGATGTTTGCTACAATGGTGGAATAATGACTTTTTTTGTTGACACCATTCCTCATTACTATGTTTCTTGTCAGGTTTATAATTTGTCAGTTCATTTGTTTCGGTGATTATTAGCCGTGGGTTGCATATAATCATGTTGCTATTTATCAGTGTGCGACCATTATGTGCTAGAGAGGAAGTGAATTATATTAAGCAAACAACAAAACCGGTTTGAACCAAAAAATACAAAGCATTTGTTATGATTCTAGTATAGATATACTATTTGCTAGTAAAGTTGACCTATCATTGCGTAGGTTAAGGCTTTAGTTAATTAAACTTGTCATATATAATTATCTAATTCTTGTTTTAAAATGTTCATGTATAAAAAGAAATTTCCCGGGATACAAACAACGTTTGTGGACAGTCCTGGTTTTGGTGCTGATCAAGAGACCTTCTCCTGCCTTAAAATGAGGGCAAAATCATGTGATGCCTGTATTTTCGTGATCAACAATGGCAGTCATCATGGGATCGAGGCAGACAGGGTACCTTATGTTATTGTGTTACAAAAAGATTTAATTCAATATTTAAGAACATATGCTAAATAAAGAGATATCAATCAACCAAACTCGGGATCTATTTTCATAAAAGCAACATTTGTACTGGATGTTTAAAAATACCTGTTTATTTCCTACCGTTTCATCTCTACACCAGATAATAATCTCGATTTTTGTTTTTTTCTGATTTCATTTATATTGACTTTTTCAACAAGTTTGCAAATCATAATTATCTAAAATGGGAACAAAATATGATTAAACTTAGTCAAGTGCGTAACTAAGATATCCACTAATATATATATATATATATATCTATATATATATATATATATATATATATATATATATATATATAGATATATATATATATATATATATATATATATATATATATATATATATATATATATATATATATATATATATCGGAGTTTGGCGATGTGTGGTCAGTCGTTAGGGAATATGGGGGCGTGGGTGCCGTTTACCCGTGGATATGGGTTCAAATCTCCGTAGAGTACGATATAAATATTCTCTAACCTGTATGATAGCATTATTTGTATTAAATATTAATTCTGCCTACCATTATCAAGAATTAGTCTATAGTATTAAGGGATAGCACTTTCCGTTCGGTCAGCTGTATATTGATAATTCTCTTTAGTTAATTCTATATACCTTCATTTCTTTCATAGAAATCCGGAATGACTGTGTAGATTGATGATAATTAATTACTTTTCTGCTACACACGGGTACATATAACACCGACTGAGCAGCATCACTGTTTGGTTATGTGTGCTTACACGCGTGTGTGCAGACAAGGCGATAGGTGCCGATTACCCGCGGACCCTGGGTACTGGGTAATATATATATATATATATATATATATATATATATATATATATATATATATATATATATATATATATATATATATATATAATTATTATTATTATTATTCGTAGTCTTTTTCGCCTCATTGACATTCATAAATAGTAAATTGCACTCTACACAAATAATCTTATTACATTTTTCATTGTTAGGTTTACATCGCCTTCATTGTTGTTTATCTTCTCATTTTCCATCACAGGTGCAGAAAATGATGGCAATATTGCAAAAGAATGCAAAGTTTGATGACGCCATTATAAACCCCTCGAGCGCAATTTTTATCTGCAACAAATGGGACACGGTGCCTTCTAACAGGAGAGAAAGCTTTAAAAGAGAAATCTTGCTGCGGCTAAAGGACATTTGGCCTGGCATAACGCAAGGACTGCTTTTTCCTTTTAGTGCAACCCAGGTTTGATGTTTCTGAGACACATACTTTGACTGCTAAAAGCAATATATCGCATTTCAAAGAAAAACAAGCATAAATTATCTTCAATGAAACGTTACGGCACAATGGTATTAAACTACGTAACAGAAATGAGCGAAAAGTAAAACGTTTTGCGAAATTCAGTAAATAATGCATTTCGCTAGAATACATTGCAGAAATTTAAAGAGAATTCACAGGTACAAATAGAATTTCAAATGAATTCCAGCGGTGTACTGAATACATTTGAATTGTTATATCGTGCTGCTGCGCTAATAGTGTGGGATTTGGCGATGTATTAGCACACAATGCAGTATCACAATAATAGGTTAAAAATGTTCTGGAATAAATTAAAATTGTTCCCAATGATTACTTCAGCTAAGAAGTATTAAGGAGCACTCTGTAATTCCATTCAATAAATCAATATCTAAAATAAAATTGAAATCTAAACACAGAATTAATACGAATTATGCTACGTATGTAAAGATGGGAATGTGTAATTTGGAAGATTATGACATAAATGTCCTTTCTAAACTATTATAAGTTGTCCACACGATTTAGTTGAACGCTAATGTTCTAAACTCAGATAAAAGTTAACATATTTACCTCCAATTTAATAATTGTATAAATATATGACAATATAATCCAGAACAATATAACAATATTAGCTATGTATTATGTTGCTTTAAAATATATGTCACTATTCAGAGAGACCTTCAACTCGATTTTGGACAAAGGTTAGTTACACATTTCAGATATTTATAACATATGATCATGAAGAAAAGCCAACAAACAATACAAAATAAATGTACATAACATAGAAAAATATCTAAGGTAAGAATATGCTTTAACTAGATATTAGATAAACTATCATGCAATCAATCAATAATACATGGATAAGTTGTTGAGGCTATGCTTTTAAGCTAAGTAACACAAAAAGAATGAAGAGCAACAAGCTTTGTAATATGGCCTAATGTTTCGTGGCGGATGTTTCTTTCTTTTATCTTTCTGTGTCTCAAGTAGTATGTTTAGAAGCAATTCCTCTGGTCGGAGTAATAGTAATGAACACTATATTTAATGGGTAGACGATAGGTGTTCTAAAAGGTTGCTTTCAAGGTTGAGTGGCTATGTATTGAGTGGCTATGTATGCCAAGTTTAAGAAATGGTACGTTATGCTAAAGGACCAATTATTGCGTCAGTTTTGGTGAAAATAGGCTTATGTCTTTTTTAAATAATGCAAATAGAGAAATATAGTTGATATTTGTTTTTAAATTAGCGTCTCTATACGTTTGCGGATACGTAAAGTATGTTTATTATACACACTGCCCTCGAGTCCAAATAAAGTACACACAAAGCTTATTTAACTTCCCTGAACGATTATCGTACAGTGATGGCAGATCTGACACGGAATCTTCTTCATTATGATTAACAATGTGTATTTCATTTTTGTCTGGATTATGGAAACTATTATCGGTGTTATTTTTCATTTATTGAGAACGAGTGACGTTAATATTTACGTAGTTGTGTAAAAACGTATTCTTTATCGCTTATATCGACCATTTTGTTTTTGAAATAGTATGCTTCTGTTCTTGCTAATTCCCTACGCTTGATGCCATTTTTGGTTGATTTCGGACCGTGATTTCCTTTGTATTTAGTGCTTATACTCTTGGCTGGTATATTTTTTCTGTATCTTTTCTTTATCATTGGTTACACGTATTTCTGCTTCTACTCTTAGTTATAAAGTAAAATTAAATGTTCCTGTCTTTTGCAGTTCTTACAGAATCTAGGTTTGTTTTCGTAGTTTTCTAACCTTTTTGAATTTACTGTATGGTCCTAGTCTCACCATTCGTGGTTATGGTTCAAAAAATTCAAACAGGACAGTAGAAGTTTATTGACTTTGATCATTTATGAGCTTTAATTTAATATTGCTTCCTTCATGCGACAGAATATTCTTCCGTACCTTTGTAGTTGTGTTGTCCTTTTAATTTGGGTAAATATATATTTTAATTCTGAATGCTTTTGACCTTTTCTAGTATCTGTAGAATCTTCATTTTTTGTTGTCCAATTTCTGTAGGGACATTTACTACGTTTAACATATTAGAGAGCTATGCTTTGAGATATACTTTGAGATATATCTATTTTTCCTTGGTTGGTGATATCCAAATATTATGCCAGTCAATGTGCAGAGCCTGTCATCGATGCTAATGACATACGCTCCAGTGTTTTTAGGTTTACGATGTGGAAGTTCAATAGCGCACACGATTAGATTCCTCCAAGAAGTTGTGTATGAAAGGTGGTTCATAATGAAATAAATTTCCCTTGTATCAATTTGATTCTTGTCTTACACATGTAATAATAAGTCACCAATTCTTTATTCGCAACATTTCCATGAGTTGAATCTCCAGAGAAGTCAATGGTGACGAAGAATAGTCACGCAAGTCTTTATCATTCTGATGCAACATTGCTTCTTTGGAGATGAGTCCCCTATCGCCCATTTGTTCTTCTTGACCCAAAATTATGCATTGAATTTGGCTGGGATGCTCGTTTTGGCATTCGTAACAATGGTTTTGGGTTAACACTGTCTGTTTTGCCAGGTACTTTGCAAACAAGAGATCAAATGTTTTTTATGTGTTTTCCATCTAGACATTACAATGTCCTCTTTGTCGTTGTCGTTTTATGTTGATAGTTCTGCTTTCAAGAAATCCTTTCCATTAAATCGTCTGCCCCCATTTCCAAAGAGGCTTCACCGTTCAAAAAGGGACAAGAATCTTCCATATTTTCGGATAGTCTAGAATCACCTCTCAAACTGTTGATTTCTATCGTATTGTCAAACACGGCATACACGTTAAGATTCACCGTCTTGGTTAGAGCTGTAGCCAAAGGAACGTCTACACACAGTTTGCATGACTTTTAAGGATGGAAATATAATTTGTTGCTGCCTTTATCAAAAGTGAATGAATTGCCTACAAAGCATAACGTCCTGCATAAGCTTTGTACTTAATGAAGTGACTGTGTTGGTACCTAACTTTCCGGTGTCGTCTTACAGGGATAAGTACGATCTCAAATAATTCGTCTGCTTAAAGTTAGGATCGAAATGTCTGGTACATACAGTTTTGCCATGTAGACTGACTTTGATCTTGGTCTCGCTGAAGTGTTCAAACTCGATAGGATTTTCACTGAATGCTCCGTTGAAGGCACCATACCAATGATTAAACGTTTAGATAACTGTCATTTGAACAGACGAGATTCGATCATTGATCGTAGTTCAGCGTGAATGGTGAAGGATTTCACTTGCACTCGTTCTATCGGATACTTCGTTCGTTGTTCGGTGCGAAGTGTGACTGATGTCGTTTCCCGCCCTAGGAGCACGTTGAGTCCGACATCTTCAATGTTCGTTTTGAGAATGCTAAGATCAACCATGGAATGGAACACGACACTGCTTCGATTCAATCTTAGGCGAACATCCACTCCGTTCAACAGACACATGTCTTGCAACCACATATCCAAGCGATCCATCAGTTTTAAACCGTTTTCAGTTTCAATTTTCAATCGACGGGCGAAACGTCCATTTAGTACACCTAGAAGTGTGGACTTGCTCGACGTGTCATATTTTCATAGCAAGCCAGCATCCAAATAAGTGTTTTCGGCTTCTATTCCGTACATCAAGAGGTTTTATATGTACACTTGGTAAGGATGAGATTCCATGCTACTACTGACTAGTTTGTTATTCATGTACAAGTCCACACCGCTAAATAAAGAATGCATGAAATTGTTGACGGGAGATAATGTATATCTGTCCTCTACAATTTCACGTGCAAGAAAAGTAATTGCTTTCCATTTCGATGTAATCTTTGATATTTTCTTTGATTTCAAATTCGATGGGAGCTGAGTCCGTCAGAGGTGAAATTCGGATTACAGTCTACCCATTGTGATTCTATCATTGTCATTAAGGTGGGTGTCATGGCAAACAGATCCAGTTTTAAAAATAATTCTCAATACTCTAGCTGCATCAGTGTTTTCTCTATTTTTGATAATCAAAAGCGTCTAATTATATGGCTGTTATTCTTTTCAGAGTCATTTTCGTATCGTATTTTGAACATTTCTAGAGTAGTAAAGTCGTCTTCATCTATTTCTACCTCGTCCTGGCTGTGGAGTGAATGCATCAGAATGCCTGTATATGAATTGCATGTATAGGAGTCTCGCGTCGAGCCAAATGACTTTTCCAATTTGGAGCAACACATTTCTGCTTGCTTTCAAAAAGGCTTCTTTGGGATTCTGTATGTCGATGAGGACATTTTGGATAGATTCATTTCTTGCGTCAAAGCGGCATCTATTAATGTGTGTAATCATGGGTGATCCTAGCTTTTATCAATCCACACCATTGCATCAGTTTTATCCAACTGTTCTTGTACTTGTGAGTGATTGTTTTTTCGGTGATGATTAGGATATGTGTGGGATGAATGATTTCAAACAAAGCCACTTCCCAATGTGTTTCGTGGTCCGTTTTGGATGGCCAGAAGTAATTTCGCCGTGACACAGCACAATATATTGATTCATTTGTAACACATCCATGGAACTGTCACTGGGTAAAGTTAAATAAACTTCGTGATTCATTATTCACGAGTTCTGTATTCCGAGTGGTCACTAATCGAGGTGAAAGGAGTGTTCTAAAAAAGATTGTTGATGTTGATGCTACTGTTTCGGGTGATGACTGGGGATGGCCACAATCATCCCGTAGTTACTACCGGAAGACTATTTCAAGACAGTATAGGGTAGAAGGTAACCGATGCAACTGCTGAATAAATAAATCCACAGTTGCCTGTCTCATGGTCGACACAATAAACCACAAAGATTCGGAACAAAAAGACGATTTGCGTTTTAGGCACACCTTCTCCACACCACACCAAAAAGGAATGTTTTGTGTAGCTCTCGAAGAGATGCAGATGGACTCTGAGTGAGCGATGCTGTGTTGGATGGCATGAAGGTCACTTAATTTTCAGTCCATGTCTCGTAAAGTGTCGTTCCAAGAATCAGAACTTGGGGGATGTCCTTTCCAACGTACTTTTACTTATTTCACACGATGTTTTCTAATTTTAAATGTTCTTCGATCGAGAATGCTTTCGATGTCGGACACTTCTTGTTTGGTCACTCGTTGAAACTCGGGCAAGGAGAATGTTCTTTATTACACTTTTTCGTTCATGTTTTCCAATTTATATACGGGAGGTTGACGTCCACACACTCCTCCAGTGACAAGTAACAGTCCAGTTGGAAAAGTAAAGTATGTCGAAAAGGAGTTTGGATTTGCAAAGGTGTAACCAATCTCCCGTAACCAACAGTCAACTTGTCTTGGGACAGCAATGGGGACGTACACAACAAGCGCATACAAATACGGTTACTTCACTATCGGGTGTCACATCTTCGGACGCGCAATAAATTCGTCTATGGTAAGAGTGGTCATACGCTATCACTAGGCGCGGTAAGACGTCATTGTATATGAGGGTGTAAGATGCGTAAAATATATACACTTGCGTTATTTTATCGTGCGCTGAAAACGTTCTACGCTGCTTATTTGGTTTCGGGATTCTTGAAATGCTTGGTTAAGAATTCCGGTACATTTGTCTGTTTGTCGTTAGAGAGGGTTGCGATGAGTTGGTTTCAATAAAATGTCCCAATATTTTATTAAACGAGGAGGTAATCCTTCTTTTTTCCTTTTGTGACAAAAGAGCGGTGGTTTCTTGGGGGTGACATCTTTTTCGTGTCGAAGCAAACATCCACTTAACTCAATTGCCAGACACACATCATTTATTTTATTTATTTTAGTCCTTTTAATAGACCAACGCTTTTGAGTATGAGTCCCATCAGCAAAAAGTCATAAAAGCCTCCCTTTTGCACCAACATATTTTCTTTGCTGAGTGGACATTTTCTTGTTGAGTGTTTGGCGCAGAACGTTTCGATGCCTGGCTAACATTCTCTTCTGATGTTTGGCTAAACGATGAGACCGTCTTTTTCTATATTCGTTAATGGCACTAGAACGGCGGTGGTGTTGACCTTTTTGGTGATGATATCTTTCTCGTTCAGGATAAGAATAAATACACTGACGTTCACCGTTTGTCACGCGTCCATCTATATAATGGAATACTTTTCCACTGATTATCGGTACGTTGTAGCATCTTCCTAACAGGTATTATTCTATACTGAACGTTTCGCAACAGACTAATTTATGACATTTCTTGCTTGGATAAACCAGTAAACTCTGACCTATCTTGTACTTTGATTTTGGGATCGGATACTGTTACAGCGGTAGATCTGCAGCTAATGACGATGAAGATAAAAACGTTGTAGTCATTGACGAAGAAGTTCCGTGAGACACAGGTTTCCATTTTCTCGTCAAATTGGAAAAGAAGCGTATCACCGTTATCAGCGAAGTGGAAAAACCTAGTACGGCTGCTGCTGCTGGAGACACATTTTCGCTAGCCAAGGTTCCGATAACCCTATCTACATATTAGCGAATCGAACACATATACTGGCGCTTTACCAGACGAGTTTGACTTATGACAGACACTATCCCAGCGTCTTCGCGAGTAATGACTTCAATGAAGACGATAGATTTTTCTTGGCTTTCTCGACGGAGACTGTAAGCCGATTGCCATTATTTGAAGCACCGCACGATACGCAGCGATGGACGATCGTTCAAATGCGTTTTGTGCTCGATGAAACGTTTGACAAATTAGCGTTGGTCCGAACTACACGGTCCAGCAATTAACATGTTAACGGGATGGCAAAGATATAAAACTTCCCATCTGGAACGATCTAATATTTCATCGATGAATTTTAAAGTAGAGGAAAAGGCAAAATAGTTAAATGCAGCCATAGCGGAGATGTTGACAAATTTGAAACCAAACCGGCAATACAAGAGATATGCTTTTTCAGGACACGTTTATTCAAAACATTTGAAATTGAAGACGAAATACAAAAACATAAATAGATAGGAGGCAAATGCTTATGTATTTTACTAACGTGATTAGCAAAACTATCAAAATGCATTACAAACAAGTCACTGTACATCATTTTCGACGAGTGCTTCGTGGCATAATTAGACTAGGGATATTAGGCAATGTTCTTAGGGATTCTACTATTTTCAAAGTCTCTAAGGCTTCCTCCTTTTGGTGGTGTCAAGGTCGAATACTCTCCTTAATTTGGCTGCTAACCGTTTTGTCCAGTTCGTCTTCTGGAACTGTGACTAACACGAGTTTAAATGTCACATTTTCACTGAACGTTTAAAATCATTAACTCAAGTATTTGGCATAGTCAGCCATTTCTTTCGTCCAAATATCGAAAACCAAGACTTTTCCAGTCATGTACATCTTTCCAGTGGAGTGTAAGTGACAACTTATATACACGTATTCGTAAACACCGCGAGTGTCTAATGTTTGACGAATAATATTTTCGATTAGAGGTAAAGAGGTAACGATGTACAAGTGCATCGCTTTTATCAGAATGAACCTCTCCTGTACATTCAAAGGTCTCACTATAATGTCTTTGATTTAGGTACTGTTCTTACATAATCCACATGAAATCTGCTGGTAAAATAAATGTCTTAGTTACTAAGACGCACAACATCCAAAATTCAAAGTTCTTGTAACAGATTTTGGTAATCCTCCCTTGTCCGAATAGTTACATTGACTTCCTTCCAAGAAATTTTTATTTTATCACTACTGATAAATCCAGTATCGTGCCAACAAGTTTTATACTCTCTTTTGTTGGAGGTAATATATGTACTTTTTGTACAGAACTGCTTTGACTTTAGCACCGATTGGAAATGGTTTAATCAATAAATCGCACGTCACACGTGACACAGAAGTTTCTTCGTAAGACAAATGTAGTTCATGGAAAGATTGTTGTAATCGTCTAACACTTTCATTGAAATTATATTTAGTGACGTAAATGATACAATTGTTCTTTGCATTAAACTTCTAGCTTGACTAACTCTTTGTGAATCCATCGTCTCAACTCAGGAGGCAAACCACGAATATTATTTTGCAAAGTATCCATGAAAATGTCAGCAAGTTTTAATGTCCAAGTTGGGCCTTCTTCTGAATGTCCTTAGTTATATTCAGTTTAGTTTTCGGGACTTGAAATGATTAATGTAGTGAGTAATTTCTGACTTTGTTGACATTTTTCTCATTCCTCTTGTGAATATCTCGACACAATAGATCTACAGTCACAGATGAAAAGATTTATTACTCTAGAAATTCTCAGCAAAACTTCCTTGTAGATCTTATCTTGCGATTCGCTTGGAAATCTTTGAATATGACTTTTCAAATGGGGTTTAAATACTTGACTCTTATGAGTAAATGATGTTGTCCAACGTTTGATTCGGTTTGACCTGGTAAGATTAATCCGACTGAAGTAGATATATTTTAGTCTGCTCACCATTGTCAGTATTGGCGGCCAAGTATGTGAGATATTACTACAAATTTGTCCCCTTGTTTCAAAGTGAGCCGATCAGGGTACACGCTAAACAACACCGCGATTCCAAAACTATTTACACTCTATTAGCGTCGATTCACAAACGTCTTCGGCTCATAATGAATTCGGACTACCCAAATCGGCGCACTGCATGCATAATTCAGTATCACTATATTAAGTAAACATAATACATATTTATTCTAGATGAGGATGAACATTACTCATAATTTTGAACATATTCAATTGTTTATTCACCCCTAGTGACAGAATCATACCTTATTAACAGTTATGAAAATCATATACTTTGATATTCTTGATGATAGATAAAGCATTGTTCATATCTGTTTAAATTCTAATCATTGATCATCCATGACTATAGATTTATATATCGGTCATACGTTGATTCTTGAATAAATGTAAAAGTTTTGTTTTGTGATTAGATCCAGTTCATAGCGATACCGTTTTCTTAATCTCAGTTTCTCAACTCAGTGAACATCATTTAGTTAAATCTACTAAAGGACTTTACGCGGACGCGTTTGGTGTCCGATACATTCATCATTATAAAAAAAAACAACATATCATTCACGAAATTGGTTTTAGTATTTTGGGGAAAAAATGGATGCATAACATACCTTGCATCTATAAGACTGCTAGTCAGTAAAGCGTCACAGAGGTATATTTGGGGAAAGAGGCGTATATATGAGGCAAAAGATACGGAATGCAGCAACAAAAATACCACAACGTAAAATCATGAAGCTGACTGAATGACCCTCACACAAACTCGGTCTGTCAGGATGGTTTGCTTTACGAGTCCGTTGACTATTAATGCCATTGTTTACATTGTCATTTCGTTTGACTGGCTATTATTAAATTTTCTCGCAAGCGAAATATCCTGCTCCAATTACAACGAAGCAAACTGTTATTAATTTTGACTGTGGCACATTAGTTTCGATATAAAAACATCAGGGCACCTGCGAAAGTGTTTCCGATGTATAGAAGTGTGCCTTATTACTTTGATGACAGCCAAAAAATAGGCTTTTGCCTATACTAGGGTATTCTGCCTCAAGGCAGCTTACATCCATTATCCTGATGCTTTTCATTGCACCAACTCATGAATACGTTCGTACTCTAATAACCTCGTATGTTTCAGCCTTTCTCTTCTCCGTCCTCAGACTGCGCTTTTTACGAATCTTTAAACTGTTCGCAAAACTGCTCTCTCAGGTCCATTCCTCTCTCAGCGTCTGTAACTCTTAATGCTTGCTCGGCGACCTTCAGGTGACGTACGCAATACGCTACATAATTAATTTTGCTATCCTGTTCACATATTTCCGCCCAGGAAGCAGCTTGTCAGCACGTGTGATAGCAGCTATTGTGATTGATGATTCGCTGTAAATATTTCTCCGAGCGGTATATAATATACGGATATTCCATTTTATATGAAAAAAGGTACATAACTTTCCAAAATGCATATCAGAAAGGCAGCACATTTGAAAGTAAGATAAATTCAATGGAAACGTAATGTGTCTTGAAGAAAGAAAGTTTTGATTCCTTTACGAAGCCAAATGCAGTTTTTGCCACACCTTTCTGTGTGTATCAGAATGATTTAGATACACATCTATGTCTCTCGCATATATATATATATATATATATATATATATATATATATATATATATATACTTTTCTCAATAATACATTATATTGGATGGGGAACAGCTTTAGTGACGATACAAGCAAGCTGAAACCTGTATCGTTGTCATTACATTGACTGTACGCATTTATAGAGGATCTCAAATCGACAATGATAAAATATTGCATTTATGAAACGAGTGGAATAATTTCCAGCTTTTGCGACGTTCATAAATTTAATATTAAATTATTATCCACTTGAGATTCATTTTATCACATAGCTTTAATTTCAGTGGAAATTGTTTAGATAGAAAGAAGAACGAATAATTTCTTTCATTCTTACCGACAGTACACATTAACGACAGTACACCTTTCACAGCTAAGTGGAACTAGTAAACGTAGATTGCAACACTTTACAAACAATAAATCAAAGGAAACACTTCCATTCGAATAAACAGAACATTCATAACGCCAAATCATTTTTCAAAACAGAATGATCAATCACACATTGTACGATACGGTACATAATAGGCCAAGAGTACATGTTAACCTTAAAATGTCCGTTTCAGAACAAAACATTTCAATGTTGCGATTTTCATGTGAAATAGGATTACTGGATGCGAAGATTTCCACATTTACCGCAATGCATTTGTGACTATATTTTACTGGAAAAAATAGACTGCACTTCATTTTGAGTCGGAATGATATCCCATTCGCGTAAAGATCAGCTATTGTTGGATAAAGTTTTGTCAGTTAAGAGACCCATTTATGTCCACATTCTTCTGTGAACAGAGGTGTTTGTTTTTCTTCTGCAAGTTAACATGTAAACGACACTTGTATATACAGTGGATTCAATACCGCCCCTCCCCCACACCACCATAAACAAATAAGCAATACCCTTAATTTGACATCTTATTGTTGTTCGTGTTTTGTACATGACATAACACACTTTACAAAACATGAAAGACTGTGATATAGACCTATGTAGATGCACACTATAGTGTTTCATTTATCTCTGGCCTAAGTATGGTAACATGTTTTTAAAATTGTTTCTATAAGGGATTTTGAGAACCCAGGCTGCCACTCATTCTCCCAGAAAATTGACTATTATTGTATTGAAACGTTGAAAGCATGATATGTTCTTGCAGATGTCAAGTGCTATTGAACTTGATTTCCTGGTGTCAGTATAAACGGTATTTATTTATGAAAATATGATACCTGAGAATTCAACGTTAGGACAAAGTTTGCTATGGCTTTGTATTACCCTCTGTTTTAAGTGTTTTGAGTTATGATTCCGTAGACGTTATATGTAGTTAGCAATAGGATTTTCCTTTCCTTTGGACTTTTTATAGTGAAATAAATGAAAACTAATGTGCTATGCATTGCATTCTTTGGAACATTGCATGATAATGAGATGGCAAATGCTGATGCGTAATAACGTTTTGCTTCAGTTTAAAACTTAATGAACTTTAAAATTTAATAAAAGGTTTATTTTTCAGACAGCATATTGTAATCGCGACGTCTTGAAAATTTCTAAAAGGATGTATGGAAACTGTTTAAAGCATTAATATTGGTTTGGTAGAATTTCTAGCGTGATTAGTTTTGTTTGAAACTGTTTGATAGTCTGGTTTTAGGAAGAGGATTTGTCATCTCTTCTCCATTTATGTTTAATCCATGTTAAGCTAAATAAGTGGATAATGCAAACACACATTCAGGTTTATAAAACAAATTGTGATAAATAAATATCTTGAGATGTCATACTGTTGTCATCACAACTAAATAACTGGAATAAATGTACAAAATTGTGTTGGCTAAACTAGTGATGTAATGAAGTTTAGTAAGTTTTCAGTATTTTTCTGATGCACTTTCCTTCAGCAAATGTTCAAAAAGATCTCTAAATAGTTGTTTAAAGTAGTGCATCAGTTGGATGGTTGCAATTCTACTAGCATAATATGAGTGTTTATCAATCATTTGTTCGATGGGCGGATATATTTGTTTTGAACGTTCACTTATGGAAAAATACAATTCCTGATGTTCTAGATATATATGTCCAATACCTCATATATACCTAGTTAGCAAAGTAAACCAAATGTAATTTAGTTTACTTAACATATTTGTTTATTCATGTATTCAAAAGCCAACGTCTTGAAACACCTAAATTATGTGTCCATCATTCAGAGTGTACACGACGCATGCCCGTTTTAGCCTTGTCTATACTGTGATAGCGAATATGAGACAAATAATTTTGTGTACTGATATAATTTTTTTTTTTATTTACCCATCCTTGTATTCAGTCTTTATAGATACTAATTTAAAGTGATGCAGCAAGAGGTAGAATTTATTCATTCTATATCGATTTGATAGGAAACTTTCTAATATAATTTACCTGAACGTTTAATTCAAGTTATCTCCATCAACTGAATAATTTATCGAATGTGAATTCTTATATTTACAAACATACAATTCTTAGACAATTGAGAGTTTATATAATGTCTTTAATATACAAATTTCATTACAGGTCTTAAAAGAAATCATTAATGGAGATATTTCAAAAGAGTATTGTGACTTCATGCGCCATATGTGTAACATTGCAAAACGAGCTGTTCATCTCAGGCTGGAAAATTATTGCTTGTGAGTGCATTCATATTCAGACACCTTAATTTATTTTATGATAATCGATGCTAGTCACTTAACAAGGCACATGCTTTTGGTCCATCAGAGGAAGCTTGTTAATAAACTTTAAATATAGAGACCCCACATCTGAAAGGAAGCTGATTTTGACAGATATTCACGAAATGTATTCAAACCTGAAAGGTGCTTTTCTGCCCTTCTCGTTTGATCTTGCAATGACATGAAAGCTGTTATCAATCACTGCACTGAAATCGACTACCCAAGAAAATTTAATTATTGATTAAATAAGAAATTAATTTTCAGTTGATATCTGTCATTGAAAAAGAAGAACACGTTTGTAATTATGCTTGCCAATTATAAATAATGGCACACATAGCACAATGTAGCGAATGAATACCTAAGAAATCATATGTTTCAACATCAATTATATATTATACAAATATATTTTTAAATCCAATGAAGTTGTACTTCCTGAAACTTAAGGTCTCACAGGTAACAAAACTTTCAATAACATATCGATGTTTTATCAATCAAATTTAGTGGTATTTCTAGTGCCTGAGATACAATGCTAATATTGAATGGAAAAAAAAATATATTATTTAGGACATATATAGCAACCCCAAATTGTGTTATAAAAGCCCTTACTACGGTTGTTTTTTTAACAAACTACTCAGCAAAATTGCAAATGGAAATAATCTGAACCTGCACATTTTGGTAAATTACTGTTGTTTGCCAGAATGATTGTGTTTAACAAATATTTGTCAGAATTGGTGTTAGATCAAAAATGGGCACAGCTTACCAGTATTCTGCTAAAATATTCGTCATTTGCAGGAATTAGATTACTGATAAACTTTATTCATCTTGTTATTGGATGTTCCTGCCTTTTAACTAGTGTGGCAAGAACTACAGTATTTACAAGCATCAATTAACGTCGAATTAATGCCAAATGACCTTTCTAACTGCATGGGCAGGACAAAGAAAAAGATATCGATAGCCCTCTGACCACTAGTCACCTGCGATTACCTCAGGTGGTCTGCATTTTCTGATATGGCCACAATTTGTCTCAAAATAACAAACATTTAGTTGTGTGCCATCAGTTCAACTGCCATCTGAATCAAACAGGTGATCACGTTCCTGTTTGACAACCAATGTCTATTGTTAGCCGATTTTTACTCTGATTAGGATCAACACTATATGTAGTAAAATAGGATCACTTTTTCCATTCTACTTGATTGATCAATACAACGAAAAAGGGCGAATTCATCGTGGGACTAACCAATAACTGTGCCAGCCACAGGAATACTTTCCTGATCAAAATCATGCTCAAGATATTATTGAACCAATGATCTGGAAACTGCAAAAGGAGGTAAAAATTATGGATTTTATTTTCAATAGGATCGGCGCTTTGGCCCACACTGGGCTTGTCATTTGCAATCGGACTAACGAAAATATGTTTTATCCAGCTATGCCAATGCTTACTAACAAATGAATACCAAGCTAGGTAACGAATCACTGGTTCAACTGCGAAGGATCTAGAGGTTATGTATGATGCCAAATTGACACTATGGACAGGAAAATTACAATAGCAGCACGCTACACTCTGAGTAAAACAAAAGACAAAGATAGCTATAGCTTTTGCAGACTCGCTGATATGTGATACTAGACCTATTTGACATGGTTTGATTTAGACGTCTTTGCTTTCGACTGACATGTAATATCATAATAAAACTGCTAATAGGACTACTGGCTGACAAATGCAACTTTATGAGTCTAGGAATAATCAAAACCTGCACGAGCATTATCTTCCACAGTTGTCACGTTTTGATCATCAAGAGAGGTCTTGATGTTACTATATATGGAATTCTTGAACTCTCCAATTATTATGAGTTGTCTAAGTTTATCATACACTTTATCAACCTTCTTAACTGACCACCACCTATAAAACAATAGTTCTTCTTCCCATGCGAATTCGATATGGGTCTGTTTAGTTTCTTTCTTGCGATTCCTAAAGCTTCGTCGATATGCCTGCCTCAATAACTAACTCATATCTCTGTAAGATATATTTCTTAACTACATCTGTAATTAGCACAGATGTCCCAAGTGTGAAGTGTACACTTCACGAGGTTTTCCAGTAAACACAATGCTTTCTTGTATATCTCAAATTTTCTACAATTTTCTCAAAATGAGGAAAATATTCTATTACTTACCTTTCTCTAAAACGGAGTACTTTGTTAATATTTCTGGTAACAGCAATACATGAACATGTATTTAAAAGAGATATCGAGATTTCCGTTTGAATTTTATATAAATAATCTAAATTGAAATTCAATTTGTTAGTTTTCTCTTTGTGATGTTATTCCATCTTTTCTTTCCTCCATGCAATTGTTCTGCAACTACAGTTGCATTGTAATATGTCTCTTTTTCCTCTTTCTGCATCAGCATTAACCGTTCTTCTTTATCTGTTTTCAAGCTGCGGCTTTCTTAATTATATTTCCATCGGGGAGTTTAATGTTAATTCTATTAATTTCATTTCAAAGACAGACAGAATCTTACTTATTAAACACTGTACTCTGTATCCTAACAATTTCTATTTCATGCAAACATTGGACGAAATATTTTTCATTTCTCGCTTCGTTAAAGAAACGTCTACGGTTAAGAAAGTTCATAATTTTAAGGACGCGAGTCGTTTCATGGCACATTCCAAGAAACAGTTCCACTTTATATGATATTGTAAAATCATGATCTGGTTTCACTTAAGATTTCACAAGTATTGAGATTAAATACATGGGACTTCGAATATTCGGAAACAAAGTAAATTTAAATTTAACAGACAAATTTAAATTTACATAACAATCATTGACTAGAACTCCAAATTACTGTTAGGGCTTAAATTAACATAAAATGGCAAATATCAATATGTTTGTAAATATGAACAAATAATGTATTTCTCTACAATCTAAAGTGAAACTTTAGAAAGGACAATAAGTATTGTGAATTAAGTCCCCCTAATAAAATCACAAGTCAAAATGTATAGAGTTCGAATCAATTTCAATACTGATGGTGATAATGAGTCAATAGCCTTGACTATGCTAACATGCCTACAGTCTTGAGTATCACAATAATAAAATCCAGAGTGCATTTAAACGAAGTCACATTAAACATGAGATTGTAATTTAGTCCAAGAGATATGACTGAACACTTTGAAATTCCCGTGAATACAATTAATAAATAAATCATAACAAAATATAATAGGAAAACAACTGACTCCTTTACTGGCTGATGCTGAGCTAGCATTCACGAATGTTTACTTCTCTCTTATGCAAAAACTTATGTCAGATTTGGAATGATGGTAATATTTCCATCCATATCATTTCCAGATTAATCCAAGTTGTATAAAGGTCATTTCGCCTACTAAAATTAAGTAAATAACGTGTAAAATAGCAAGTACCCTAAGAATCCCCAAATAGAAAAACAACGTCCTGAATTTAAACTCAAGTAAACATGTTTACCAGTAGTAATGATGTGAAAAAAATTAATCGATAATTGATAGACAAACAGTTAGCTATATAATATGTTGTTTACAAAATGTCAAGACGTTTGTCAGGTAGGTCCTAAAATATAATAATGACCAAGATAAATCACACAATAAACATAACATAGAATCATGGACAAAATCAAACGCACAATAAAATGAAATATACATAGCACAATAATCACATATACAATGCATCAGATGAATTTCGTTGCTCGTTTTATGCTTATGTTTGTTGTTTTACCAATCCAAGTTTTCAATAATTTGCTACTAAAACGTTGCTAGTTTACTTATTCATACTTGGAATAATAGTAAACACTAGTCGTCCCAACCTCACCTTTCTGTCTTTGCCCCCCCCCCCCTCTCTCTCTCTCTCTCTCTCTCTCTCTCTCTCTCTCTCTCTCTCTCTCTCTCTGACTCACACTCTCTCACTCTATATCTTTACCTGCGACAATATAGTCATCCTCTGGTATTGCAAACCTTGAATTATTCTAAACTGGGAATGTTTAATACCTTGTCCCGAATGTTCCGTTTAATGTCGAGAGCTTGTGGTTTTAATAGTTAATTTCCTTTCAGGTATCTGCTCAGATTTTTGGAAAGAGCATCTGCATTAGTAAAGAATTGCAAACGACTAAAAGCTGACGCACAAAAGCAAAAAGCCATGCTTTTGGACCGTGTTCAACATTTTAGAAGTATTCTATCAGAGCTACATGAAAGGAGCACGAATGCAACCGAAATATTTAAGACTAATGGTTTAGACAAACTGAGAGACAGTATCAAGTCATGTCTGAAAGCTAACCAAAAAGAGATTTGTAAATGGAATATTGCAGAAATACCATCAAAGGAGAATAAAAGCTGGGCGTTATACACGGATGTTCTTCAAGCAGCGATTAAACAGCGCATCAAAAAAACAATACTGAATGACAGTGGTGTCACTGATGTTGTGAACAGTTACCAAAATGAGATGAAGCAGATTATAGAAGAACTAAACAAGAACAAAAATAAGGTGCCTATATTTGGTCCCATGCCTCCGATTGAAGTCATCCCTGTAGATGACTCGACAGATGGAACAAGTACCCAGCTCATCAATTTGTTCCTGAGACCTGTGTTATCTATAATGTATAGATGTGTTCCCCTTAGTGTTTTGTCTAATAAAATGCATTTGAAAGATATTGCAACATGTTTACATATCACAGAGAGGAGCTTCGATGAGGATCCACTCAACTGTATGAAATTGATGACGAATATCCTAACAGAATCAGGTTTAACATCAGTTGCTATGGATATATCACTGCAAATTCAAAGCAACGGCATTAAATTGACAGAAAACATACAAAAGAGATTAGAAACATTTGATGTATTCTCTGCTGCATTTTCTTCAGACCTGATGAATTGTTTTACCAGTTCGTCATTTGAGAAAATTGCGAATGACTGTAGGAATTATTTTTGCGTGAGTGTGATGAATCACGAAATTGACCGCAGCAGTCTCAAGCTTGAACAGGACATAATCTTAGGATGTGGCGGGTATGGATATGTGTGGAAAGGATGGCTGAATGAAGAAAGTGGTTGGATTCCAATTGCAGCAAAACGTATTGTAGTTGCAGACATTTCAGAAAATATGAATATCTTCAGGGAATGTTTGCTAATGAGGTAGGTATTCTTCGATTTGTTTCTTTTCTTATCTGTGGGTGCATGCGTGTGATAGCTTGATAAAGAAAAAGAGAGTTTTCAATTTAAATACTTGGATATATAGAGCAGCACCAATGGTTAAAATTATAGTAAATAAATGAACTCGACGAAACTATGCAAGGTTTCTATGGAAGCTAGATATCAATTCAAATGCATCATTGAAAATTGAACACTACGTCTTTGCATGTATTGATTTTAGTGTCAGTTTCATTGATGTTGTAGAAAAAACGTTGTCATTAACAGTTATTATTACAGTGTCTCAAATGTTAAGCTTATTTGTTTCGAATGTTGTTTGAAAATGCAGTTATTGTCGGCAAAGAAAATACGTTCACTTGTGGTATATAAAATACTACTAGACTGCGGTCGTATTTCTCTTTTAAATATATAAATAAAGCTGATTTTTTAATTAATGGTGGTTGCATATCACTTCTAATTTTAAAATTATAACACTCTGACGATTGTAAAACAGAAGGTAAATCATTTGTAATGACATCATTACAAAAGCTCGTCCCTATGCATACATTCTATTAATGTTCCTTTGTGAGTCACATTTTATTTGACATAAGTTGGTGTTAAGTAAATGCAGTGTTAAAGGATATAGCAAGAACATATTATTCAGATGTATAAATCCTACAATGCGTCATTGCATTGTCACTTGAAATCAAAGCCATACTGGCAATATACATCTGTGGTATTAATAATATTTGAAATATTTCAAGAAACGTGAGGAAAAATGTTAGTATATTTCCTATTTAGTTTTCAGTGATTAGAATAATCAGTACAAGGTGGTATTCTGTATGTGTTTCTTCACTGGAGACAATGTACCCAGATAAAAAGTACATAAAATATGCACAATCAAATTTTGAACTTTTATTGGTTTCAGACAGTTAATGTCAATGGCAAACACTCAGGAAAATGACGAATTTCCGCCTCTTGTCCGCTACTATGGATCCATGTATTCAAAACGTAATGACACATATGAATTGATCATGGTTATGGAATTGTGTGATTCGGATCTGCACAAACAGATCAAAGAAAGCTTTATAATTCACTTGGATAGTTCCAAAAAAGTTCAATTTCCAGGACAGGCCAGTAGGGGCAAACATAGCACCCCATCGCAGGAGTCCGTAAAATATGCCATTGACATTGCACTCCAAGCGGCAAAGGGTTTACGCTTCATTCACAAGAATGGCATTGTTCACCGTGACGTTAAACCCAGCAATATCTTGGTGAGTATGTATTTTTATTACTTTTTGTAATTTACAAAGGCTTAGGTAACGTTTATAACTTGTCAGAATTACAAACCGTTGATTAATTTTCTTCAGCAAAATATAACCACACTGCGTGTATGGAATATAAGCACGCACTCAGTATTGGTACTGTGTTATCCTTCAATGCAAGAAATTACTTTCCTGGTATTTATTTAGCCAATACATTACTAACAGTGACTCGGTAAACAATAACAAAACAATAATGGCTCTGGAAGCAGGAGTTGATGTCACAATTATATATAATATGTTACTAATTATTCGTTATTTGTCTAGTCATGATATTAACCATTACTGAGAAGATCAGGCGTGATATACACAAATAAAATATCACACAAATAATAATAATAATAATAATAATAATAATAATAATAATAATAATAGGAAGAACAACAAATGTAAAAGATATATTAATAACGTCAACATATCAACATAGAGAAATATTGTATTTGTCAAGCATACCTTCAATCTAGAAAAATGATAAACGATAATTTTCCAATGTATAATTATTCGATTATGCTAATTAATATTTTAGCATCTTCCTAAAATTTCTATCATGAATTATTTTATTCTACAATTATGTAGGTGAGCTTTCGAAATAATCAGATATTTGTAAAGATAACAGATGTCGGAGTGTCCAAAGAAGAAAATGCAATCACAACTTGTGGACGGAATGTTGGGACTTTTCTTTACCATGCACCAGAAATTCGTTTAAGCCACTTAACTTATCATTCACCTGCTTGCGATGTGTATAGTTTTGGCTTAGTCTTGTGGGAGGTGTGGTATGGGAAATTCTGCTTCTATGATATACCAACCAATCAACTTGAGAAGCATATAATGTTGCAAACTCCGGTCTTCACGGACGTCAATCCACCGAAAACACTCAAAGGTTTGATAAAACTATGCTGGAATAACATGCCAGACAGGCGTCCAAATATGATAGCAGTTGTACAGGAGCTTACTGAAATTGCTGCACAACATTCCTCAAAATTAAATTGACCCTATCAATTAAAAACATTGGATTTTAATCATATTATAGCAGTTTGATTGGTTGAAGAGAGGTTTTGAATAATGAAAATGATAAGGCTTATTGTACTTTATTAGCGTTCAGATGTTTTTGTTTTTTTAAATGTTCAATGAAACACCCTCTCAATAGAAAGTTAACTATACACAGATGGAACAAGAGGAGCATAGTAGTACACACGAGCATTATGAGACAAATAATAAAGAAAATAATGGATATCAATATAAACTATAATGGATACGATGTCATAAAAGCAATTCTATTATCTAGAGATTGGATAATGAATGGATGTTTTAGTAAACAAACTGTGTGCTCTTTAAAATTATACTTCGGTCATGAAAGTCTGCGATAAATGTATGTACAGTTGTTCAAGATTAGAAATGTGAAGCATAAACGTTGCGGTCATTCACGGTAGGAAATTTCGGAGGTTTTAATGACACTTTAAATTGAACCTGCCAAACCTAATCAAAGTTAGAAGCAGAGAAGGGAAAATGTGTACAGCTAGGATATGTGACGGACAGATTAACCTAGTCTGGAAATACGCCTCCTTGAACAAGAGAGAGAGAGAGAGAGAGAGAGAGAGAGAGAGAGAGAGAGAGAGAGAGAGAGAGAGAGAGAGAGAAAGAGAGAGAGAGAGAGAGAGAGAGAGAGAGAGAGAGAGGTGGTGGTAGTTGTAGTTGTTTATTAACTGCAAATAACTGCAATATATAAGCTTTTATTTGCCATGGTCGCACCATTTTGTCATTTTGAAAACTTTGCTACACTGCATCTATTGTAAAATATACTACGTGTACAAACTTAATAGAAGAGAAATATAATTTTTGGAACACCGACACACGCTTGCCTAAAATGTTCAGATAAATATCAAGGTCATCCCTACGCTAATAAGTTACGGATATATACAACTTGTTGCAATTACTTTACATACTTGTAATATCTGATGTTCGGTGAATCTTGTTTAATTGAGTGCTTGTATTATTCGTTGATTTCTCTTTTAAATTTGTGTACTTCGTTTTTGCACATAAATAATACTTTTGTGTATATTTGTAAGTGAAACTATTATATTTGTGTATGTCTGATTAGTAGTTAATATTGAAACACCACTTTTGTTAAATAGTGTTATGTTTCTATGAATTGTCTTCTATTCATGCTTGAAATTAATGTTTGCTTTTTGTTAATGTGCCTCCAGAGATTGGTGCATTTATCAGTTGCTCTGTCATATGGATTGTAGCTTTATGTGTATGTGGTGTTGGTAACTTTTGATATTGGTTTTTCCCTTCATTACATCACAAATCTCCATTACCCGATGAACTTCATATCTTTAATATGATATGATCATTATATAAACTCACTTCTCTCGGTATCATATAATTTATGTCAATAAATCGTTCCCTTTAATGAATGCATGGAATACGGAATGGAACAGAAAACACTTCTTTGTTAATATTTTTATGTACAGTGGTTTACAACGCACTTTTTCTTAAACCACGTATTCTCTTCACTTTACGTTGGTCAATACTATCATCATCAATAATATTCTCTCAGGATTTCGTATGCGCCTGACATAAGTTTACTAGTACAGACTGACAATGGAGATTCGTTTAGTTAAATTTAAATCTCTTACGTTTCAAGGACTCCTAAGATAATCTTGTTTATTAACTAATATCATTCCATTAAATCCCTTATTTAAGCACTTTCCTGTCCAATTTACGTTAACGTTTGTGGCTTAAAGGTTTGTTTTCACCACATACATTTCAAAAGCATCTTATCTGATACACTTCATGCTTGAAATAACATCGCGCACTGACCTAGATTTTATCCATGTGCAGAGCTATGGAGACAGGATATGCATTTAATTATAGTTTTGATTCAGTCTGTTTAGACGAAAGCCTTACATCACTTGTATCTAGATAGCCTATCTATCTTATTTTTTTGGTATTATGAATATGACATCATACATGACTAATGTTGTCTCTTATCCAAGATGTTCGTTTTTTCCCTCTGCTGCTCTTGAAATCAGTCCTCGGATACAATGCTTTGGGAGACAGGGAAGAAGTACAACGGTTTTGGTTTAAATATTTGTACAGATATTTTTAATATTCTATCACTTAATGTTCTTAGTATTTTAAATATTACATCATGCAATACCTGCCTTTTCTCCTACAGCACCGACGTCCCCTATTCTTGTGCGGTCTTGACATTGAAGCGTTTGATTATTTTTTAAGTCATTTGTACATTTTATTTCGATGAAACCTTACTTAAGTTGGGTATATATATATATATATATATATATATATATATATATATATATATATATATATATATATATAATAAACATTTGTTATAGTCATAGCTTTTGAATGTTATCACTTCTCTTTGGTATTTTCCTTGAAATTTCCATCGGTCAAGAAGTATGATATGATTTACAAGTTATGTTTGAATAATTCTGTATTAATATAACACCTTTAGGGTATTTACCAATGCAATTTAAAAGATGTTCAAAGCTTCATGAGGCATTCTCATTCTTGTGACATTCTTTTAGTTAGGGCCAATGTGTCCTGTGGTTATATCAGATAATTTAAACATTTTATTATTGCTGGGAAACATGAAATCGTTACAACACTCTACAGCTGGATAGACTAAATTATATTGTATTGAATTCCTAACAAATTGTTTCACCCAGTAAATGGTCACTCTCTCTATGCACTTCACGTAGACCACGATGATCATATTTCCTAAAATCATTATTTTTTTCTGCTGAAATTGCCTTAAACAATGTACAATTGGTAATACTGTGTGCCTGGTCTTAACTTGTCTTTTCAGATCTTACAAATGCTACATCACGCCGTTCGTTTCTTTACATATTAGCCTTGTAATATCAAATTGGCAGTTTACAGCTAGGTGACTTCCCTATTTTTACAGTTCAGACTGCATGTGTATATATTGCCTTGCACTAAAGCTAGCATATGGCATGTTTCTGCGTATCCATCTTACTTTTAAACAAATAAATTCGCATGCAAATAATTAGACTCTCCATTGAAGGTACTTCAACATTTTATGTGAACCACAATGTACCAATTTCTATGTGTCCTGAATATTTAATTGGCTCTTTTGTAAAGGTACTGAACACATTTTCCATTTAAGGTTTCTTTTAGTGTAATTGAAAATTGTATTCTGTAGCAAGTTTTGACTAGTTTTATAAATATAATACATTTATGTACATTTTAAAGTATTTGTTTTACATTAAGCATAAAGATTTTTTTATTGTTATCGATATTAAATATGTAGTGTTTTTTCCTCATTATATCCCACGTATATATGTATCTTCTAATTTAATTTGTTTCAGAACAAATTTACTGTCTGCCTGACAAATGACTTTTTTTGCAAACACCATAATATATTTGTTTATCGTTGTAGGTTATCTATCAAGCATATTATTAGGTTTAAACATGATTACTTTGATTTGAGTTATATATACAACCCTTATTCTGACGTTAGAAGGTTCCAAAAACCTATTTGTTCATTTCAATGACAGAGCATTTACCGAAAATGATAACAGGGACCTAGGGAACGTGGAGGGGTATTGAAACTTGTTTGTTTCATTATGAGTCATATTGTTTTGTTCATAGTTTATTTTGGGTAGTTTTAATTATTTAAATTATTCAACGAAAGCGCAAAATGCGCATTATTACTCCTTTGACAAACACTAAATTGTAATTATTGTAAATTTCTTCAGCAACATTTTGGATTATTTTATTGTGATGCATCAAAAGACTGTTAACACGTTACCACGTTGCAGGCTATTGGTACATTAAGTTTCGATACTACATCCATATCTACACAATTAATATTGCAATTTATTTGAAATATCACTGTAATTCAATTGGAGCTTATTACATTTCGACTTGTGATAGAACATGTAAGACTATTTGGGATTTAATTCACCATACTCTAAGTGTTCTTTTCTAATTTCCACTTTTTATTCAAGGATAATATATCATTCGTTGAATTTTGCAAAACTTGTTTTCGTACTTTTCCATTAACTACCTTAAAAACATATAATCTTAATATTTTACAAAATAGTAATGTATTTATAAAATGTATTGGGAATCACATAAAATAGTAAAAAATGACACATATGTTTCGTTCTTATTATATACTCCTTTGATTCATTCGTGGTATACACTATATATATATATATATATATATATATATATATATATATATATATATATATATATATATATATATATATATATATATAATTTAAAGGAAACGAGGCTTGCCCATGAGAAACTTATAGAGCGAGTCGGATAGCATTGATACAGCGTACTTATTATACATATATTGTTATTAATATCACAGACAAATACACATATTTGGCCTTTGAGCGTAGTTAGGATATGCTCGGGACCACTGTATTGACATAGTGAATGAACTCTTCGCATCACTATCGAGTTCTATGCCTATTCGTATTGTTTACAGTCACCTTTGCAAATTGATTAATTTATTGTTTGTTTTTCTTAGTTTCTACTTGTATTCACATGTATTAAACCAATGTACGACACAATTATGACTTAAACATAAAAGATGTTATTATGAAGAAAGTAATGCACTACAAATAACGTTAGCTTCTTGAACACTGCACGGTCAAGCATTCTAGCATTTGGAAATTAATGGGAATATTTTTGTTTGCTTTTTAGGGTTTAACGCCATTTTTCATCACATGATAGGCTATACATGGCGGCCAGTATTATTGGTGGAGGAAGAACCCGGGAAACCCCCGGAAAGAACCACTGACCCACGAGAAGCTACTGGCAAGCTTTCTCACATAACTACATTAGCCGAATCTTAGACTCGAACCGACGCAGACAGAGGTGAGACGGCAGTGATCCGTAAAGGAGAGCGCTTTAGACGATTCGGCCACTCGGGGCCCCTTAGGAAAGTAATGTGAATAAAATCTAAGCGATATGACGAATCAAGGTAATTAAAATAGTTTTATATATTTAAGGTTGATCTGAGCCGTTGTTCTGCTTTATTTTACATTAAAACTACATACCATTAAACTATATACCATTAAACTACAGACCATAAAACTACAGACCATAAAACTACATATCGTTAAACTACATATCATAATACTACATACCATAAACTCTATATGGTATCACGGTACCTATTGTTTTTCCATAGACCTCAATGCTAATATTTGGAGAGATAAATATATTTTCTATCCTAATTTAGCATGCATCTCACACACTGTTATAGAGAACAATGTTAGATTGTCAATTTGATGATGACAAAACCAGGTACTCCATTGCATTTAAGAGAGATACCTCTGCTGGAACTAGACAGGGGTATGAGTTATCTAGTCACAACATACTTATTTTCAGTCATGTCTCTCACATTTTCAAAAAATCATAAAAAATACAAAATTTGATCTATTTAGGAATTAGCATAAATTCACATGTTGCCAAGAGGCTAAACTTTTTTTTAAGCCTAAAAGAAAGTACAACTCTTACATAATCCACCAATCAAAGCTTGTGTTGCTGTTTATTTCTGAACGGTATGGACCCTACACCTTAAGCACCGCCCACCTGGACATGCGCAATTGGTACGGTTATACCATATCGCTCTCTGTTGCAGTTTGACTTCATTTTGCTATTATGCATAGGTCCAGTGACATCGTCGTACGACGCAAGCGAAAATCTCTTACGCTCGTCTTTCCATTGATTTTCGAATGTAGCCATGTATCTTGCGTCAATGGTCCAGAGAGAGAGAGAGAGAGAGAGAGAGAGAGAGAGAGAGAGAGAGAGAGAGAGAGAGAGAGAGAGAGAGAGAGAGAGAGAGAGAGGAGGCGGTATGTTGATATGTATTTGATATAAATCGATATTTAAAACATTAGAATAGCTTTAAGAAACAAATACATCAAAACGTTAAATATATTACAATAAGTGTGCCTCGTAACCGATAAATGTAAGGTATAGTGTCGACAGGTATATGCAACTTTGCATCAATTGAATTATGAGCAATGGATATAGATCCCAGGGAAAGTATTCACATACTATATTCTAGTAGGTTACCTGGTCCAATTTCAGTTGTAAGTTTTTCATTCAGCCCAAAAAGATTTTCTCTCTCACTTCAGATTGAAATGATAAACAAAGGATTGCGATGAAATTGTGTTCTATATTACATTTGTTTAGTAAACGGGGCCTATTAATACTTTTCATTGTTATATTTATACTTTATTAATGACTAATGAGTGGGAATTCATTATGGATTTATAGGTCTGCAGTTGAACGAATGTTTATATATTCGCATTATTGCGCCATGGGAGGATCACAATTTGATATACCAGTAGTATTGGTATATCAAGTTGCTTTATATAAACACTTTTAATGTAAGCTGGTGTGTGTGTGTGTGTGTGTGTGTGTGTGTGTGTGTGTGTGTGTGTAGCAAAGGTACAGTAGAACCAGGCTCTATATTATACAACAATATTCAGTTATACAAAGCAGGAGGAAAACTTGCTCCAGAAAGTAAATATACTACAGATTCAAGAAAAATCAAATCGACTTGAGGTAGCTAGTGTTCAAGTCTACATGGATTACGAGATACAGAAGCAAGATGTGTGTTTGACAAATTGTCAGGTAATCGATGGTTTCTAGATGAGTCATCAAAGTCAACGCCCATATATTCACGGACTATTATATATAATGTGATTGGAGATGGGAATAAGATCAGAAATGTATAGGCAGAATGGCTCAAGTAAAGTAAACCATTCAGTATAAATCAATTGTAAGACATTATTTATAAACTATGGCACATAGTCATTTTAATAAATATATAAACAAGATGTAGGCTAGTGGCGAGAGCTTCCTCCGAGCTGTATCATACCAAAAACCTATGAATATTATACAAGTAGATGCCTTGTTAATGCTAGCACATGTCGGCCTGGTGTCATGTTACTGAGTAGGAGGGACATGATACCTCTGTGCGATACATTATTATAAACTGTCAGACCGCAACATTACAATGCAACGCTATCACTGGGATTTTTAAAATTCCAAATCACACACACACACACACGCGCGCGCGCTAACCTGAGGAGATGAGTTCGTCAGGCATCATACTAGTTGCAAACGATGTCAAAATGTGGAATGAAATGCTCCAGATCTCTGCGTCGATTTTCCCCCAATTTGACGCGAATAAAGTATCGAGGATGATAGTTAGGGAATGTAATGGTAATGAAGCAGACGTTATTTTAAGGATTTATATCCCCCACATAACCGTGCATACAATCTAGCACCAGTCACACATATTTTGATGGATTAGCAAGAAACTTGTTGAATAATGTTTTCATCACGTTAAGATGAACGTATCGACAAATCACAAGGTTTTTGTTATATTTATCATTCGCTATAAAAAGATTATGCCATCATCTGCTGTATGTCGTCCGTCGTCTACCCTTTAGTTCAAATTTGTTATAGCTATTACCCCAACTTTATTATTGGACTGCCATTTCATTTTAACGTAAATATTTGTACTTAAGTCACCGTTGATTCTAATTTACAGTGGTGCCACAAGAATATGTTTTAAAAATTGTTTTCATTAGTTCTTATAATGTCTTAACTATAAATATTGAAAATAATGTAATCTATATTTTTTGTTAGTGGTCATATCTTAACATAGGGGTTTCACTAGAATACTAATTATGAAGTTTAGTTGGCCCAATTGAGCATATTGCTCCTAGGAGGTCCCGTAACCTTTCTTATAAGTTTGGAATGGTCTTAAATAAAAATGTGCTGACCACATCAGAAATGAATTGCCTTCTGAACATGATAACACAAAAAAATCCAAATGCATTTTTAAATGTGGATTTATCTGATGAATTCCTTGACTGATGCTACTTCAGTAACTTGTTCGCCAAAATAGTAATTACAGAAGTAACCAACCCATACACTAAAAAGACAATAATCTTAGATCGGCATATTTGGCCCTCATAGTTTGTAGACACTGTAAGGACCTCCATTCAATACTGAAGTAGCAGCTGAGTGACCTTCCCTTCTAATAGGCTTCTTAACATGGGCCAGCAACTATGCATATCCTGAGGGTTTTTTGAGATACATTTCTTGATTTTATCCTTAATATCATCTTCAAAGTCAATTACCGTGTAAACGCATTTTAAGATGAATTTACGGGTATCTGGTGCACATGTCAACTGGGATATTTAAGAAGATCCTGTGTTCCAAATTAGGTATGTTGAATTTGGTTTGGTTTCAATGTTTGCAGCACAGATTTGCAAACATTAAGTTTCTGAAGCTCCGCAGTTAGACAGAACTCACTAATAGAAGATCTATTTTAACTTTGAAAGCAGAACACATTTTTTGCATAATAACACGTTATCCAACATCAAGAATTACCAAACATTGCAAATAGCTTGTTTCTTCGTTGTATTGTAAGTTAGACCAGCTTGTGTTATTTAACATTATTTCATTTGTAATAAGCGAAAAATTTGTAATAAATTAAGTAAAGGCATGCAAATCCTTCATGTGCAAATTTTATTGGATAAATATGAGTTTCAAGTTAACTCATTTTAAGTGACCGATCTAACATAATACAGTATAAACATATCTAACGTTTATCGGTGATTTGACTTGCTCATTCATAAATATGATCCGAGTTATCAAGGATATGAACCAAATCAAATATTGTACTTGGTATATGAGAAGCTTGGCTTCATTACAAAAGTTTGGAGATTCAATGTTTGGTCCACATTTATTGATAGCAAACTTCCAATTTCCTAATTGGCGCTCGGATGTTTGCTCCAGGACAAAAACAAAGTGTCGGATTACTTGCAATAAGTTGCTTCGTCAATACGTTATTTGATATAACAATAAAAAATACATATTTTGATTACATTTCTCCATATATATGTGTCCATATGTTTTAAAGAGAAACTAATTTAGCTCTGTTTTGAATCAGTAATAACGTTACAATATATAAACACTCACATGTTTAAAGCAGTGGTTAATACATAATGTTTTCGCTTTTATGATGTTTAATACGTATTGATGTTTTCTGCCGATTTTATACAGTTTAATATTTTGAAAAAAATGATATTTTGTTCCGAAACTAACAACTTTATTTGTCAACAAAACATGTTATGACAAATATTTTCAATACATGTATAAAAACAGAATTTCAACCATTACACCTCTCCACACAACTCCGTCTTTTCCCTTTTGATGACCAGCCGTTTCTTAAATTTCCAGAGTTACTTCTGTATTTCATCTCGTGCCCTTACTTACAGCGGCTTGTGTTTCCGGACCAAACTACCAAAGTGCACGTGGATTATGGAAGGCAAGATGAATGATTAGACGGTTAGACCTGAAACATACCTGGATCATATTGTAGACAGCTTGCACTTGGGGTAATGAAGACGTTTACCAAACTCGTTTGCAAAATATTAAATGTCAAGGTTACTGAATGCCCAAACATTTAAGTCAAGCACGAATGTGAATTATCTACAATGACAAATATAACATGTACGGATGTATAATGTACTATTCGCGATGCTCTTATTTAAAGGAATCAATAAGTTGTCATGAAATAAATAGACTTTGCATTTGTTTTACAATGTATTGTTTTCAAAAGTGTTAGAGGAAGACACATATAAATATCATAATGTCAATATATTCCATCTGAGGTCGTGACATATGGTAATGTTGCTTCTAAAGACAATTCCTAACTTGATTTTCCTTCTAAAAACAGTATCTGTAATAATGTTCGCACTGAAGACATTATCTGTGACAATGTTTGTTCAGATGAATGTTCGTTCTGAAGACTGCTAAAACTTAATGCTTAACGCAGGATTCTGTTACATCTGACGACACAACCTAATTTGATGTTCCTTCTTAAAGCGTTGTGCAGTGAAACTAGCTATAGCCCGATGAATGGGGGACATATAAATCAGTCAAACTATGTATCGTATACTGGCATTGCAAAAATAAGCCAATTAACAGAAATAATGTGCTTCATCTTAACTTTACATGATTGAGGGAATGAACAATGTTTATTGACGCAGGTATAATCAGTTTTCCATATTAACGTAGAAATACGTTACCAGTTTACCGTCAACACGCCGTATAGAGTGACCAACACCCATACATTGTCCATCCAGCATCAATATATTTACTATCCAACACTTATTCTACATCATAACTACACAGTGCGGCCGCTGACCCATCCTTACTACCAATAAGCTGTTGGGAGAAAACATCCAAGTATCTACTATCCAACATTCAACATGTACTATCCAAAGAAAATCTAGTAGCCATAAACACAAACTATACTTTCAAATGCACAATGTACCATGTACCATGGAAACATGTACCACGTTCACCGCGAATTTGTAAATTCTCATTATATTCCGGTCAGTAAAACGTATTTTGACAGTACCAATAATGATATAAATGGAGAACTTGGACACAATATTGTATTCTCAAAGCAAAATGAGGACTTGGTTAAAGACATATATTGCAATCGGTATTCCTTACAGTATAACCCATTATAAAACTGAAAATATTTACTCCAGTAAACCATGTAATGACATTGTTTTAATACACAATAATATACCTTAAATGAGTAAAGCAGTTTTGATCTGAAAATCGTGCAGAATAAATCCAGCCTGTCATTTGTTGTTTAACTAGATCGAAGAGGTCATGGATTAAATTAAATTATCAATGGAAAGTTCATACTGTAACGCTCTCTCTCTCTCTCTCTCTCTCTCTCTCTCTCTCTCTCTCTCTCTCTCTCTCTATATATATATATATATATATATATATATATATATATATATATATATATATATATATATATATATATATATATATATATATTCGCAGCCAGTATATTTTGGAGAGGAAGAATCGGGAAGGATTCCGGGAAGAACCACCGACATACGGGAGCCTCTGACATACTTTCGAACATACCCACGTTGGTCGAGCTGAGATATGAACTGACGCGAAAATAAGTGAGGCATGAGAGTGGTCTGTAAAAGCATGTTAGACAACCAATTCTGAGTGTAGAGTGTTGCTTCTCAACACCTATGTCTAATGAAGGATTATGTTTTTAAGATTCCTCAATAAAAATGGGTTGAATTCAAAAGGAGGTATGGTGAATACTAATATAATTCTCAAACACCATAACACACATTAAATGTTTTCTCACTTTACGGTGCTGTATATAGAGTTATGTTTACACCAAATTATAAATGGCGTTTAATCGCTTATCAGTGTTCAAAGAACAGTAGTTGAGTCCGCTCAGGAAAATGCCGATATACCAATGCGTTACAAATAACTGGAACAATTATACAAATGTGACATGGTCAAGAAATGTCGAGTCCTATACATAAGATAAATCAAGACAGACACAATAATAATATTGTTATCAATTTAGCTGTGATCTACAACTGATTTACACTTCATAAATAACAACGATAACATATGAATGTATGCAAGCAACCCCATCTCAAATAGCAGAAGTTAACTAAAAGCACCACCAGAAAATGACCAGTTGCAACAACGGCTCTTTTGACTCGAAATCGAACTTCAGAAACTGTATATATAGTTATGTGAATCATCGCGACAAGTCTTTTAGGAAGAACACTAAATTCAACCAATGCTCTTTTAAAGTACGAAAGTTTCTTGCAAGCAATCTTATGTCTTTATCACTGTGTTCAAATGATCACTAAGTGATGTAAATAGGAACGCTTTTTCTAATTTATGCACATATTGTTCGTAGCAGAAGATCACGTGATGAAAGACAGCCATCGCATGATTACATATACAGCTAGATCCACCATTGCTCTGCACTGGAAAACACGATCATATGCATAATGGAATGTGCGAAAATACTTCTTTCTCTACATATGATGTATAGGAAGACGAAATGAATGCAAAACAATCTCAACAACTCGACATTTGTCGTAATCTAAAAGTAACTTTGTGTGCTCTGAGTGTAGTGTGTGATATTTACACACTTTGATTGCTGGAAGACCACTTCGCTGTGTATACCACAAAACGAACACGATGGATGTAGTGTCAGCCTGCTGTCAATCGGATTTAAACCAATGAAGATATCCAAAATGTTTTGATAAAGTAATCTAGAAAAGGGCTACATCATTTTCTAAAAGATATCGTTGACTCGTTTCAGTCCATTTTTAGTAAGGTGAATACTTGAAAAGTTTGCACTGACACGTGAGAATAGCTAAAAGGTCGTGAAAAAATGCTACTTGTGAAATATCACTGTCTTATACAAGTTAGAACAAAGCCATTGCTTATTTTAAAATTCTGTTGCAAGATAAACTTGTGTTTCATTAAATCGTAGTTTTGTGGGCTTTCGCCATTAATATTTTTTAATTAGAAACATTCTACGTTTCTGACGAGCAACACATAATCCCTCGTGTGTATGTGCATGTGGTGTTTGTGTGTGTGTGTGTGTGTGTGTTTGTGTGTGTATATGGTGGGTGGGTGGGGTGGGGTTGGTGGGGAGTCTTTGTGTGAGTGTGTAATTTAGATTTGTAACGTAGCCTTAAAACATTTAGTCTTATAGCTATGGTGGTTGCTGTGTGACAGTTTATAGTGATCTATAGCTCTATGTTAATGTGACTGGGTGGGTCATCATGCTGGGTATATGTACCACTCATTTCCCACTTCAGTCACATTATCCTACACCAGGCTTATCAGGCCTAATACTAACCTCTTAATGCTGAGTGCCAAACGAGGCTGCTGGCAACTTCCGCATCCGACGCGGATGCTCTAACCACATATGGCACCGAAGTGGTCCATGCCCCTCCTAATTTCTTGTATGTTTATATAGGAGTATATATTCATGTGCCTGCATGAGCTGGGAATGTAAAAAAAGAACATCAAAAATTAAACGAATTTGTACGAAAAAATGTCGTTTCTCACAATAACGTTTATATACAGAAAGGCATTATAATAACAAACCGCGGAACGTAGCTTCAATATTAATTTGGTCAAGCATTCATATTGCAAATACACACTTTGAAGCCAACAAAGGGGTTTCAAAGAGGGTGAATAAGAACGGTCTAGTTAAATCATTCCAGTATATGAAATGAGTTCTAATGTCAAAACGATGTATAATACTAGAGAAAGGGTAATGCCGAAATCGTCTAAAGAGTTATTAAAGGGACATAAGACTTTTACATTTTCTTCCTTATATCATTTTTGATTCATGTGCTTGTATATTGATATATGTTGCTACTAGGTGTTGTTTCATTCATGTATTGACACGCTCGTTTTACAATAGGTATGAAACTGCTTCAGGTGTATGTCCAAACTTGGATGCTCTCTGTCGCTGAAATTAGATAGGACCGTTGTGCCATACGGATGGTGGGTTTAAACGTCTTGATCTTCCACAACAAACATATCAAGTATCGTTTTATATTGAACATTTTAACTATTTTATATGAAATCATTTTGTTTGTAACTATTAGAAAGCAACGTAATTCAAATTTCCATTGTGCGTTGGTTCTTATGCAATTATTAATACATCTGTGAAAGCGCGGCAATATTTTGATACAACCTATATGAGATTTATGTTATGAGTGGACCATCGTCCTATTTTCTCACATATGTTTTTTTCCGGTCGTACTTCTAGCTTTAGGCTCCATCACAACTGATGTAACAAATATGCAATTTCTGCTCACAGCAAGGCATTTGCTGTCAATTTGTAGTATACCCTACCCTTACAGGACAACCTGTAGTGTTGCATCAGCCATCTAAAATAGGAACAATAATGATATAAATATACCTTTATCCTCAAATGGAAGATTTACAAAATTTACCAATCTTTGGCGCACCGTTTGTGTCGACTCATGACGTAGTTAAAAACCAAGTTTTCTGCAGATCTCTGTTTTGCCAGTTCCGCATTGGCATATTCCATAATCCTTTAAAAGCTACTAAAACAAGAACAGAAGATCACTGTGACGTCGCTAAGGCTATTACTATTCTAAATACAAATACGGCATAACAAGTTTATAACCAGTTCGGTTGGTATTTAACGGAACATTGACGGCATTGTTTGCTAGTTGATGCAAAGAAAATGGGAGCTAAGTAACTTTAACAAAAACAGAGTTTGTCGACCTGGGCTGATTTGGATGGATATGGAACCCATCGATGTACCCACTGACCTACGACGGTTATGGCTCTACAAACATCTAATGAACTCAGCTAAATGCAAACCCTTAACGTAAATGCGGTAGTGAACTAAATAGGTCTCCATGACCCTCTCTTTAACGTGCTAAGTTGTATCATTCAAACTGAATTACATCCATCATATTTCATGACTGTAATAAAATGGTGCCAGAGAACCGAGCTAAAAAAGAAAACTTTACTCAATAATTGGAGCATATAAACACGAAACAGTTTCTAAGAAACGAAGCAAAATCCCAAATCGCTGGATTACGAAATGTATGCACACGGTAAGTAGTACCTGTTATTTCCAAACTTCCTAGGTGTATTTACAACGGAATTGAAGCAATTGAGGTTTACAACACCTCCAACCAATATGTGACTTGTACGTTCATAAAATGGTTTGCTGCAATGATACAAAGTGTAGTACGGATCATAAGACTTAACATTTATTAAATATGGGATAAAGCAATGGAAGATGTATATCTAAATACTGACTATAAAGAAGAACTTGATTCCAGATAGACATTGATGATTTTACTATCATGTGACGTTTTTTTAAGTATCAATATTCACAAACATCTCTCTCTCTCTCTCTCTCTCTCTCTGCTTTTGTGTGTCATTTTAGAAACAATACAATATTCACATCGATCAGCTATTGATGTGACCAGCTGATATTGCATTATATATTCTCACACCGGTAATTTAAAGAAATTATAATTTACGCACTAGAAATGTTTTTAAAGATTTCCACGAGCTTTTAAAATTGTAAAAGGTAGATAATTAGACACCTAAATATCGATTGTCTCGCTTTGATAAATTGTATCAACACCACTTCGTTATAATTCATAATTAATTGCAAGGAAGTGTGAGCTTACTGTTTGTGTGGATCAGAGCGTTTGCATGCATTGGGTTTGACCCTGTATATTCACAAGAGAGGTATCTTGTAGTGAGAGACCACTTTCTTCTGAAGAAAATTTAATGATGAAAACAACTTTATTGATCGATGTTATGTCTTCTATTTTTAGACAAGCAACTAAATTTAAAAATTAGAGAATGTCATATTTTTCAAATATTTCTACAACTGAAGAGAAAAAAACACCGGCATGCTATTTCAATCTTGAAAAAAAAACTTATATTGTGCGTTGAAAGACTACTATGAAAAACGTGTTTCGTTGCAACGAATTCCCACTTTATCTCCTTAGCATCCGCGTCCTCAAAGATATATATATTTTGACAAGCTTGTTAAGAAAAATGAGTTGTCAGCACATGGGCTAGAATGTACTGAATAAACCATTAAAATACAATGTATGTTTGTTTATCAGATTTTCACTCACAATAATAGGTTTAAAATGCCTAAAATATTTTAAGACTGACTCCTTTTAAATACAGACAACTTTCTCTTTTTGAAAATTGAATTGTTTGCAATGTTGTCCTATATGATATCTTTAAAAGAAAATTTTGTAATTTTTCAAATAACCCATCTACCTAAAAATATATCACACTGAATCATTTTTAAACAGTATTGTCTTTGTTTCTTATCTTATACACGTGCACTCTTTGCACACTGGACACAGCATCTAAATTAGGCTATGCGGTTTTCAAAACTCCAAAATAATTCGTTTTTTGTGCTTGTTAAAGACATATCCGCGGGATCTCAGTTACCTCTATGCTACGAAACATATACTAAAGATGGTGAGGGGAGGAGAGTATTAGAGGATGTCCATTGATGCATGTCGAAGGAGTCCCAGTTGGACTATGGTGTAAATTTTGGTCATTGAACACACTTGCCAGTTTTCATTCATTGAGGACAAACAGACGTTTGACCTATTGTAATATTATGCTAAACCGCTAAGAATTAGGTCAAATTTCCCAGACAGTCGTCAAAATATAAATGCATAACGCCATCACTGACAACGTTTAAGGTTTAATATGCCTAGCTTAAATTGGTGCAAATGGATAAGGAAAGACCATGCTTCACTTCGAATTATCGTTTTAATTTGATTCTGGTGATATATAGCATTTTGTGTATAACAGTCTCAGTTTCAGTAGTCTATTTTGTCGCCATGCCCCATGGAAGGAAAAGTTTCGTGTCAATAATATTTCCACCAGTTAACTTAAAAGAGCGTTGGTTTATGTTTATTTATCAAATACGCTATTGTTTTACATACGTTCTTCACATCATGAAGGAAGACATCATTGATAGTAATGATATATGAAATGTATATGTGGTCAAGATCTTTCATGGTTGAATAAGAATTATTATGAATACGAACGGAGCCCTAATTGCCAGCTTCTCATTCCGAATAAAAACCTTCATTTGCTTTTAAAAGTATAAAACACACTATACAAAATCTAGCTTTTTGCAATGAATGACCTTTAATTTTTTATAAACTTACAGTGGATGGCTACAGCATCTTTGAACCTTCATTGATGTATTGCATACATAGTCCATCCAAGAATCGTTCACTTGTTTGAAAATAACAGCTACGTATTGGAGTTTAAATTCAACAAATGTGGTCTTGACCTTGATTTGGTTCGAAGGTGCCTCTATCATGTAGGTCTTAGTAATGTATTCCTGCATCCCCTCAATGACTGTAAGAAAACATAATTTTGTTTATTTGCCAATATTTTGGTTTGATAAATAACACTCTTGGTACCAAAAATTATCATCGGCATGGCTATATTTATCCTCAAAATGAAATTCCTTGAAATCTTTCAGGGTCTACACGTATATATTTTATGCCAAATTAAAAACAGATAATGTCTTATCTAAACGTTTTATTCAAAATTGCAGACAGCAAAATGAAAATGATTAAAGAATTTGTCTTGCTCAGGTATAGCATCAGCACAGTAATGTATATTCTCCGTTCTGTGTAACTCCTTATACTTTTGGTACATCGGCCAACGCATGTCGTGAGTTACACGTACGAAATTACATCTTTTCACATATATAATGATTTATTTATAATGAAAGAAAGAATATTTATCGCGAGGATTGTATTGTGGCTAATGTATCGTCTTGTGTGTGCATTTTGTGAGTGGTTGCATTTGACATATGAATGTATACTCTCAAGTTAATTAAAGCTAAATTATACGTCAACGTTGTAAAGCAGACAACTATCATGAACTTATATAATATCATAATTGTTATCCTAAACTTTAACACAAAATAATATTGTTTTACCAAATTATGTTCATTCCTGCTTGTTGAATGATCTACACTTAAGCTGTCATATGAAGACCAGGCCATTTTTGACCGCGAACTAGCCTAAGAAAAGCTAATGTTACGTCTAATAATTGCCAATAACGGGTATGATATAGCTTTATAATACCGCTCAAGTGGCATGGTGGTTAGAGCGTCCGCATCGGAAGCGGGAGGTCGTGGATTCCAACCCCGGTCGAATCAACCAAAGACTTACGAAAATGTTACTAGGCGCTCAGCATTAAGACGTTAGTGTTAGAATTGGTCGGACTGATGTTAGGATAATGTGACTGGGTAGGACACTGTGTTATATATCTGCTGCATGATGCCAAAGTGATATACATAATAACAAACAGCCACACAACGGCAACGACAATATTACTGAAACATTGTTGAAGCTACGTTAAGAAATCCTAATTAGACGCACATATATTTATAGTTCCATAACGGGGCACTGTCATAAATATCACGCGTCATTCAATCAGGTTTACATCTCTTGATCGGCTTTGTTCAAACATGTTCACGTACTTGAACACCAGTTTTGTTAGCAACATTTACTGAGATAACATATATGTTAAAACGATCAGCAAGGAATATTGATCAACGAGAGGCAACAAAACTAAATAATCGCCATATGTAAAATCAGATTCTGAAAAATACCATCTTTATCTGAACCAAAGATTTCAGTCAGAATATTATCCAAACAGAAATACGTTATTCTAATATTTGTATTGCTCAACAGGTGAGTAGTGAGACCTAAAATAAAAAAACACCGGTCGTCAGTGACGACTAAATATCGTCGCAGCATCCCTTGGTACAAGTTTGTCAAGTTTGGTAAAGAAGGTAAAATGTAACATTTAATATATATATATATATATATATATATATATATATATATATATATATATATATATATATATATATAAAGTGCCATTCGTCTCTAAATTTGGAAAATTAGCTGCACGTGACACTGTTTCAAGGATATTCGCTTTTTGATTATTGTAGCTACAATAATAGCTGCACACAATGCGTTAAGGCGTCTCTAAAAATCACGTTAAAATCAATTTTTAACCAACAGATAGTCCGATAAGGTAAACATTTGTCTACTGTGTCATTATGCAGACACATTAGTGCAATAAAATCTCAGCAAAGTAAAAGAAAATAACTTAAATTATTCGTAGCCTAGTTGAATGGCATCAGAGTGAAAGTAAATGCTAGATACAAAGTCATGATGATTTGATTACATAGGATTTCCTGTTTCATGCAAGATAGTTTACGCAAATTTCTTTAGTCTAGTGAAAGGAATAATCAGTGTATGTACACTTGAAAATATGCACTTTATTGTAAGAGCGGTAATTAATAGTCCAAACATATTACTGAAACATTTGTTTATTTCAAGTGAGTCATCTCCAGTCCAATGGAAATGTGCCTGATGGCTCAATTTATTAAGCTAATTTAGCGTGCTTTCGCCAAAACTTGCATTGATCTAATATAAAAAAGGAAAATGTCATCAGCTGTTGCATAGTCTTTTGTTAACATATTTTTGTAAATGATGTTGCCATAAAATGACATTCTGGTTGTATTTGGTAGCCTTTCTTCAGAATTTACTCAGGATTGCCAAACTGATTCCTGTTTTTTTCCGTTCCTTGTTGCTTTGATTCCTTCGTTCAAATAATAATAATAATAATAATAATAATAATAATAATAATAATAATGAGAAGAAGAAGAAGAAGAAGAAGAAGAAGAAGAAGAAGAAGAAAGTGAAGAACTTAAGGACAATATTAAGTATACTGTCTTTAAGAACTGTTCCCAATACGGATTATCTAGTAATTTAGGAGATACGTACTAGTACGAATAAAGAAATAATGGCTTTAAAAAAGAAAGAAGTATGACGCACATGCTGATTGTACACTAGTTAATGCCAGTCTATGGAATCATCCAATCGGAGTTGAATAAATAAATGGCAGCTTGGCTGCATAACCTACCATGGCATTCTCATTTACACCAATATTATGAGGCAGTAAATAAATAGTACACAACATTTTTACCAGTATGTATTATCGAATAATGTTTTTATACGGGGTAGTAATGAGTTTTCAGATTAAAGATTCTAAAAGGCTTTTGTCAAATGTGAAAATGGAATGCGAAAAGATGATTGAATTTCATTTTTGAGTTTTCTGCATAGTTCAGACATTTTAATATGGCTTTATTTGCTGCAGTAGAAACCTAGGCAATATCCTGCAACCGGCTCGAGTTGGTGTCATCTGATGTTGTCATAATGGCCCCAATCCTTGTCCCCATCTTTCGAATCCTTTTATACTTTGACTTATGGTTAAGATAGGAGACTCAGATTACATTGAATTTATACAGAATTAAAATACAATTTGGTAAGTACTATTGGCTTCGCAAACGTTCTAGTGTTATTTGGGGAGTCTGAAGTAAACGTGGAGATGATTTCGGAACATAGCCTTTTGTAATGTTTTCAAAACTCATATTACTGCTTTTAGGTGCTGACGCATTTGTATGCCACATCCAGGAATGATGTTTGGTTTATATGCAATAACGATGTTTTTAGTTTCGGAGTGTCCATGCGGTAGTATTAGAGCCTACAAACTATATCTTATATAGGATTTGATGGATAAAACGGTAGTGTAATAGTACATTGATGAGCCATTTCTGAGATAAAGTGATCGTTTGATAGTACCCTGAACAGCCGCTTGCATTCTCTTAGACGAAACGATAGTTTGGTTGTACACTGAGCAGCGGAATTTGTTTGAATGAAGCAAACTAAAGATTTGGTAGTACAGGAAACAAGCAATTAAATGTCTCTGAGACAAAATTATTGTTTTCCTTAGTATAAATTTCTTCTCAATTCAAGTTCAAAATAAACCTAGAATATAAATCCCATGTTAGAAAGCGAAATATAATTTAAAAAAAGATACGAGTTACATTATGGATGGGACATGTTTAATTGATGATATACAACCAGATTTATGGGTGTTAAATTTTCGTGTCCTGTGTATCATGTCCACATGTGTAGCAAAGAATGTTTGCATCCGTTTCCCAGAGAAAGAATCGCACAATAAGACTCGTCTGTATGCAATTTGCACGTAACAGTGTGCTATTCATTCCGTTTATGTCACAAAGAAGAAACTGTATGTATAAACCCTTCTATTATATATATATATATATATATATATATATATATATATATATATATATATATATATATATATATATATATATATATATGCTTCGTTTTCATTAATTGTAAATATATTGCAATTTGGCAATTTTTTCACCTTGATTACATAATCTTTTATATTCATGTCCCTTAATAAAATCATCTGCATTTTATGTGATTCATTACATATGTTTACAGTTTGTCAGTACTTATATTAATTTTGCTTAATACGTAAAAGATACGTATATCTCAGAATGTATTTGTTTATTTATTTAAAATTTTATTTATTTATTCGTAAACATAAATTAAATTAGAAGTGTTTGCATAAAGCAATTTGACATACCAATACTCTTGGTGTATCAAATTGTAATGTATTCATTGCACATTAATACGAATATTGATCTGTATATTAATTTGTATTTTTTAAATGATTATCTGTTATGGGTGTAGTTTGTACCTGACCTTGTCTCAAGTCAATTTCATATTGTACCTGACTAATAACATTTTCGTATGTAGACAGATATTACATAGCTAATATATTTACATGAGTGTGAGCTAAATTATTATCATTATCAATATAAGTTGTTATTATACTTATTTGGGTTTGGATCATGGTTATTGGAACTTACTTTGATTTTTTCTTGTTGACAACAAAGATGAACAAAAGGAAACGTTTGTTTGAAATTTCGTATAAGAAGCAACTGAACGTGTAAGTTTCGGAGATTATTATTTCTCTCGCACGATTAGAACATTTCCTTGGAATAGAAGGATTTAGCTTTGTATAAATTACGATAAGTTCGAGTCTTGCTTATAGATGCCTCCAAGAAAGAAAGTTGTTAAATTTAACAAAGAAGAAAAATAGTCATCGGTTTGTGTAAGCTACTGCAGATAAAAACAGTATACATGTTTATAATATTAAAATATAGGAATAAGATTAACACATTGTATGATTGGATGAGCATGTAATCAAGTTATCGACATAATCATACAGTCATGCTAATGTGTGTTTTGGATACTAGATTTATAGATTAATCTATAACTAAATTTAAATTTCAAGTGTGTTCCCTGCTTCAAAATCTCGAACTCCACTGAAAGAAACGGGTTTTAATAGAGAATGAGGGGGTATTTAAACTTTATGAGTTATCCTTGTGGATCGACATATGGTGCTATTCTTTGTTCTTTATTAACCGGTATACTTATATTGATTTATCTTTATATAATTTCGTTTCTTGTTCTTTAATTTTATGTACATAATTGTATATGTGTAAATATATTTATTATTGATCTGCCAAAATACTCAAATAATATAATCTGTATGTCATAAAATGTATTTTATGTCTGTTTTTGTGTTGTACTTATATATCTGATCAAAAAAATAAATAAATATATTCAGCTAAATATCTTTTTTATGACAAACTACATACATAGGCAAATATTGATTCAGCACAGGTCATTGACAATAGATTCCTACGTACCTTAACATACCGAAATCCCTGTGTAAATATTGCATGAACTAGAATAATATAAGGTTTTCATTTTCAAATGTTTATAAGTGACATAATAGGAGTTGACGTCCAAATGACAGTTGCTAATTTGACTGCAAAAATATTCAATAAAATGAAATTCAATAAATACTTAAATTACAAAATCTTTCGAACGAAATATAAGGTTCATTGTTTAATAAAACCTGTTTTCATCCTCTGTGTGTGTGTGTGTGTGTGTGTGTGTGTGTGATCTATTTATTTCGGGCAACAATTCATCAGGTCCATATCATGTCTATCTCAGACCACATCCCACCCCACCTCTAACACTGCAAAAAAGACATATTGATTTTGTTCCGTCCCTCTATCAGTCTGTCAGAATATCCTGAAACGAAACTGGCTCAAACATAACCCAGTCAAAGCAGATAGATGGGATTTTTAAATTTCTTCATTGGGTTCCAGAAACTATTGAGTTGTAGGGACAGTTAACCTATTTTAAAATGTTTGCACGCTTGTCAATCTTCATGATTTGCAATGTTTGCCTTAAACCTAGTAAACATATTTCGAGAAAACAAAATCAATTAACGTCCAGGAATGAACTCTGGTATTCATATTTGTATTGACCTCTAAAAAACCTATATAGATTTCCAGGATAGTAAAGCGTATATTATATGTACAATTCTCCTATTTTATTGGTACATGTATAGACATTTTTCATACATAAAGATCAGAGAAACGTTAAAACAAAAAAATACGTACGATTAAAATCACAATCTAGTATGCCTGTTTGAGTTTAAATATATCGATAATAAATTATATTCTTATTTAATCATATAAATTGTAAATCCTTTTCTTTTTTCTCCCATTATTTACATATATACTGTATTGTTCTGCATTAGTTTACGTAAAACGATGAAGATTTCTTTATTTCTTCAATAGTACAGATTTCTGAGATGCTCATTTAAGCACATACGTTCCACTTTTCGTAATTTTTACAAACCTGAAGATGTCTATTCTAGGGGAAACGTTCTAACCTTTGCAAGAGAAAGAATAAACTCTGAAATTTACCAAATCAGTTTTTCATATATGGCATTTCAAACAGAAGTTTAATTTGAAGTAAAGATGTACTCGTCTTCGTACAAAATACAATTACCCGATACCATGACATTGCTAGTTATATTTGCACATCATGATATTATAGAGCATAGAGTCTTTTCATAATTTCAAGTGTGTTATGAAAGGTTAGCGTTTAGTTCATATATGTCTAATTATAGCATACCATGGGGATTTCTTTTATCGGAATATTTATAGATCTTTCCGTTCAATTGTTTTCATTGTAGGCACGGGTAAAACTCTTCTACAGAGCATGTTTTTTAAAAAGAAAGACGGAGAAAGAGAAACTTTTACGATATAGCAGAACGCGTTGTATTCTAATAAAACTGTCTTACATTTCATCTAATACTATTCATTAATGTTTACCTAATGTAGATAACTGCATATGTTGTGTTAATTCTATTGCTTCTAAAGTGTTCCAGTATTTATGAAATATATTGTTTCAATTTAAAATGCATATTTATCCAATAGTTTATTTTATCTTTTCATCTAATATTTTGAATGTTATGTGTTATCTACATTTATTATCAAAGCATAAAATATAAATTATCTGAACATCACATCCAAATAAACAACGAAAGAAATTATTTCAAATCTGCAACTACAACTTGAATCTTGCTAAATAGTAGCCCAATGATTTCGTTCAAATCAGCGTGTATTATCGACAATATATGTAATTGATTAGAATCAATTATAAAGATAATTTCAGAGATAACTATACGTAAAGAGAAGAAATAAAAATGATAAACATGATGAATCACAAAGATGATGTGCATTGTTAAGAATTAAATATTAAAAAATAGAGGCGTTTGATCTTTATGTATCAACATATTTTCAGCTTTTTTTTCTTATGTACCTCTTACAATGGCAGTTATTTAATTACTATTATTAAACAGTGTTCGGTTAATTTCACAGTATTTATTGTGTTTTATTTCTGTATTTGTTGGTCTGTTGTTTTTGTTGATATCTACTATGTGTGATTTAATTATATGCTATTAAAAACTATACAACCACATGTTTAATCAGTGACGAGTACAAAAAATATTAGGTTTAATTTCAAAATGAATGGTGCAAGGTCAAATGTGGCTTGGGAACATGATAGGATAACCCAAGACCTCCGGACCTCACAAAGAAAAGGAGATCAAATCTTATTTAAAGACTTCATAACTAAAATAGCTCAAGAATGGGTGTTGATATTTGAATAATTTGCCTATCAAACATTAGCATTTTGAAGCAAAATGAAAAATAAGCTATTTTGTCTGTGCTTTTTTTTCATGTCAGTAAATGGATTTATTGTTAGAAATTTAACAATATTTTTGAAGTGATGATTGGTTTTTTGCATATTAGTGAATTCAACAGTTTTACTTTCAATATTTTTTAAAAGATATTTACGAAAGGAGAGTTATCTCCCTTGTCATCTAAAATAAAAGTTGACTGGATATGACACAATATATAGATATAGATATAGATATAGATATAGATATATATATATATATATATATATATATATATGCCAAAATGATATGTTATTCTAGTCTCAGCAAAGAATTGTGAAACTTTTCAAGTCGCTTATTTTGTTAAACATGTGACTGAATTTAAATGAAAGCTTCGGTGAGGAGATTGGTTGCCTGCGAATGACGATAACGTCGCTATTTGAAGATCATCTTAAATGTGTTTGGTAACCGTGGTTATACTGATAAAGATCTCCAAGAAATTTGGATTTATAAGATGTCCATAGATTTCTGATATAATAAGCAACCTACTCCTAACAGTTAAAATTAAAATAGCTGCAAAGTTGAATGTACAAAAACCATTCGATTTAAATCCCACTCGGATTTAATGGTTTCATGACATTTCTAGAGCTTTCCGGTCAGTTTTTAATTTAGCAAGCATGGGATATAACTCTTCTAAAGTTAATTCCATTTGAATGATAATAAAAGATACTGTAGAATTTGACATAGCATTACTACATCATCAGGAAACAATATTGTAATTTTTGTAATGACTAAAACTTTTCTTCGCCATGAAATGTCTCTACAGACAGAATCGACTCTTTTGTATATTGGCTTTAAATAATTTTCGCCGGGTGTATAATTAAAATATTGCCAGCTATTCGTGAGCATTTTCAGTTATGAAGGGTTTAAATAGAAATTGATTATACAATGTAATCTCCTTAGGACCTGAGTTATGCTTTGAACTGAATTATTCCCAATCCACATTTGACCTTGCACCGTGCTTTTGAAATTAAACATAATATATTTAAACGCATCACCGACAAATTGACCTGTATTAATTTTGTTATCAGACTATACATTTGAACAACAGATTAATGTTTTAAAAAAATCCACAATTAATAAGATACAATAAATACTGAGAGAGAAAAACCTTAAGATCAAACGAATATGTCACAAGATGCATTGACCCCTCTTATACGCAATAGAGGTACAGGAACATACAGTTATAGACATTAAACACCAAGGAACGCCGTTAGTTAACGAAATTATGTCATTGCTAGCATATATCATAGAAGAGACACGAATCTGAAAATATGTCGATGCATAAATAAATCAAAGGCCTCTATGTTTGAATATTTCTTTCCTAAACGTGTACACCATCCTTACACGATGTTTACCATTTCATCCTTTTTATGTATTAATTATAGTTATCTCGCAAATTATTCTGTTAATTTATATTAATAATTGCATATATTTTGCAAGATATTGCGTAATAATCTAAAAGAAAGAATTGCACTGCTAATTAGCAACATTAAATGTGTAGTAGTGGATCTAAAATAATCTAGTTCGTTGTTTATTTAGATATGACGAACAAATAATTCATATTTTCGATTAGGTAATAAATGTAGATAAGACGTAACATGCAACATATCACAAGAAAAAAGGATAAAATAAAATCTTGGATATAATATACGTTTAAAACTGAAAGAATATATTACATAAATACTTGAACACTTTTAGAGCGATAGAAGTAATACAACATACATATTTATTTACATTAGATTTAGCACTTAGGAACAGTAACGTTTTCCAAAGAGTATATCACTAAGAACTGACTAATGCTTCAGACGGAACTGTGGTTAGATCTACCCGTCACAGCATAACTGAGAGAGAGAGAGAGAGACAGAGAGAGAGAGAGAGAGAGAGAGAGAGAGAGAGAGAGAGAGAGAGAGAGAGAGAGAGAGAGGAGTGGGGGTGGGGGCTGCAAATTAGAGATCGAGAGAACGATTTAAAACTGCGCAAAACATAGTCACTTCATTCAGTATGTATGTATGTATGTATGTATGTATGTATGTATGTATGTATGTATGTATGTATGTATGTATTATAATTATTTAGATTATTTAGCATATATTTACAGCTCTTTAGGTTTTATTTTTTTAAATATATTTTACAGTGACGGCCGAACTTAAACACAGTTTTGTCTCAAGCATTAGTCAGCTTCTAGTGGTCAACTCGAGAACACACGATGCTAATGATATGGAAAAATGGTAACCTGCCTGGAAAAGGGTGAACCTAAAATAGAGCATAGAGCACGCGCGCACACGCACACGCACACAGACATATATATATATATATATATATATATATATATATATATATATATATATATATATATATATATATATATATATATATATATATATATATTGTAATACCATATTGGTACTGTGAATGAAGTTTTGCATGCACATTGTCCAGTTAATATTAATGTGTCAAGATTATTTGATGTTCAACGTTGAGATGTGAGATGATGATGAACTATGAGACTTTGGCTTATTTGATCATGTCATTTTTATCTGTCACTGAAAACGTTTATCGTGTGTTAATTACTTCTTCCGTTCCTGAATGTACGCCACCCACCTACCATCGTTTAGATCACCGTATGCATCTTTATAAATATGTATCCTGCGTCTTATACTAAATGTGAGTGTAAAACCTTGCCCTGGTCCGAAGTGTCATGCTGTTATCATGAATATTAACGAATTCGTCATGGAAGTCATCTAAAGACGTCAACAGTTCTACAAACTGGGACATCAACATTAATTAGAAAGAAGTTCGCATGTTCGCAGTTATTGTGCCATAGTCATTCCATGTTGAACCATAGGTGTGTAATGCTGGAATTTGACATGAATAGTTTCGGAAATAAATTATCTTACCTTCCATGTTTTTGGAATATCAAAGCGAGAAAAATGATGTTAACCCATAAACTTATGAATTCAGCCATCCGGTGGAGTTTTATTACTGGAACAGCAGAAATGCAGGATATTGACGGAATCAATGTGCCCAGCCGAAGAATCACATTTTTCTTGTTAGACTTTTGTTGGACAATAAGTTAGAACTAATGTTACTTTTCATTATTGAAAGTTCTTGGTTATGTAGAAATTGTTGTGTTACTTAGTGTGAAAAATACTTGTAGTATGCAGTTGATAGGGACTATTTCTAACCGTATCACGACTCATTGGATCATCAGTACACACTACTTTGACTCGATTCGCATTGAAATTTACTTGTCCGTTTCTTTCAATTATACGGAATCATAGGTATGAATATATTTATAAGATTAACAGTAAAAACGCACACCACGGACATTGTGAGGACAACTTAACTCCGTCTAAATTCGCACGTTCACAGTGATTGTTCTTACAGTTTGAACAGTTGACTTGGTTACCGCCATGGCTTGCCCTGAGAAGGACAAACATTGATTGGCTAACTAAGGTCATGTGACGTGAATAGGAGTCTATAAATAAGCGTGCAGACAGGACAGTAAATAACAATTCTTCAACTTAAATATTTGAGTAATTGCACAGGTGGCTAACACATTATTGGATGTTAGGCTGTCCATTAGTATAACTGGACTGAATTTGACCTTTCGTATGACCTTGTCGTTCCAGGTGTGAGCTGCGTCCGTGCCGTGCTGTCTTGCTGTTTGCGTGCTTGGTGTGTGTGACCTGTCCAGCCATCCGAGACCCTTTTCTCCTTTTCCTCGACTGCTCACCAAAATTACTAGCGAAATGAGAAAACATTTTCCCTCGCTACCAGTGGATACTTCCGATTGGATGATAGGGGTGGGTGTGTGTGGGTACTATTCCTACCCACCCAATGGGCTTTCATTTATCCCGATAGTTACTTTTTAGTAATTCGGGAGAACGCCCAACATTAATTAATAGTGCAGTTAAGCACTTAAATGCCTGAGGGGAGGGTGTAGCGACCCCTCCCCAAGGGACCTAAAATAGCTACAGAAATGGTAGCTATAAAAGTTGCCCATATGTCCCTTGTGGACGGCGGCAACTATAAAAATCCAACTTGCTTGCTTGCTTGCCTGTGATATCCGATTGGTTGATAGAGTGGGTGTGTGTGGGTGCTCTTCCTACCCACCCAAGGTGCTTTCATTTCTTCCGATAGTTACTTTTTAGTAATTCGGAAGAACGCCCAAAATTTAATTATTAGTGCATTAAGCACTTAAATGCCTGAGGGGAGGGAGTAGCGACCCCTCCCCAAGGGTCACTAAATGTCTATCGACATGATAGATATAAAAGTTGCCCATATGTTCCTCGTGAACGGTGGCAACTATAAAACACCAACTTGATTGCTTGATTGCACTGGGAGATAGCTGTCAGAGCGGCAAAGTATGAACATCTAAGTAGAAACTAAGTAGAAAAGAATTTCGGCCTTGTATTCTTAAATTATCACTTACGTAATTTTCATAACCGATATTAACTTTGGTACTTTAAAATCCAAAAACTGAATCAAATTATTATAAGAAATATTAAGTAGATTTAGTACGTGATTGCTATCGAACGTAAATGCCTTATAATTATATAGTGTAATGTTCTATAAAGCCGCTGCTATCTCCCACCACACTGCTCAAGTACACTAGTACTAAAATCATCATTTTTTTTATTGAGATCATGCTACTATGTCAGGACGTATCACAACCAATCTAATAAATTTGGCTATTAATATACACATGAATTAAAGAATACCATTAATTTAACTTAACCATTGTATATTATAACGATCTTTTGACATTTAGATAACCAAGTCTGCTATATATTCTCACAAGTTGATAGTGTTGTGACGGACACCGTGTTTATATAAAGTCGATTTGCGATATTGAAAAGCATGTTATATCTCACCTTTCTTATTAATAAAAAGTATTTTTATTCCTGAACTCTTGGTCTTTTCGAAATAACACACGGGGTGTTACAATATATATATATATATATATATATATATATATATATATATATATATATGAACAATGGCTTTAAAAACCTACAACAACAACATAATCATAGCTGTCATATAACCTTTATCTAGTTCTCGAATACATTGCTGAGGTATTACGTATATATTATGTCCTACATTTCCTTTTCAATAATTTTTAGAATTTTTATTCTAACATAATCCTTTAGTCCTAAAATTCTTTCAATAACCCTGCAACAGGTCTTCTTGCAATATCAATATTCTAAATGTTTTGGAAAACTTGATAAGACGATTTTCAATAATGTGTAGCGACCTGATGATTTTTTGCTGTTGCAGTTGCTTTTTGTGAGTCACAGAAACAAGAAACGGTCACTCAAAGTATCATACAGTCGTTCATTTTAGCTCGTCCAAATTCGTTTAGAAACCGTGCTTATCTCAAACACAACTCAGGAATTTTGATTCCGTAACATATCCGTAAATTTCCACTATAAAAGGGAACCTATTGTATCCATAAAAATGATCGTAGGTATTAATTGCACACTTTAAAAGAAGCTAATCTTTGGGAATGTATTGTATACACTCAAGAACGATTTAAAGATCTATTATTTAACAAACACATTGATACGTTTAAAATATGCTTATAGCATCACATCGCATATTTCCAGCAGGTCAAACGCGAATCTGAATCCCGTTGCCGTTGATACTTTAGAATTGGAGATTAAGGTTTGAATATTTTGATATCATTCAATTCGTAGGTAACATCTCTTTTTAGAAGAACACGTATTTCAAATATTTAAACATGCTGCACTTCCTACTTGAAATACTATATACCATCTATCCAAGAGAAATCAAAGGTACAAAACTGCCATAACAATCTTCCACCTCTGGCAAGTGAGTATAATGGCATTCAAAGACATGTGAATGCTAATTGGAGAATCAATTTGTGCAATACATTGGGTCATAGAAATTTAAATACTGCAAGTGATTTCTTAATACGCGACACAATTAAGACTTATTTGATGGTAATGATATTTGCATCCAGTCGTCCATCAAAACTCTTTCAACACATTATGGTTACACATGTATGCATGGTGATTTGGTGTCAGCATCTTATATGTAAAAGAAAATATTAATGTGCCTAATGTCTTTCCTAAATTTGATACAAGTCTATTTAAATTAAATAACATTTGCGTTTCCTATGTCAGGATATTAATAGAGCAATTATATAGGCAAATTTTATCACAGATGGGGAGTAACACTTTCAAAATTAAATTATATTGAAAAGAGAAACGAAATAAACTTTATAATTTAATGATTATGATATAGAAAATGATTTAGTTCGTTAAACAATTTAGTTATTTGTTCAATTCTTTAGAATTTTATAATTTAAAATACGTGTAGATAGAGAATCAGCATTCTTCATTTCGACTATGAATTTTAATTTAGTCTTGTACATTATTTAAATATACGCGGCCCTTCGCAAGGTATTCTAGTCAATGAACAAGTTAATTAAAAATCGATCAAATTATCAACTGAGTGATCCGGAGGATATGGGTTATCGTCTAAACAATTTACTAAAAACAAATTTGACCATGCTCTTCTGTTTCTTTTTTTTTTCTTCTATCATCTGAGATTTTGAAAATAAATTAAGATCTAAATTAAAATTTGGTTTCATTACTAAGATACATTGAAGAACAGTAAGATATAAATAAGACAGAATAGATACAGAAATAAGTTATAATAAATACAGGGGTATTGAAAGCATTTTAGGACTAAAGGCTTAAGTTAGCATAAAAATTCTAAAAATTATTGAAAAGGAAATTTAGGACATAATATATACGTAATACTTCAGCAATGTATTCGAGACAAAATTAGTGTTATACGACTGAGTTATGATTATAATCTTGTTTTAGGAATTAACGCCATTTTTCAGCACAAGATAGGCTATATATGGCTGCCAGTATTAATGGTGGAGGAAGAATAAGGGTAAACCCCCCGGAAAGAACCACCGGCCCACGAGAAGCTACTGGCAAGCTTTTTCACATATACAGATTGGCCGCATCTGCGACTCAAACTCACGCAGGCAGACGTTAGATGGCAGTGATCTGTAACGGAGAGAGAGAGAGAGAGAGAGAGAGAGAGAGAGAGAGAGAGAGAGAGAGAGAGAGAGAGAGATTATTTCATTTATCCTACAAAAAAAAAATCAAATTTACAAATTTGCCCGTAATATTTTCATGACTGGCTGAGGATGACAGGTGGTTGTTGCAGACAATGTAAAGGCAGGTTTGATTGAACTCTAAGTTATAGTCGAATTGATGAGTACAACGTTTTGTATAAGCTAGCGAATTCAGTGCACTACAACTTTGAAGTAGACATGTACTCGACAACGTACAAAATACAATTCCCCGATACCATGACATTGCTAGTTATATTTTCACATCATTATAGAACATAGAGTCTTTTCATAATTTCAAGTATGTAATGAAAATTTAGCGTTCAGTTCATATATGTCTAATTATAGCATAACATGGGGATTTCTTTTATCGGAATATATATAGATCTTTCCGTTCAATTGTTTTAATAGCAGGCCCGGATAATAACTCTTCTACACGGCATTTTTTAAAGAAAGAAGGAGAAAGAGAAACTTTTACGATATAGCAGAACGCATTGTATACTAAAACTATCTTATGCTTCATCTAATACTATTCATTAATGTTTACCTAATGTAAATAACTGCATATGTTGTGTTAATTCTATTGCTTCTAAAGTGTTCCAGTATTTATGAAATATATTGTTTCAGTTTAAAATACATATTATATCCAATAGTTTATTTTATCTTTTCATCTAATATTTTGAATGTTATGTGTTATCTACATTTATTATCAAAGCATAAAATATAAATTATCTGAACATCACATCCAAATAAACAACGAAAGAAATTATTTCAAATCTGCAACTACAACTTGAATCTTGCTAAATAGTAGCCCAATGATTTCGTTCAAATCAGCGTGTATTATCGACAATATATGTAATTGATTAGAATCAATTATAAAGATAATTTCAGAGATAACTATACGTAAAGAGAAGAAATAAAAATGATAAACATGATGAATCACAAAGATGATGTGCATTGTTAAGAATTAAATATTAAAAAATAGAGGCGTTTAATCTTTATGTATCAACATATTTTCAGCTTTTTTTTCTTATGTACCTCTTACAATGGCAGTTATTTAATTACTATTATTAAACAGTGTTCGGTTAATTTCACAGTATTTATTGTGTTTCATTTCTGTATTTGTTGGTCTGTTGTTTTCGTTGATATCTATTATGTGTGATTTAATTATATGCTATTAAAAACTATACAACCACATGTTTTATCAGTGACGAGTACAAAAAATATTAGGTTTAATTTCAAAAGCAAGGTCAAATGTGGCTTGGGAACATGATAGGATAACCCAAGACCTCCGGACCTCACAACATCAAAGGAGATCAATTCCTATTTGAACACTTCATAATTAGAATAGCTCAAGAATGGGTGTTGATATTTGAATAATTTGCCTATCAAACATTAGCATTTTGAAGCAAAATGAAAATAAGTTGATTTTGTCTGTTCGTGTATTTTTATGTTTATAAATGGCTTCATTGTTACAAATTTAATAATGTTTTTGAAATGATGATTGGCTATATCAGTGAACTCAATAGTTTTATTTTCAATTTCTTTTAAAACATATTCACATTAGAAGAGTTGTTTCCCTTGTCATCTAAAATAAAAGTTGACTGGATATGACACAATACATACATATATATATATATATATATATATATATATATATATATATATATATATATATATATATATATATATATATATATATATATATATGCCAAAATGATATGTTATTCTAGTCTCAGCAAAGAATTGTGAAACTTTTCAAGTTGCTTATTTTGTTAAACATGTGACTGAATTTAAATGAAAGCTTCGGTGAGGAGATTGGTTGCCTGCGAATGACGATAACGTCGCTATTTGAAGATCATCTTAAATGTGTTTGGTAACCGTGGTTATACTGATAAAGATCTCCAAGAAATTTGGATTTATAAGATGTCCATAGATTTCTGATATAATAAGCAACCTACTCCTAACAGTTAAAATTAAAATAGCTGCAAAGTTGAATGTACAAAAACCATTCGATTTGAATCCCACTTGGATTTAATGGTTTCATGACATTTCTAGAGCTTTCCGGTCAGTTTTAAATTTAGCAAGCTTGGGATATAACTCTTCTAAAGTTAATTCCATTTGAATGATAAAAAAAAAATACTTTAGAATTTGATATAGCATTACTACATCATCAGGAAACAATATTGTAATTTTTGTAATGACTAAAACTTTTCTTCGCCATGAAATGTCTCTACAGACAGAATCGAATCTTTTGTATATTGGCTTTAAATAATTTTCGCCGGGTGTATAATTAAAATATTGCCAGCTATTCGTGAGCATTTTCAGTTATGAAGGGTTTAAATAGAAATTGATTATACAATGTGATCTCCTTAGGACCTGAGTTATGCTTTGAATTGAATTATTCCCAATCCACATTTGACCTTGCACCGTGTTTTTGAAATTAAACATAATATATTTAAACGCATCACCGACAAATTGACCTGTATTAATTTTGTTATCAGACTATACATTTGAACAACAGATTAATGTTTTAAAAAAATCCACAATTAATAAGATACAATAAATACTGAGAGAGAAAAACCTTAAGATCAAACGAATATGTCACAAGAAGCATTGACCCCTCTTATACGCAATAGAGGTACAGGAACATACAGTTATAGACATTAAACACCAAGGAACGCCGTTAGTTAACGAAATTATGTCATTGCTAGCATATATCATAGAAGAGACACGAATCTGAAAATATGTCGATGCATAAATAAATCAAAGACCTCTATGTTTGAATATTTCTTTCCTAAACGTGTACACCATCCTTACACGATGTTTACCATTTCATCCTTTTTATGTATTAATTATAGTTATCTCGCAAATTATTCTGTTAATTTATATTAATAATTGCATATATTTTGCAAGATATTGCGTAATAATCTAAAAGAAAGAATTGCACTGCTAATTAGCAACATTAAATGTGTAGTAGTGGATCTAAAATAATCTAGTTCGTTGTTTATTTAGATATGACGAACAAATAATTCATATTTTCGATTAGGTAATAAATGTAGATAAGACGTAACATGCAACATATCACAAGAAAAAAGGATAAAATAAAATCTTGGATATAATATACGTTTAAAACTGAAAGAATATATTACATAAATACTTGAACACTTTTAGAGCGATAGAAGTAATACAACATACATATTTATTTACATTAGATTTAGCACTTAGGAACAGTAACGTTTTCCAAAGAGTATATCACTAAGAACTGACTAATGCTTCAGACGGAACTGTGGTTATATCTACCCGTCACAGCATAACTGAGAGAGAGAGAGAGAGAAAGAGAGAGAGAGACAGAGAGAGGCAGAGAGAGAGAGAGAGAGACGAGTGGGGGTGGGGGCTGCAAATTAGAGATCGAGAGAACGATTTAAAACTGCGCAAAACATAGTCACTTCATTCAGTATGTATGTATGTATGTATGCATGTATGTATGTATGTATGTATGTATTATAATTATTTAGATTATTTAGCATATATTTACAGCTCTTCAGGTTTTATTTTTTTAAATATATTTTACAGTGACGGCCGAACTTAAACACAGTTTTGTCTCAAGCATTAGTCAGCTTCTAGTGGTCAACACGAGAACACACGATGCTAATGATATGGGAAAATGGTAACCTGCCTGGAAAAGGGTGAACCTAAAATAGAGCATAGAGCGCGCGCGCACACGCACACACACACACACACACACACACACAGACATATATATATATATGAACAATGGCTTTAAAAACCTACAACAACAACATAATCATAGCTCTGTCATATAACCTTTATCTAGTCTCGAATACATTGCTGAGGTATTACGTATATATTATGTCCTAAATTTCCTTTTCAATAATTTTTAGAATTTTTATTCTAACATAATCCTTTAGTCCTAAAATTCTTTCAATAACCCTGCAACAGGTCTTCTTGCAATATCAATATTCTAAATGTTTTGGAAAACTTGATAAGACGATTTTCAATAATGTGTAGCGACCTGATGATTTTTTGCTGTTGCAGTTGCTTTTTGTGAGTCACGAAAACAAGAATCGGTCACTCAAAGTATCATACAGTCGTTCATTTTAGCTCGTCCAAATTCATTTAGAAACCGTGCTTATCTCAAACACAACTCAGGAATTTAGTTTCCGTACCATATTCGTAAATTTCCACTATAAAAGGGAACCTATTTTATCCATAAAAATGATCGTAGGTATTAATTGCACACTTTAAAAGAAGCTAATCTTTGGGAATGTATTGTATACACTCAAGAACGATTTAAAGATCTATTATTTAACAAACACATTGATACGTTTAAAATATGCTTATAGCATCACATCGCATATTTCGAATCTGAATCCCGTTGCCGTTGATACTTTAGAATTGGAGATTAAGGTTTGAATATTTTGATATCATTCAATTCGTAGGTAACATCTCTTTTTAGAAGAACACGTGTTTCAAAGATTTGGAAACATGCTGCACTTCCTACTTAAAATACTATATACCATCTATCCAAGAGAAATCAAAGGTACAAATCTGCCATAACAATATTCCACCTCTGGCAAGTGAGTACAATGACATTCAAAGAGACATGTGAATGATAATTGGATAAACAATTTGTAATATACAATACATTGGGCCATAGAAATTTAAATACTGCAAGTGATTTCTTAATACGCGACACAATTAAGACTCATTTGATGGTAATGATATTTGCATCCAGTCGTCCATCAAAACTCTTTCAACACATTATGGTTACACATGTATGCATGGTGATTTGGTGTCAGCATCTTATATGTAAAAGAAAATATTAATGTGCCTAATGTCTTTCCTAAATTTGATATTTGTTTTTTTTCAAGTGGAAGGTACAAAATGCACAAGTCTATTTAAATTAAATAACATTTGCGTTTCCTATGTCAGGATATTAATAGAGCAATTATATAGGCAAATTTTATCACAGATGGGGAGTAACACTTTCAAAATTAAATTATATTGAAAAGAGAAACGAAATAAACTTTATAATTTAATGATTATGATATAGAAAATACATTTAGTTCGTTAAACAATTTAGTTATTTGTTCAATTCTTTAGAATTTTATAATTTAAAATACGTGTAGATAGAGAATCAGCATTCTTCATTTCGACTATGAATCTTAATTTAGTCTTGTACATTATTTAAATATACGCGGCCTTTCGAAAGATATTCTAGTCAATGAACAAGTTAATTAAAAATCGATCAAAGTATCAACTCAGTGATCCGGAGGATATGGGTTATCGTCTAAACAATTTACTAAAAACAAATTTGACCATGCTCTTCTGTTTCTTTTTTTTTTCTTCTATCATCTGAGATTTTGAAAATAAATTAAGATCTAAATTAAAATTTGGTTTCATTACTAAGATACATTGAAGAACAGTAAGATATAAATAAGACAGAATAGATACAGAAATAAGTTATAATAAATACAGGGGTATTGAAAGCATTTTAGGACTAAAGGCTTAAGTTAGCATAAAAATTCTAAAAATTATTGAAAAGGAAATTTAGGACATAATATATACGTAATACTTCAGCAATGTATTCGAGACAAAATTAGTGTTATACGACTGAGTTATGATTATAATCTTGTTTTAGGAATTAACGCCATTTTTCAGCACAAGATAGGCTATATATGGCTGCCAGTATTAATGGTGGAGGAAGAATAAGGGTAAACCCCCCGGAAAGAACCACCGGCCCACGAGAAGCTACTGGCAAGCTTTTTCACATATACAGATTGGCCGCATCTGCGACTCAAACTCACGCAGGCAGACGTTAGATGGCAGTGATCTGTAACGGAGAGAGAGAGAGAGAGAGAGAGAGAGAGAGAGAGAGAGAGAGAGAGAGAGAGAGAGATTATTTCATTTATCCTACAAAAAAAATCAAATTTACAAATTTGCCCGTAATATTTTCATGACTGGCTGAGGATGACAGGTGGTTGTTGCAGACAATGTAAAGGCAGGTTTGATTGAACTCTAAGTTATAGTCGAATTGATGAGTACAACGTTTTGTATAAGCTAGCGAATTCAGTGCACTACAACGTTGAAGTAGACATTTACTCGACATCGTACAAAATACAATTCCCCGATACCATGACATTGCTAGTTATATTTGCACATCATTATAGAGCATTGAGTCTTTTCATAATTTCAAGTATGTAATGAAAAGTTAGCGTTCAGTTCATATATGTCTAATTATAGCATAACATGGGGATTTCTTTTATCGGAATATATATAGATCTTTCCGTTCAATTGTTTTAATAGCAGGCCCGGATAATAACTCTTCTACACGGCATTTTTTAAAGAAAGAAGGAGAAAGAGAAACTTTTACGATATAGCAGAACGCCTTGTATACTAAAACTATCTTATGCTTCATCTAATACTATTCATTAATGTTTACCTAATGTAAATAACTGCATATGTTGTGTTAATTCTATTGCTTCTAAAGTGTTCCAGTATTTATGAAATATTTTGTTTCAGTTTAAAATACATATTATATCCAATAGTTTATTTTATCTTTTCATCTAATATTTTGAATGTTATGTGTTATCTACATTTATTATCAAAGCATAAAATATAAATTATCTGAACATCACATCCAAATAAACAACGAAAGAAATTATTTCAAATCTGCAACTACAACTTGAATCTTGCTAAATAGTAGCCCAATGATTTCGTTCAAATCAGCGTGTATTATCGACAATATATGTAATTGATTAGAATCAATTATAAAGATAATTTCAGAGATAACTATACGTAAAGAGAAGAAATAAAAATGATAAACATGATGAATCACAAAGATGATGTGCATTGTTAAGAATTAAATATTAAAAAATAGAGGCGTTTGATCTTTATGTATCAACATATTTTCAGCTTTTTTTTTCTTATGTACCTCTTACAATGGCAGTTATTTAATTACTATTATTAAACAGTGTTCGGTTAATTTCACAGTATTTATTGTATTTTATTTCTGTATTTGTTCGTCTGTTGTTTTCGTTGATATCTATTATGTGTGATTTAATTATATGCTATTAAAAACTATACAACCACATGTTTTATCAGTGACGAGTACAAAAAATATTAGGTTTAATTTCAAAAGCAAGGTGCAAGGTCAAATGTGGCTTGGGAACATGATAGGATAACCCAAGACCTCCGGACCTCACAACATCAAAGGAGATCAATTCCTATTTGAACACTTCATAATTAGAATAGCTCAAGAAAGGGTGTTGATATTTGAATAATTTGCCTATCAAACATTAGCATTTTGAAGCAAAATGAAAATAAGTTGATTTTGTCTGTTCGTGTATTTTTATGTTGATAAATGGCTCCATTGTTACAAATTTTATAATGATTTTGAAATGATGATTGGCTATATCAGTGAACTCAATAGTTTTATTTTCAATTTCTTTTAAAACATATTCACATTAGAAGAGTTGTTTCCCTTGTCATCTAAAATAAAAGTTGACTGGATATGACACAATACATACATATATATATATATATATATATATATATATATATATATATATATATATATATATATATATATATATATATATATGCCAAAATGATATGTTATTCTAGTCTCAGCAAAGAATTGTGAAACTTTTCAAGTTGCTTATTTTGTTAAACATGTGACTGAATTTAAATGAAAGCTTCGGTGAGGAGATTGGTTGCCTGCGAATGACGATAACGTCGCTATTTGAAGATCATCTTAAATGTGTTTGGTAACAGTGGTTATACTGATAAAGATCTCCAAGAAATTTGGATTTATAAGATGTCCATAGATTTCTGATATAATAAGCAACCTACTCCTAACAGTTAAAATTAAAATAGCTGCAAAGTTGAATGTACAAAAACCAATCGATTTGAATCCCACTCGGATTTAATGGTTTCATGACATTTCTAGAGCTTTCCGGTCAGTTTTTAATTTAGCAAGCTTGGGATATAACTCTTCTAAAGTTAATTCCATTTGAATGATAAAAAAGATACTGTAGAATTTGATATAGCATTACAACATCATCAGGAAACAATATTGTAATTTTTGTAATGACTAAAACTTTTCTTCGCCATGACAGACAGAATCGACTCTTTTGTATATTGGCTTTAAATAATTTTCGCCGGGTGTATAATTAAAATATTGCCAGCTATTCGTGAGCATTTTCAGTTATGAAGGGTTTAAATAGAAATTGATTATACAATGTGATCTCCTTAGGACCTGAGTTATGTTTTGAATTGAATTATTCCCAATCCACATTTGACCTTGCACCGTGTTTTTGAAATTAAACATAATATATTTAAACGCATCACCGACAAATTGACCTGTATTAATTTTGTTATCAGACTATACATTTGAACAACAGATTAATGTTTTAAAAAAATCCACAATTAATAAGATACAATAAATACTGAGAGAGAAAAACCTTAAGATCAAACGAATATGTCACAAGAAGCATTGACCCCTCTTATACGCAATAGAGGTACAGGAACATACAGTTATAGACATTAAACACCAAGGAACACTGTTAGTTAAGGAAATTATGTCATTGCTAGCATGTATCATAGAAGAGACACGAATCTGAAAATATGTCGATGCATAAATAAATCAAAGGCCTCTATGTTTGAATATTTCTTTCCTAAACGTGTACACCATCCTTACACGATGTTTACCATTTCATCCTTTTTATGTATTAATTATAGTTATCTCGCAAATTATTCTGTTAATTTATATTAATAATTGCATATATTTTGCACGATATTGCGTAATAATCTAAAAGAAAGAATTGCACTGCTAATTAGCAACATTAAATGTGTAGTAGTGGATCTAAAATAATCTAGTTCGTTGTTTATTTAGATATGACGAACAAATAATTTATATTTTCGATTAGGTAATAAATGTAGATAAGACGTAACATGCAACATATCACAAGAAAAAAGGATAAAATAAAATCTTGGATATAATATACGTTTAAAACTGAAAGAATATATTACATAAATACTAGAACACTTTTAGAGCGATAGAAGTAATACAACATACATTTTCTTTACATTAGATTTAGCACTTAGGAACAGTAACGTTTTCCAAAAAGTAGATCACTAAGAACTGACTAATGCTTCAGACGGAACTGTGGTTAGATCTACCCGTCACAGCATAACTGAGAGAGAGAGAGAGAGAGAGAGAGAGAGAGAGAGAGAGAGAGAGAGAGAGAGAGAGAGAGAGACAGAGAGAGAGAGACAGAGAGAGACAGAGAGAGAGAGAGGAGTGGGGGTGGGGGCTGCAAATTAGAGATCGAGAGAACGATTTAAAACTGAGCAATACATAGTCACTTCATTCAGTATGTATGTATGTATGTATGTATGTATGTATGTATGTATGTATGTATGTATGTATGTAGGTATGTATGTATGTATTATAATTATTTAGATTATTTAGCATATATTTACAGCTCTTCAGGTTTTATTTTTTTAAATATATTTTACAGTGACGGCCGAACTTAAACACAGTTTTGTCTCAAGCATTAGTCAGCTTCTAGTGGTCAACACGAGAACACACGATGCTATTGATATGGGAAAATGGTAACCTGCCTGGAAAAGGGTGAACCTAAAATAGAGCATAGAGCGCGCGCGCACACGCACACACATACACAGACATATATATATATATATATATATATATATATATATATATATATATATATATGAACAATGGCTTTAAAAACCTACAACAACAACATAATCATAGCTCTGTCATATAACCTTTATCTAGTCTCGAATACATTGCTGAGGTATTACGTATATATTATGTCCTAAATTTCCTTTTCAATAATTTTTAGAATTTTTATTCTAACATAATCCTTTAGTCCTAAAATTCTTTCAATAACCCTGCAACAGGTCTTCTTGCAATATTAATATTCTAAATGTTTTGGAAAACTTGATAAGACGATTTTCAATAATGTGTAGCGACCTGATGATTTTTTGCTGTTGCAGTTGCTTTTTGTGAGTCACAAAAACAAGAATCGGTCACTCAAAGTATCATACAGTCGTTCATTTTAGCTCGTCCAAATTCGTTTAGAAACCGTGCTTATCTCAAACACAACTCAGGAATTTAGTTTCCGTACCATATTCGTAAATTTCCACTATAAAAGGGAACCTATTTTATCCATAAAAATGATCGTAGGTATTAATTGCACACTTTAAAAGAAGCTAATCTTTGGGAATGTATTGTATACACTCAAGAACGATTTAAAGATCTATTATTTAACAAACACATTGATACGTTTAAAATATGCTGATAGCATCACATCGCATATTTCGAATCTAAATCCCGTTGCCGTTGATACTTTAGAATTGGAGATTAAGGTTTGAATATTTTGATATCATTCAATTCGTAGGTAACATCTCTTTTTAGAAGAACACGTGTTTCAAAGATTTGGAAACATGCTGCACTTCCTACTTAAAATACTATATACCATCTATCCAAGAGAAATCAAAGGTACAAATCTGCCATAACAATCTTCCACCTCTGGCAAGTGAGTACAATGAGCAGCAGAGGGGGCGAATCAGACAACTTTTTTTTGTTTTTATTTTTGATTATACCCCCTCCAAATAACACTTGACCCTTCTCGCGAAAAAATAAGTCTCTGACCCTTGTCTGAAAACATTCGCGTCGCAACGTCGTTGTCACTCTCCCCCTCTGCTGCTAGAACTTTCAGTTCAGGGTTAACGGAATATTTGATCCAGTCCGATACGATATCGTGTTCGAGGGTCATGTAAATTTATTGTTACAAATCCGTGTGGGGTAGACTGAGCATGACTAAAGAAATTTCTAAATTGATTGAAGTCCATATCAGAACACCATGTCTGCCAAATATTTCGTAGCGTATGTGTATCAACGCCGTTGAATACAGCAAGCATATTACAGTTATCTCTAATCACTTTTGGAATCTGAGTGTAGCGTTGAGTGACATAGATCACATCAGTGTTTTTATGCCTGCCTCGGGAAAATATTCTAGCAGGATTTTTTTGATTATCTAACATGACATCGTCGTATACAACTAAATTGTTGATACTTCCATCGAGGTCATTCACGGATGGTGCCTCGTCAATATCGGTTATAAATTCAATAACATCCTCGGCGGCAATCTCTGAAGCGTTTTCATTAAAATCTTTTAGCACTTCATAGCATCGTTGATCATCTACGCTAGGGGCAATTAAATACAACTTATCCCACTTCATCCATCTCATTATTAAATTGAGCAACAATTGCGTTTTACCGGATCCAGATGGCCCGATTATAATTGCGCGGATAGAGTTTGGTAGCGCTGCATGATGTTTCACTGGTTCTCTTGTTTTAGTCGCTGAAAAATCAATTATATTCATATCTCTATACATAAATTATGGATCTATATTGCGTGAAGTGTAAGGCGCGTACTGGCACAGATGACTTGACGACGATTACAACTAAAAATAACCGATCAGCGCTTTCTGGTAAATGCGTACAATGTAGTACAAAGAAATTTAGATTTGTTTCTAAACCCAAGGAACTCAAGGAACCTTTAAAAAAAAAAGAGGAGGTGATATCGCAGCCAAATTAGCAAAACTCCCTGGAACTCCATGGGCAAAATACCCTGGAGGAAAGCACCTTCCAGGATATAGCTACTGTGGACCGGGAACAAGACTTGATATCAGACTCAATGATCAAAATCAGCCCCGACCCGGTGAGGAACCAATAAACGCTATTGATAAGGCCTGTCACCTTCATGATGTTGCTTATAAAAGCAGCAATCTGCAGCACAGGCATCTAGCAGATGTGAAATTAATTCATGCGTTAAATGCTATTTCTGATAAATCTTTCAAAGAAAAATTGGCTTCCTTTTTGATAAAATCGGCTATGAAAAGTAAATTGATGTTAGGGGCTGGTAATTAATAACAACATGGAATCTATTTATTATTCCCCAAGAGGATACTGGAGGGGTAAATCAGCAATCCATAAACTCGCTAGCGCTGCAAAAGTGAAAAAAACCACTGCGGCTCATTGGTTATCCAAACAGGCACTATGGCAAATTTATCTACCACCGCCTAAACAAATCAATTTCTCGCATTTTGATGTGACCGGACCCAATGAAGTTCATCAGGCTGATCTATTATTTCTGCCACATGATCGTGGTTACAAATACGCATTAACCGTAGTTGATATTGCAAGTCGATACAAAGAAGCAGAACCATTAAAAACAAAATCAGCCACTGAAGTGGCTTCTGCATTTGAAAGGATTTATCGAAGGAGTCCTCTGCACTGGCCAAATCTGTTACAAGTTGACCCGGGCAAGGAATTTCAGGGTGCAGTGTTATCTACAATGAAAAATCATAAAGTCACTATCAGACGAGGACATACTGCACTGCATCGTGATCAGGCCATTGTAGAACGATTTAATAAAACCCTTGCTGAGCGGTTATTTGGATATCAATACGCAAAAGAATTCATCCAAGAAAAAAGATCCCGTGAATGGGTTAAAAGGTTACCAGCTGTGATTACTGCACTGAATAACGAGATTACTAGAACCATCAACATGAAACCTATCAATGCGATTAAAAAGAAGTCAATACCTGAAATGGAAATTCAAAAAGATTTTAGCGTTTCCCAACCAATTCTTGGTAGTAATGTCATTGTGAGGTACTTATACGAACCAGGAGAGCTTGAGGGTGGCACAAAAAGGGCTACTGATCCTATTTGGAGTGTTACTGCACATAAGATATCTAGTATAACACGATCTACGGGTAGACTTCCAATCTATAAACTGGATTCAACTGCCCCTCAACGGGGTTTTACTAGACAACAATTACAAGTGATACCTGAGGATACTCAATTACCACCACATGGGCTTAACTAGCACCCTTGCGTCTATTGCACTCAAGACAAGTCAACTTCACATTATTTCTGACATGACCGAGATTGTTATTTTTTCTGTCTACGGTGAATTGGCGAGGATCCTTATCCGAATACTGCCAACGCATTATACAATTGCAACTCGCGCAGTGATTATTCTGTTGTTGCTTCAGAGTAATTATTAATTCAGCATCAATATCAAATTCTCGTTGTTTTTTTTTTGTCTTGTTGTTTGTAACCGGAGAGTTTTTTATCAATAATATCATCTATTGTGGTGTCATTATCATTGCTAATGATTTCATCATCGAAGACAATTCTTCGAAGTTGATTTATTTTTCGTACTCTAGACACTGCGAGATAGACTAAATTCGACCATTCTATGCGATTATCTACCATCCAAACAGTTGTATCCGATATAGTCAATCCCTGTGAAGAGTGTATTGTTGCTGCATAACCTAGCGTCCATGGGGATTTATTAGCACGCAATGCATCTTCAACGACATTGATATCAACCAGCACAATATCATTTAATACGAGAATCTGTCTTTGAAATCCTTCGGATTTTGGTCCTGGAATATCAACTTCGATGTTCTGTTTTCGTGTATCCGATGGCCTATAACATAACGGTACTGGAAGTGTTGCAAATTTTTGTTTATGCAATTCAAATAACTTCATCTGAAGTGTATCCCTGACTATTTTTCTACTTGCAATGATTAAATCATTTGGTCTCCACGCTTCCCAAACTCATTCATGGGAGTTTCCGAAATTATTTCACGGGCTATGTCACACTGGATTCTATCCGGTTGTAATCTAATTAGTTTCTTAAATTCTTTTAATTCATTATCAAGTGATCTATGATCAGTATCAATTTCTTCATAATAGTCTACAAAACCCTTTAGCCATTCATGGGGGGATGCACCGACAAATGGTGGAGGTTGGCCGTGATCCCCGCACATGACGACTTTTGTATTCTTCAATAACAACCACTCAAGAAATATTTTTAAGACATCTTCGGACACTGTGTCTATTTCATCCCACATGATAATTTCAGGAATAAATTTCTCTCCCATGCGCTCAGGAGTCCATTTATCTCCCTTCCATCTAAAGAAACTATGATAAGTGCAGGCATTTACCCCTCGTTGTTTCATCTCTCTGGCGAGTCTGTGAGTCGGTGTTAGCACAATCATGTTTGGATTGGAAACACGAAATAACTCAATTGCCCGGGTTGTTTTTCCTGACCCGCCACAACCGTTTAAATAAACTGTTTTATATCTACAGATTGGATCAGAAATCGGTGGTGCACTAGAAAATTCTGAACACTGATTGCTTTCTAAGTAATTATTTTCAATGGTAACATCTGCTGATGGAATATAATCATGAAGCATTTCCTTCTTAATTCTCCATGACCCCCAATTCTCGTTGCCAGTAGCCTTAAAATCAGCCATTTTGCTATTTATGTAAAATGAGTCAGTAGCAACTCTAACTGCGGTGGTAGGAAATCTATTGATCATTGAAAACAGATTGATAAAAGCATAACCAAGCATAGAAGCTCTCAAATATGTGTACTGCTGATGGTATCCATCAGTGTAAGTAACAATTGTACCCAATTTGGTTCCATCGGACATAAATGCGTCCTTACGATTGACATATAAGCCCCTATTCGTTAAATCTTTGATTACAAAATCGTATTCAGCATTGTCTATAATCAATCGTGAAGAATATCTCGTATTATCATCTTTGCCACCTTGGGTAAATTTACCGATTATTCTTCGTCCAAGATCTTTTGCTTCATTGTTTCTGATTTCAAATAACTGTCTGGACCAATCCATGATTTGTTGTTCATTAAAATCAGGAAACAGTTTTCGCTCTTCGCTAATTATTTTTTCTAGATCAGGTTGTGGTAACCAGACTGATTTCTGTGCTCGATAGGATATAATTGCTTCACTGACAATTAATGATTTTAACATCTTACAATCAAGCATATACCGTAATAACACTATTGGCATCCAGTGTTTTTCAGACATGTGTTTACCAATCCAAAGATAACTACACGGATGAAGTCCTTCAGCCATTTCAAATGATACTACACAAGCGAATCCGGTTAAATCGAAATGTGGCAGTGGTCCATTAATAGCAACACGGGTCATTTCGTGTGTAGGGTGTCCAAATCGTTTGAAATATTTCTCACACTCTCCATACCCAAGAAAACTTCCTGGATAACATGCAATCATATCAACTGAAATAACGGTATCAGCTGTGTATTTTGTGTTCCATAATCCTCCATGGCTGTATTCAAGACAGGACAATTTGACATCTGATAAGAACTCACTTCGGGTTGGTTTCCACGCGTTTTTCTTCCTAGCAAAATGTGCTACAACTGATGGAAGTGTAAAACAGTTTGCTAATAATTGATCGTTGTCTTCCCCCCCAGAACTCTGGGGAGAAAATTCACTAGCTAGTTGTTTCATTTGATTATGCAGCTCTTCAGTACGGTACAATTCTCCGTTGGGCCTTACAAACTGATCAAATCTACATTCTTCGTCTGAAGTACTATGAAATAGCCACACTGACACAGAATCGTTTTTACTCAAATGGTAAATAGCATCAAATAATTTCTGCTCTGAAAAAAACTCTTCGGTTCCAAACAGATATTTTACGGTTCTATCCCGTGGGAATATTGTTACTGCAGATGACCACGCGTGTGCGTTATGATCAATAATTTCAATGGGAGCTCCCTGTGATTTATATTTCGATTCGTATAATACTTCTCCGGTGATTGTCCTTACCGATATTGGAAATCTCAATGATGTTTCTAATTTGGCTATATCTTGAATTGTTGCCCCATGCTGTTTCACTGTCAGTTCCCATTCGGTTATTTTTTTTCGTCTTAGATCAGTTAGTTTATTTCCCCGGGACGCATTTGTGAAGTGTTCTATTATTCGTGTTGCTACACAATTGAGCCCTGTCGAATATTTCATGGGTGCTAGTTTTGAAATATCAGGTTTCTCATTGAGTGGATATATCCCGTAAACAACTACTGTGACAGGATAAGATCTTTCATAGTAGGGTTTATCAAGTCCAGTCAAAATTCCTGGTTTTGAATCCTGAGTCACAGTGACAGTTTTTTTGTCCTTAAGAATAGGCTCGTATTTGTCCCTAATGATCCATTTTCCATTATCACGGATAAGGAATTTTATTCGAAAAAAATTTCTTTCTTCCCCAAGACGTGAGATTATCACTGCTGCTTTTTCATCATTCATGGTAGCGTCAACAACACCATCAATTCGAAATGTTGACCAACAATGAGCTGCCCCATCACGCTTGAATTCATTAAAACAGTCTCTGATTTTACTAATCAAGGTTCTATCAAGAATTTTATTCTTTGGTGTATCAGAAACTCTATCAAGATTGAATTGAACACTTTTCCAGGGCTTAATTTTCGATAATCTCTCGAACTCCTCCATACTATAATTAAAACAAGTATTTAAATGAAAGATTTAAGTATAATGAATCATTGCAAATGGCTTATGATTGGATCAGTGACACCGTGTAACAAATCATGCAGAAATGAATTCTGTTGGTATCATATGCAAAGCTTTCGTCGTGGAAGCCGAGGTCCGTTACCCTGTATTCAATGTGGGGTTGGGGTCAGGGGGAGGTCGCAATTATGCATTATGTGCGGCGGAAAACGATACAGGGAGCTAAAACGCTATTATGATAAAAAAATAAAAAATACTGCCATTGACCCCAACGATGACAAAATAATAAAGACTGCTCAAGATTATATACAGAGACTTATAATTAAACCAAACAATGAATTAGAAAAATAGTGTTATTATACAAATGAACCAAGAATTCAGACCTCACCCCTCCGTGCTTGTTAATTATGAAGCATTCGTAATGGTATTATCAGAAAATTCTATTTTCGCGTGTCAAAATACAGTACACGCGTACCGTCTATAACACCAAGGGAGACCACTCTTAAATGATAATAACCAAGGGAGTTATCATTGTGATTTAGCGGCTTGGTATTTCTTTTTAGGAAAAGATATATTTTCTTTTTTTTTTAGTGTTTAAGTCAAATATTCTGTGTCACGTGCGATTAATGCGTATTTCATAACATAGGATGTGATCCGGAGATACAGGCGTTACAGGATAACACACGTGTATACTTTCTCCCTTAGATTGTGTTAACTTGTTTAATGGGTATTGTGATTCAGCGCTGGGCATTGTTTTGTAAGAAAAGACATGTTTTCAAACAATTATATTCTTTGTTCTAGTGTTTAAGTCAAATATGCTGTCTCATTTAAATACTTTGAAACACCATTAATAAGTAATTCAAGAAAATAAAATAGCATACTTGCGGATTGATGTATTAATTCCCTTTATATACTCTCTCACTTAGATGTTGTCGAGATGATAAGGGAGGGAATAACAACCCCTCCCACCTACTCTTATATGTTTCTACTATTATGTGTAAATATAAGTGTTTTTAAATGTCTGTATGTAGACTATCATTTGTATAATTTAATATGTAAATATTGAATAAAGATTTTAAAAAAAAGAGGATGCCGACATGGCACCTATAAAAGATGTACAAATGCTACATCTATAAAAATTACATTACAGTATGGCGTGGGTTATTTGCCCCTAAATTGTGATTCAGCGGCTTGGGATATAATTAATTAGAAAAGAAATCAAATATAAAATGTTTTCAAACGATTATATTCTTTTTTTTTAGTGCTTTATGCAAATATTCTGTCTCATTTAAATACTGTGAAGCACCATTAACAAGTAATTCAAGAAAATAAAATAACACACTCTGTGGATTGACGCTGCTGTATTAGTCACCTTATATACTAAATGAAAGGTTTAAAGCTGGGGCTTTCAAAGGCCAATCCGACCAGTCAAAAAATAACCCACGCCATTGAAACGTGTGCGTGGTTGACTTTTACTCAATCATGCAACCGGGTTTAATTTCATGGGTTGCTTTGATTGGTCGGATTGGCCTTTGAAAATCAGCCCCGTCGTTTCATGTTTGTGATGTCTGTGCCGTCCCATCATCATTACATCATCATTGAATTATAATCCATATTACATCATCATTGAATTATAATCCATCCTTAATTAAGTTAATTAAGTATATGTATACCTACAATCTGAATGGAGATATATACGGTATTTGTGCTGTCCTTAATTAAGTTAATTAAGTATATGTATACCTACAATCTGAATGGAGATATATACGGTATTTGTGCTGTCCTTAATTAAGTATATGTTGTGACGTCACCCCAAGCATATCTTCTGGGCGGTCTAAGATGGCGTTTGCCACGTTAGGCCTCCCTTCCGGAGATGTATGTTTCGGGTTTCCCTTGGGCTTACTTGGATGTGAAGGCAACCAAGGAGTTCCAAAGATGTGTTGTCGTATATATGTAACCTCTAGGTCATTTCACGTAAACATACCCTCTTGTGATTATAACCCGTTATTTGACGAGTTAGATTCACTCTTAGGGGAATATGTTTCCGGTGAATGTAAATATAAATGACCTAAAATAAATACCATCCATGGATGTAATTAGCTCTCCATCACATTTGGGTTACCCCGTATGGTGTTCAAAAATGAATTACCGGCCAAAACGTGGATGCACATTGGGTAACCCCAGAATGAATTATAGGCTAATAGAAACGGTCATAGGGTCATATCTAAAAGAGCAAAAACAAAAAAAAAACATTCTGATATAAAACAGAAACAGAAAAATGCTCTAACAAAGGACCCTATGAAAGACACAAAGGCCTAATAAGGGACCCAATGAATGCAAATAGAACCACAACGGCCTATATCAAGGGGGCCAAATGACTGATAATCGATCATCATGGTTGATATTTATTTTTGTCTGCATTTATATTTATATATACAGAATTAATTTTAAAAAATATATTTATATATACAGACTGAATTTTTAAAAAATATATTTATATATACAGACTGAATTTTTAAAAAAGATAGTTATATATACAGAATTAATTTTAAAAAATATATTTATATATACAGAATTAATTTTAAAAAAAGATAGTTATATATACAGACTGAATTTTTAAAAAAGATATTTATATATACAGACTGAATTTTAAAAAAAGATATTTATATATACAGAATTAATTTTTAAAAATATTAACGGCTCTTTTATTTTTGAAAAATGAATTAGAAATATGTATTATCATATATGAATTCTGAAATTATGAATAGCATCATAGTTGAAATTGCAAAATTGAAAAATCAGAATATTAGATTGTCAGATGGGTTAAATCCTGATCAAATCAAGTCGGATTTTCAGGATATAGAATACGGAGTTAGCACTAACAAGTATATGTTGCCAAAGAAATATGCACTCATCAAAAAAATTCAAAATTCTATTCGAGACTCTCTTGCATTTTCCAGTGAAGTAGATGTGTTTGTTCCGTTATATACTATCGTGGAAGGAATACGAAAAGAATTGGGTAACGAATATGAATTGAAAAAGGAAGTTAATTCTAAAATTAGAAACTTACGAGCGTTAATTCAAGAAAATGAACTATTTTGATTGACCAGCCCCTCAAAAGGTTTTGTCAGACAGTAAAATCTCCTTGAGATTTTCATTTTTTTTTGTCATTTTTTTATTGAATCAGTGAAAATATTTCACACTGCGAAAATAAAAATATTTCACAGCAATAAAAAATTGGACCGTTAAGGATGGAATCATCGATGGGAAAAATTGTTTTACAATTGAAAAATGGTTTCTGATTTCAAATAATGGTCAATGAAGCATTAACGACCCGATTGGCTCGTGAGCGACTAGATGCAATTAAGAAATTTATACCAATTCGCGACTCTGTCAGGAATAAACTGCAAGAACGACAGAGTTTACAAACTGATTTTGCTCTGGGGTCTGAAGAGTTGTTTAAACCAGTAACCACAGCAACGAAAGGAGTAGAGCGTGCTTTACTGGGAGATGGTCCCGAGACGGGGAAATCTGTTATTGGTGAGCTTGAAAAACTAGCAGCGAAAACTGAACAAACTGAACAAACTGATCCGAAAAAAACGACTGTTTCTCTGTTGAATAAATTTACTGATCATGCTAAAATATTAATAAAAAAACCTAGTTTATTGAAATCAAAGGATTATCAAGCCTTTGGTAATTTTGCTGCTCAAAGCTATAATTCAAAAAAAGATTTTTTAAAGGACGAGTATAAAAATGATAGAATATCAAGTAATGATTGGTTCGATTATTTGTATAAACTAAATAAAGGGATTGGTCGTTTGAATAAGGATGAGATAGGGTACAAGGAATTTAAAAAGGGAATTAGTAATTATAAAAGAGAACAAATAGAAGAACGACAACGAGAAATAGAAGAACGGCAAGAACTAAAACGTCAAACACCAACACGTAGACAAACAAGAAGACAAAAAAAAACAACAACTACCACCTGATGATGATGATGATTTAGAAGAACGACGTCAAACACCAACACGGAGACAAAAAAAACAACAACTACCACCTGATGATGATGATGATGATGATTATTTACAAACTACGGATTTAGAAAAACTAGATGAAGCAGCTGGTTATAGCGGAAGTGGATTGCAAAATCCAAGGATTGGAAACACTTGTCCTGATAGTGTTATCAATGATATATCACGATTAGATGTTCTTGTAGGAGGGTTCCGAGCTGGAAATAACTCTCCAGAAATAATTAATGAAGCAGCTGATATTTGTAGACGATTATTTGCCGGTGGTATCATGGATATCAAAACCTATCGAGATTTCATTGACAAGTTAGCAAATGGGTATCATAGTGATTAAATAACAATTGAAAACACTATTGTTTTTATAATAATGATCATCCATTACAATCATGATAAACCAACCCTCGTCTATGTAGTTAATTCACGGTTTCCAGTTTATAGAGCATACTACGGAGATGGCCTCGGCAAGACCATTTTAGGATTCTTTTCAAGAACAGCCCCAAAAGTGATGCCGTTAGCTAAACAACTTGGAATGAAAGCCATTGATGTTATTCGTGATAAGGGTATTAGTACTGTTGGAGATCTTGCCGGGAAAGCGTTTTCAACTGCGAAGGATAAAATAACATCATTAGTGAGTCGAAAAAAGAAACCGTTACCGTCTACAGAAGAAATGCCTGCAAGTGTTAGTAAAATTATAAATAACGCAGTAGATGAAAAACTAGCGTCGATGGTAAATCAAGGAGACCAAAGCAATATTGCAAATATGATAGCGGGAAGTGGCTTTAGAAAACCACGACGAAAACGCTAGCGTTTTTCACGATGAAATGGAAAATCCGATTTAGACTCTGATAAATAGAATAAAATGTTCAAAAAATCATCTGATCCAGCATTTGATATAGACGCCCCAGTGCGTAAAGATGATTCTGTACGCGATTATCAATTTTATTCTTATCACGCAGTACAACCAGATCTCCGATCGCGAATTGAACTTCAAGTTCATGATACCAGTAAATATTTTCTACCGTGTGAGGCATTTATTGAAGTAGAAGGAGAACTTATAACAAATGTTGCAGATACCCCATATGACAATAACTCAAATGTCCGAGTTGGTTTTGTTAATAACGGCATCATGGCGTTATTTGAAAGCGCTAGATATCTCATTGATGGAAAAGAAATTGAATCCATTGACCGTGAAGTTGATATGGCCACAACAATCATAGGGTTAGCGAGATATTCTGATGATTATACAAGATCAGCGGGTCCATCTATGATGTTTGCAAAGGATACCTCTGATACCGCTGATCACCTTCAATTCATTAAAGTGTTAACAGCACAGGGTACTGCAGAAGCCAATCAACAAGAAGCAGCTAATCCAGAACGTCGAATTAGACCCGGAGCTGCGTTTGATATTCTCGGAGGCGTTAATGGTAATCTCAATTTAGGATTTGCAACACGTGTAGCAACGTTGCATGGGCAGCGTCGACGATTTTCATGTGCGATTCCACTACATCACATATTTGGATTCTGTAGAAACGTCCGAAAAGTTATTTATGGAGCCAAACACACAATAGCACTCGTGAGAAAGGGTACTGATGATGATGCAATCTGGCGTAATGCTGGGGTTGCTGCCGGTAAAGTCATTTTAACAAAACTATCATTGTGGATGCCAGTGTTAACTCCATCAATCACAGACGAACAGCGACTACTATCATTTATGGACCAAGGAGGAAAGTCGTTGTTAAGTTGGTTATCAGTGACCACGGATATTAAACAAGACAGTGTTGATGGTACATTCACATGGCACCTGGCATCAAAACAAGGGGTTTCAGCTCCACGTCATATATTTATTGCGTTACAGAATGCTGCGCGAGTTGGTAATCAAGAACGAAGTCATATGATATTTGATCAGTTAGGTGTTAGTGAAGTCTCGCTGAGAATAAACGGACAGCAGGAACCATCCGAGGATATACAACTTGATTACGGTCAGAATCATATTGCACGTGTCTATCATAACCTGTTGTCATTTATGGCACGTGATCAAAATGTGGATACCGGTTTGCAAATATCACAATTGGATTTTAAAAGCCTCTATCCGATTTATTACTTTTCATTGGAACATCTTGATTTGATGAGACAATCTGTCGTTGATATACACTTTAGAGCCCGTGTAACCCGTCCGACTGGTCCACCAGTTGTGGCTGGGGTACCTACTATCCTTATCCCGAATTATAGAGCAGTTGCTGTCATTCTCAGTGATAAATCAATGATACTCGAAGGTGTTGGAGGAAGAATGAGAGTGGTAGATGCACCAGTGGAAAATATGTAATTGAAAATCCGAAGGTTATTTCCATTGAATCGTTTTACGATTTAGAATCAATCTGTATTTGTATAATGTCATATAGTAATATCAATGTGTCATTGACACCTGGTCAGTTAAAAAAATTGCAATCAAAATCCGCTAAACAATGTGGAACCACAATCACGTTGAAACCTAATCAAATGAATGGCGGGGCAAATAAATTATCGCTGACAACTCGTCAAGTGAAACATTTCAATGATGCTTTCAAGGATAAAAAAGGTGTTCAGATTACTCTTTCTGCGGCTGCTATCAAAAATATGATAAAAACAGGTGGTATATTTCCGTTGTTTGCTGCAATACCAGCATTGGTTGCGGCAGCAGCCCCAGCAGTAGCAAAAGCGGCCGCATTGGGGGTAGTTGGAGGCTTGGGAACAAAAGCGGTACAGAGCATTGCTGAATCATATGAACCGAAGAAAGGTCGAGGGTATAAAAAAAAGGGAAAGGGTCTAAGACTACCAGGAACCCCGTATTCATGGTACAGCGGAAAGGGTCTAAGACTACCAGGAACCCCGTATTCATGGTACAGCGGAAGATCCGTTCACGGATCAGGCCTGAGACTACCAGGAACGGTTTATTAATTCAGAAATCTATGGTTCCAATGTCCAATTTTGATTTAATGGATGCGGCTAAAAAACTAGTGATTAAAAATTTCAGAGGTGTTTTTATGAAAGATCAATTACCACATCAACCAAACAAAACTGAAACAGGTATTATTAATCTTGATAACAGCACCGGACCTGGAACTCACTGGGTTGCATACGCTATTGATCCACGTGGGATTGTCTATTTTGATTCATATGGATTAGCCCCACCAAAAGAGTTTATGCGTTATATAAAAACCCTTCCAATGAAGACTTGGTATTCTACGCTACCAACACAACAAATCAATGACCCACCAATATGCGGCAGTGAAGTATTAAATGTCCTTGACGCTATTTCTAACTCCTTGGGTAACCCAAGGGGGAAACCACCACACATTGTCGTAAATGACTACACTAGTAATCGCTTTTTAGAGAGAGATATATAAAATATCATGATTGATATTTGGGGAAGACCTCTGAAACCCAAACCCGATGACACTGCAACTCCTGATTCTATCAAGGATATAAAAAAAAAAATTAAAGATGAAATCGCTGAGACGTTGAACTTAACAAGTGTTGACCCGAATGAAATAGTTGTATTTCAAGACAAACAGGGTAAATTGAAATCCAGTAATATTTCTCTGGATGATATTTTGGTTAAACAACAAAACGCAATCGAGAACACCGTTGCGCTATTTTCCGATCAAGGTAAACTCAAACCGGGTGTACTTTTTTCGACGATTACAGATCGATTTACAAACCACGATAAAGAATTTGAAGATCATTTAAGAAACTACAATAGTTTCCGTAGAAATGTCGTTCATAAGTTCTTTGGATCCCCAATTGTAGTTACACCATCTATCGCTGAAATTAAAACGTTTGTTGATGATCAAAAGGTTATCAACGAAGCAACAAAAACAACAACCGACGCCATTGATAAATTTATTGGAAACCCGTTAGATAAAATTGAACTAAAACTCCCTGATATTAAATAATCCATTGATGAGACGAAAACTTCCATCGAAGGCATCAAAGGTGATCTTTCGAGGATGATAACAGCCATTGAAAAAACAAAAATTCCTCATGAGAAAACCAACAACGTGGTATACACAATCCAACACGGATCATTTGAGTGGACACCTGAAAACAACAAATTAGACATCACTGCAACCGTCAAGGGTATTTATCGATTAACACTAGTAACACCATCGTCTCAATTTAATATTTCATCGTCCAGTTCATCTGGGGTCAATAATACGATTTCAACGATCATCGACAAGAATACAACTGAAAAGTTCACAATCATATCTACTGATAAACATTTGGTTAGGGTCTCAACAACGTGGTATGTGGAATTCGTAGCGAATTTAAGTAAATCGTAATTGAAAACGCTAGCGTGTTTAAAATAAAAATGATTTCATCATCTCAATATCGCTATGATCAGGTAAGAGAGTATCAAACTAGACTCAAAACCTTGTCTGAGGAGTATGAATTGAAAATTAAAAAATATCGCAGGAGAATTACCGCAATTGATGTTACTGTGTACGCTGTGAGTGGTGTAATCACCGGAGCTGGTATTATACTGTCTTCAGTGACAATGATGGCTCCGATAGCTGTTCCAATTTGCATTTCTGCGGCAACAACAATCGCTGGAATAATTTCAATAATCACAAAAAAAATATCCTCATGCAGCCAACGGAAACTACAAGACTACATAATTCAATTTCATGTTGTGTCCACTGCATACTCGCAATTATCCTCATTGATATCGTCATCGCTCGATGATACAATTATATCAGAGAGTGAGTTTTCAGCGATGGTAGATATATATGATTCTGCGATGTCAAAATTAGAAATACAACATGAGTATAATAACAATGACAACACAGATGGAATTACTTCAACAAATAGTGGAGAACACAAAACCAGTACAAACAAGCATGATCTCAATAACCTCAACGAATCCAGAATTCAGTGTGAATTTCCCCTCTCCGGTCCCAGTGAAGGAAATTGCGCTAGCAAAATTACGAGTATACCATAGTTGGCCAAATATTAGGTCAAAACCATTTGGTGGTCAACAACCGAATAATTCACTGGTATTTGCAAATAAGAATAAACCCGACGGTACCCCAGACTGGAACGTTGTTTCCATACCAACCGGATCATATCAAATTGAACAAATCAATGATGAATTCGCGCGTAGAATAAAATCGATTACTGGAAAAGAATCAAAAATAGCTATAACAGTTCATGTGCCGACACTATCATCTGCCATTGAAATAAGCACAGAGGGTTATGTCGTAGATATCTATCAAAGCTCAATAAGAACAGTACTAGGATGGCCTGAATTACCACCCGGAGGAAAAACCGTTAAATTACCAGAACCACAAAAAACCGATTATATCACAGACAGGACAAAATCTGATAATCCAGTAAGGAGTTATAAAGATTATGATAAGTCATATTTTTTCATTAGAGTAGAATATGATGAAAGAGTACGACTTATTCATCATCTTGCTAACCGGGATAAAATCACTGAAAATTTCACAGCTTTCAATAACGATATTTCGTTGTTGTTTATATCTCTTAGATCCGGCACTCTCACCCGAGATGAATTTATCAGTGTCGTAGAAACATGTAACAAAATCATCAATGACATGGAAACATTTCATTCACAAATTATTCAAGAAGTATTAGGTGACAGTAGTCCTAAAACAAGAGATTTATTTGCAATAGAATATAGGATCCGCATAGGAGATATTCCAACATTCAAACTTCCAGGATATAATATCTCAGAACTACAAAAATCTCTCGATGATGCCATCGATGAAGGTTTCAAAAAAATCCATGATACGTGGAAAAAAACACCATCACAACCACAAACAACTATCCTCAAACATAATAATGACCCAGATGGTGGTGGCAGGCATATTGCTCCGTTCAATGTGAATATTTCAACGGTGATTGCGCTCAATTTAGTATGTGATGTGATCGAAGGAAGCTATCAAATTAATCTAGAACGATCAAATCAAGCTCAGCAAGGATATATTTTGTATTCATTTGCACCAACAGCTCCTCCAGGGTTTTTAATAATTGAGTCTCCGGTGAATCCAGTCTATATGCGATGTCATAATAGTTCATTAACCAGAATTAATTTCAAACTCACAGATCAGTCTAATAATCTGATTGATTTACAAGAGGAGGTTTTACAAATTAGTCTATTTGTGAAATCCTGAAAAGATTTTCGTCGTAGTAAGGACTTGATCAAATATTCGGTTAACCCCAACTGAAAGTTCTAGCAGCAGAGGGGGCGAGTGACAACGACGTTGCGACGCGAATGTTTTCAGACAAGGGTCAGAGACTTATTTTTTCGCGAGAAGGGTCAAGTGTTATTTGGAGGGGGTATAATCAAAAATAAAAACAAAAAAAAGTTGTCTGATTCGCCCCCTCTGCTGCTCAATGACATTCAAAGAGACATGTGAATGATAATTGGATAAACAATTTGTACAATACAATACATTGGGTCATAGAAATTTAAATACTGCAAGTGATTTCTTAATACGCGACACAATTAAGACTCATTTGATGGTAATGATATTTGCATCCAGTCGTCCATCAAAACTCTTTCAACACATTATGGTTACACATGTATGCATGGTGATTTAGTGTCAGCATCTTATATGTAAAAGAAAATATTAATGTGCCTAATGTCTTTCCTAAATTTGATATTTGTTTTTTTTTCAAGTGGAAGGTACAAAATGCACAAGTCTATTTAAATTAAATAACATTTGCGTTTCCTATGTCAGGATATTAATAGAGCAATTATATAGGCAAATTTTATCACAGATGGGGAGTAACACTTTCAAAATTAAATTATATTGAAAAGAGAAACGAAATAAACTTTATAATTTAATGATTATGATATAGAAAATACATTTAGTTCGTTAAACAATTTAGTTATTTGTTCAATTCTTTTGAATTTTATAATTTAAAATACGTGTAGATAGAGAATCAGCATTCTTCATTTCGACTATGAATCTTAATTTAGTGTCTTGTACATTATTTAAATATACGCGGCCTTTCGAAAGATATTCTAGTCAATGAACAAGTTAATTAAAAATCGATCAAAGTATCAACTCAGTGATCCGGAGGATATGGGTTATCGTCTAAACAATTTGCTAAAAACAAATTTGACCATGCTCTTCTGTTTATTTTTTTTCTTCTATCATCTAAGATTTTGAAAATAAATTAAGATCTAAATTAAAATTTGGTTTCATTACTTAGATACATTGTAGAACAGTTAGGTATAAATAAGACAGAACAGATACAGAAATAAGTTATAATAAATACAGGGGTATTGAAAGCATTTTAGGACTAAAGGCTTATGTTAGCATAAAAATTCTAAAAAATTATTGAAAAGGAAATTTAGGACATAATATATACGTAATACTTCAGCAATATATTCTAGACTAGATTAGTGTTATACGACTGAGCTATGATTATGTTCTTGTCTTAGGGTTTAACGCCATTTTTCAGCACAAGATAGGCTATATATGGCTGCCAGTATTAATGGTGGAGGAAGAATAAGGGTAAACCCCCCGGAAAGAACCACCGGCCCACGAGAAGCTACTGGCAAGCTTTTTCACATATACAGATTGGCCGCATCTGCGACTCAAACTCACGCAGGCAGACGTGAGATGGCAGTGATCTGTAACAGAGAGAGAGAGAGAGAGAGAGAGAGAGAGAGAGAGAGAGAGAGAGAGAGAGAGAGAGAGAGATTATTTTATTTATCCTACAAAAAAAAAATCAAATTTTCAAATTTGCCCGTAATATTTACATGACTGGCTGAGGATGACAGGTGGTTGTTGCAGACAATGTAAATGCAGGTTTGATTGAACTCTAAGTTATAGTCGAATTGATGAGTACAACGTTTTGTATAAGCTGGCGAATTCAGTGCACTACAACGTTGAAGTAGACATGTACTCGACAACGTACAAAATACAATTCCCCGATACCATGACATTGCTAGTTATATTTGCACATCATTATAGAACATAGAGTCTTTTCATAATTTCAAGTATGTAATGAAAAGTTAGCGTTCAGTTCATATATGTCTAATTATAGCATAACATGGGGATTTCTTTTATCGGAATATATATAGATCTTTCCGTTCAATTGTTTTAATAGCAGGCCCGGATAATAACTCTTCTACACGGCATTTTTTAAAGAAAGAAGGAGAAAGAGAAACTTTTACGATATAGCAGAACGCCTTGTATACTAAAACTATCTTATGCTTCATCTAATACTATTCATTAATGTTTACCTAATGTAAATAACTGCATATGTTGTGTTAATTCTATTGCTTCTAAAGTATTCCAGTATTTATGAAATATTTTGTTTCAGTTTAAAATACATATTATATCCAATAGTTTATTTTATCTTTTCATCTAATATTTTGAATGTTATGTGTTATCTACATTTATTATCAAAGCATAAAATATAAATTATCTGAACATCACATCCAAATAAACAACGAAAGAAATTATTTCAAATCTGCAACTACAACTTGAATCTTGCTAAATAGTAGCCCAATGATTTCGTTCAAATCAGCGTGTATTATCGACAATATATGTAATTGATTAGAATCAATTATAAACATAATTTCAGAGATAACTATACGTAAAGAGAAGAAATAAAAATGATAAACATGATGAATCACAAAGATGATGTGCATTGTTAAGAATTAAATATTAAAAAATAGAGGCGTTTGATCTTTATGTATAAACATATTTTCAGCTTTTTTTTTCTTATGTACCTCTTACAATGGCAGTTATTTAATTACTATTATTAAACAGTGTTCGGTTAATTTCACAGTATTTATTGTATTTTATTTCTGTATTTGTTGGTCTGTTGTTTTCGTTGATATCTACTATGTGTGATTTAATTATATGCTATTAAAAACTATACAACCACATGTTTTATCAGTGACGAGTACAAAAAATATTAGGTTTAATTTCAAAAAGAATGGTGCAAGGTCAAATGTGGCTTGGGAACATGATAGGATAACCCAAGACCTCCGGACCTCACAACATCAAAGGAGATCAATTCCTATTTGAACACTTCATAATTAGAATAGCTCAAGAATGGGTGTTGATATTTGAATAATTTGCCTATCAAACATTAGCATTTTGAAGCAAAATGAAAATAAGTTGATTTTGTCTGTTCGTGTATTTTTATGTTTATAAATGGATTTATTGTTACAAATTTAATAATGTTTTTGAAATGATGATTGGCTATATCAGTGAACTCAATAGTTTTATTTTCAATTTCTTTTAAAACATATTCACATTAGAAGAGTTGTTTCCCTTGTCATCTAAAATTGTAGTTGGCTGGATATTACACTACATATATGTATATACCAAAATGATATGTTATTCTAGTCTCAGCAAAAATTTCTGAAACTGTTCATGTTGCTTATCTTGTTAAACATGTGACTGAATTTAAATGAAAGCTTCGGTGAGGAGATTGGTTTCCTGCAAATGACCATAACGTCGCTATTTGAAGATCATCTTAAATGTGTTTGGTAACCGTGGTTATACTGATAATAACTCTCCAAGAAATTTGGATTTATAAGATGTCCGTAAATTTCTAATATAATAAGCAACCTACTCCTAACAGTTAAAATTAAAATAGTTGCAATTTTGAATGTACAGAAAGCATTCGATTTAAATCACACTCGGTTTAAAATTTCATGATTTTTCTACAGCTTTCCGGTCAATTATTAATTAAGCACGGGAAATAACTCTTTTAAAGTTAATTCCATTTAAAAGATAACACAAGATCCTTTAGAATTTGATATAGAATGAAAAAGATATAGCAAAATCACTCATCAGGAAACTATATTGCAATATTTGTAATGACTAATACTTTTCTTATCGATGAAAAAATCTCTACAGACATAATCGACTCTTTTGTATCTTGGCTTTAAATAATGTACGCCGGGTGTATAATTAAAATATTACCAGCAATTCGTGAGTAATTTCAGTTATGAAGTGTTTAAATAGAAATTGATTATACAATGTGACCTCCTTAGGACTTAAGTTATGCTATGAATTGAATTATTCCCAATCCACATTTGACCTTGCATCATGTTTTTAAAATTAAAGAAAATGCTTTTAAACTCATCACTGTCAAACCCGTTTTTATTTTGTAATCAGACGATACATTTGATCCACAGATTAATGTTTAAAAATAAAACACAATAAAAAGATAAATAAATTTTAGGATAAAACAAGTATGTCACAAGAATCAATGAGCCCTCTTATACGCAACAGAGGTACAGCAACATGTAGTTATAGACAATAAACACCAAGGAACCAGCGGCGTGGCGAGGATATTTGGCGCCCATTGCAAAACACCCAAGCGCATCACCAACAAATTGACCCATATTTATTTTGATATCAAACTATACATTTGATTCACAGATTAATGTTTAAAAAAACAACACAATAAATAAGATACAATAAATACTGAAAAAGAAAATCGTTAAGATTAAACGAATATGTCACAAGAATCAATGAGCCCTCTTATACGCAATAGAGGTACAGCAACATGCTGTTAAAGACATTAAATAATAAGGAACACTGTTAGTTAACGTAATTACGTCATTGCTAGCATATACTGTAGAAGAGATAGGAGTCTAAAAAAATGTTGATGCATAAATAAATCAAAGGCCTCTATGTTTGAATATTTCTTTCCTCAACGTGTACACCATCCTTACACAATGTTTACCATTTCTTTCTTTTTGTGTATTACATATAGTCATCTCGCAGATTATTATTTTAAGTTATAATAATAATTGCATATATTTTGCACGATATTTCATAATGATCTGAAAGAAATTATTGCACTGCTACTTAGCAACATTAAATGTTTAGTAGTAGATCTGTAATAATCTAGTTCGATGTTTATTTGGACATGAGGAACAAATAATTCATATTTACGCTTAGGTAATAGATGTAGATAAGACATAACATGCAACATATCACATGAAATAAAAAGATAAAATAAACTCCTGGATATAATACGAGTTTAAAACTGAAAGAATATATTACATAAATACTTAAACACGTTTGGAGCGAAAAAAGTAATACAACATATGCATTTATTTACATTAGAATATATACACTTAGGAAAGTAACGTTTTATAAAGAGTATATCACTAAGAACTGACTAATGCATGGGACGGAACTGTGGTTAGATCTACCCGTCACAGCATAACAGAGAGAGAGAGAGAGAGAGAGAGAGAGAGAGAGAGAGAGAGAGAGAGAGAGAGAGAGATTGTGGGGTGGGGGGGGGGGGGGAGCCGCAAATTAGAAATCGAGAGAACGATAAATAATTCGTTTAAAAAGGGATTTAAACCTGCACAAGACTTAGTCACTTCATTCAGTATGTATGTATGTATGTATTTATGTGTGTGTGTGTGTGTGTGTGTGTGTGTGTGTGTGTGTGTCCGTGTGTGACAATCATTTATTTCAGCCACATCACCCACCAACTTTAATGTAGACATATTGCTTTTGTTCCGTCCCTCCATCAGGCCGGGACACTTTCCTGTAAACAAACTAGTTCAAACATAATTGAGTAAAAGCAGATAAATAGGGGTATTTCTTCACTGGGTTCCAAAAACCGTTAGGTTGTGGGGACGTTTAACTAGATTTTTCAATGTTTGCACAATTTTCAATCTTCCGAAATGTTTTGCCTTTAAAATTGGTGACACATGTATGTATGGTGATTTCGTGTGAACAAAATATTATTGTGCCTATTGTCTTTCCTAAATTTGATAGTTGTTACTTCAAGTCAAAGCTACAAAATGCACAAGTCTATTTAAAACATATTCGGGATTCCCTATGTCAGGATATTTATAGATCTATCATATAGGCTAATTTTATCATAGATGGGGAATAACTCTTTCAGAATTAAATTATATCGAAAAGCGAAATAATATAATCTTTATAATGTAATGATTATGATATATAAAAAGCATTTAGTTCGTTCCAATATTTAGTTATTTGTTCAATTCTTTAGAATGTTATGATTTAAAATACGCATAGATAGAGAATCTGCATTCTTCATTTCGAATATTAATTTTAATTTAGTCTCTTGTACAATATTTAAATAATAAATATATTTTGCAAGGTATTCCCAAAAAAATAATTTGATTTTCATAAGTTTCTGATATAACAAATAACCTACTGATAGCAGTTACAATTAGGTTGTTGTTGTTGTAAGGTTTAAAGCTATTTTTCAGCACAAGATAGACTATATATGGCGGCCAGTATTAATGGTGTAGGTAGAATCCGGGAAAACTCCCAGGAACGAACCGCCGAATCACGAGAAGCTACTGCAAGCTTTTTCACATACCCACATCGGCCGCATTTGAGACTCGAACTCACGCAGACAGAGGTGAGATGGCAGTGATCTGTAAGAACTGTCTCAAATGTTTCCCAGTGGCGTAGGAGGGGTAGGTGGAGCAGTCGCCCCGGGCGCAGGTGGCTAATGGGTGCTAAATGGGCGACCAAATCGGCCCAAAGTATCAACAATGGATTTGTTGGATTATATATTGAACCCATTAGTAAAACTTGAAAAATACACTTATTTTAAGTAAAAAGCTACTTGTAATGTAATGTACTATGTGCAATCTCCAGATGACATAATTCACATAATTCATTTTTTGGATATTATTTTTTTCTAAATAGGCTAATATTGTTTTATAAAGCATTTAGACTAGGCTATACTTTTTCCTAGCAATTAAATTGCAAAAGTTTAATAATTATATTATGACTGATAATGATTATGTTTCGTTTTGGAAACAAGGTACATAATTAACAGGGCAGACTGGGGCGCAAATTTAGGTGTTTTGCCCTGGGCCAAATATCCTAGCCACGCCATTGATGTTTCCTCCCATAATGTAGTTTGGTTCGTGTCGACGACGGTACTGTCCTGAACATGGTTGTCAACTGTGTCGCGTTTTTCTGCCACTGTTTGTAACCAGGGTGTAAATTTCATTTGAAGTTAATCACAAATATCTTTCGCATAGTTAGTCACTTTTTTCATCCAAACCTGGACGTCAACACGTTTCATGTTACATGCACATATTCAATGTACGTGTATACAACAAGCTACACATACATCTTCCTATGCAGCCAATTTCGATAACGCGAAACGAATCTTTTATTGACACAGATGTAGATTAATATATAATATTAAAGCGCAACGCATGCAACATATTGAGTTTCTCCTTCATATGCAAAGGTGTAGTGATTATGGTGTTTTTGCAGGAACTATATGCAAATAGTTCATAATGAAGTTGTTGGTAAAAGAAACCCCAAATATGTTGTCACTTGCACACACACACACACACACACACACACACACACACACACACATGGCGTCCAATATTCAATGGAAACAAGTGTTGTAATAATAGTATGGTAATCCTTCGAGGCCTAATTAGTCATTTCCTTTTACGGAATCTGTTGCAACACTACCGAAAAGGTAGTGTCATGGTGGTAAGCCTTTTTACCCTAGTTTATACCCTCGTATATATGTGTGATACAAATAATGTCCTAATAAATCAGTCTTCTTTTACTCGTCGTCGCAGAGTCATGGACAATACCCTCATTTATAGTTGTAATACAAATAGTATCCTCCATCCTTTTAGTCTGAAAAATGGAAAATGAAGATATAATTCTGATTCTGTGTTTCAATTTCTTCTGAACAACTCTTGTTTCCGCAGTTCCAATGGCAGATTCCGAATCAGTTCTTCTAAACCTTTCATTTATATCAATGTGATTCTCTTGAGGATAAACGTACTTTGTGCACATGACTTCGTTTACTATAGTGTCGAACCGAATTGATATAGCTTCTAACTCACATACTATACGTCTGAAAGAGGTTTTCTCATAAAGAGATACTAGTTTTTCTAACCATCTATTGTAATCTACTAAAATCTTCCTTTGTAATTCTGTGTAGTTTTGTCACTTTGTAAGCAGACGCCATTGCATCTAAAGCCTATCTATTCAAACACTTTCAAAATAAATCAATTTTCTTATGGCACGCAGATACCAGTGCTTAAAATAGTTATGTCGTCAAGGAAGCTTTTGTTTTTACCGTTGCAATTGTATACTGACAACGTTGGTAGATGTGGTCTCTCAACTCTAGAGGCAAACCTAAAACAACTTATTGTTGTTGTTGTAGGGTTTAACGCCATTTTTCAGCACAAGATAGGCTATACATGGCGGCCAGTAGTAATTTCGAAAGACGAATCCAGGAAAACATCTAAAAAAAAACACCTACCCACGAGAAGCAACCGGCAAGCTTTGTCACATACCCACATTAGCCGAGCCCGTGACTCGAACACACGCAGACAGAGGTGAGATGTCAGTAATTCGTAACGGTGAACGCTTTAGACCACTCGGCCATTCGGGGCCCCAAACAATCTCTTGTGAAGATGAGACTATTTATTGTGTCCCTTCAAGTGACAGTGCGGAGCCAATGGATCATGTTCCAGGTAAGTTGAATCTTTCATCTCCCACTCGTGAAATAAAACATTCAGCACTGGCTAATTCTTCGGGTTTAGGTCTATCCAGGTATTTGAGTTATTTACCCTTAAACGTTTGGAATCTATATTTAAAGTTGCTGTAGCCGGGCAAAGCCATCTGCAACGTTTATTCTCTTTTGTATGTATGGTGGCCTTTAACTGTCGTCTTGTTCCTCAATTAAACCGTGCGATCCTTGCATCTTGATTGCAAGATTTCATTTGACTAGGATATAATTGTAGCGGGTCATTATTTATAGGACTAGTGTCTGACAGTTAGAGTATTCATTAATTCTCAAACAGTCAAGATGGAAGAGCCAGCAAAGCTTGCCCCTCTGATATGTGCCTGGAGGAAGGTCATACCGGACGAAGGTATACTAGAGAGGATGACAAAACCACTACTCCATCTGAGATAAAAGTACTATATCTGTTAGAAGAAATGACATTGAACTCCAGAATGACAAATATTCAAAGCAAAGGAGAAACGGCAAATAAGAGATTCAGAGAACAAGATACATGTTATCATTGTCAAGAGATTGGATTTGGTCCTCCGTATGCCCTACGAAATCAACAAACTAATGAAAGAAACAAAAGAAAGAAGAGTAGAGGTATTCCAACGATGAAGACGAAAGGAACGTGATGATTAGAAGAAAGAACCCGTGGGGGTGAAAAAATTTAAAAGAATAGACAGAACTTGAAAGAAGAAAACTGTCTTCATGTAATGTGTGATGAAATTTCATTGTGATTTTCAAAAAGAGAACAAATTAATACAAACATTAGTGGCTCAAGTTTTAAAAAAATATTATATGGATAAACACACACACACACACACACACACATACACACACACACACACACAATTGAAAAGGGTTTAAAATTTACTTGATTTGGCAACCTTTGAGTAGTATCTCTTTAGAAGAACTGTTGTATGTTTGTTATTTCGACAAACTCATTGACTGGACATGATGAGATTTAACTGTCGCAAGCCATTACAAATACCGACTTCGTCTCTTCCTATTCTGTATGGTTTGGTAGTGGTCATTTCTCATCTATACGACTGGCGCCCTAGAATCCATTGTCTTCCTAGACTCATCAATAATGAAACTATGTCACGTACTGCAAGTGAAGTCACACGGCTCTCTCTTCAATTTTGGAAGAGAGACTCCAAGCTGTGTCTGAATTTTGTACGCCACATTAGATTGGTGAAACAGGTTACTCTGCTTTGATCTGATTTTAGAATATAAATACAAGTGACTGGCCTCGTGGTTTCACCTCTTCACAATTACGATCAAGCTGCATATAATATTGACTATTGAAGAGTATAATCCAGTTTTGCATATTAGCAAGCGTGGAGTAATCGATACTACTATCGGCGATGCAGTTACACCCTAACTATTTGATTTACGTACACTTAATCGTGCACTGTTATCTATTTCGATGAGAAGGATTTAAGTGGAGAATCATGGCTGTCTGAAAAGAGCCGTAGTGTACGATCCCACTGGGAGACGAAATTTGCGGAGGACAAGATAGGTAAGATGCAACGAATGTTAACTTGTTTCTTTAACACACTCAAATGGTCCTTTCCAGGGCCAGAGACTTGTTTTGTTTTCTTCACGATTGCCAACTATCTTTACACGGTATAAGTGTTCGTAACGTGACTGCTTGTTCCATAAACTAGTATCTCTCCATGTACTGCTCCCATGTTAGCATTCCATTGTCCACAGATGCCCTCTCCATTTAAATTCCCTTGTCCTCCATCCTCATCAATTCTAATATCCCTGTCTCCCAGATACCATCTTTATGTTAGATTCCCTTGTCCTCAGGAACGTCATGAGTGTTAATTTCTTGTCCCCCAAATATCCCTCCACGTTAAATTCCCTTGTTATCAGAGCCTTATCCATGTTAATTCCCTTGTCCCCCAAATACCCTCTCCTTGTTAAATTTATTTGTCCTCAGCAGCTTCATCCATGTCAGTTTCCCTTGTCCGCAGCAGCTTGTTCCTCTGTCCTCTGCAGCTTCATCAATGTAAATTTTCCTTTTCCGGAGTAGTCTTTTTTATTGCTCATGTGCCCCATTTTAGTACGTATGGTTTAGTAAGAGTTAAGAGATGATTTAGATTTATTTCATTTATCCTAAACATACACTACCTTACTGGATTATTGTGAAATTATTCAAAGACTTCGAAATGTATTAATTTAAGTGAATTTACCTTTGAGCAAAAACAATCGGAACTTAAAACTTGTATTAAACGCAGTGTTTCTCGATAATAATGTAATGTCATCTGATAATGGGGCAATGCTATCTTAGTTAATATTATATTATAATAACAATACTGTCTTGTAGGATCTCTGTGGTGTTTGTATAGTGGTACACAATGAAGCGGTCATCGACCGGTCAGAATGTGAAAAAACGCGTGCATACCATTACATCAAACATAAAATGATGTTTTTGGATTACCGGTATGTCAAATGTGTGATCGTTTTTAATTAATTTTGTCTGATACCAGAGATGTAGACAAAGAAGTATTAGTCTCAAATTCAATTACGTATATAATTAATGAAGGATAGGTGTATATGTATTCACGCAATTATTGTATTTTATCACATACCTTTTCTTACTGACAGTAATATGCACACAAATCGGCAAACTATTCCCAATTTCCATCGTTACTGGAGCATTCATACAAAATAATGAAGCAATATAGTGATGACAAGTGACTTCTGTTTTAAAACGACCAGCAGATGGCGTTGGTGTTCTCCACACAGGACATAGTGTCATAATGGACGCAGTTTCGAACATGTATAATGCCACATTATCCCACTACAGTACTAAGATCACGGAGTCTTCCAGCTGCAAACAACTCTTCGAGTTAATAAACAAACTGATGTCAAGGAACAAACGTACGCCACTTCCAACTACATTCTCACCAGTAGACCTTCCGGACCTATTTGCAAATGTCTTCCGTGACAAAGTACAAACCGTTAGAGATACGCTTGGCAACACAAGTTCAATTGACATGTCGTCAACATACAGTTACGATACAGAATTTCAGCGACAACCATTTGGAGCATTTGAACATGTATCTAATGATTTAGTATGGACAATCTTGATGAAGAGTGCACCAAAATCATGTCATCTTGATCCAATTCCATCTACACTAATGCGTGAGGAAGAAATGTACACCAATTCATACTTCCTTCTCTCAAGTAGACCTTCTGGACCTATTTGCATATTTCTTCCGTGACAAAGTACAAATCATTAGAGATACGCTTGGCGATACAATTTCAATTGACTCGTCGTCACCATACAGTTACGATACAAAATTTTAGCGGCAACCATTTGGAGCATTTAAACCTGTCTCTATGGATTTAGTACGGACAATCTTGATGAAGAGTGCACCAAAGTCATGTGAACAAGATTCAATTCCAACTACACTGCTGCTTGAATACTTAGACCCAATATTGCCTTCATTAACTGATATTTTAATACCTATCTCATCCGGGGCATCCCTATTATGTTTCACAACTGCCATTGTAAATCCTCTGCTGAAGAAACCAACACTCGACCATAATTTAAAAAACTACCGCCCAGTTCCAAATCTCCCGTTCATATTAAGAAATGTTAGAAAAGGTTATTCTAATCCAACTTGTATCTCATTTGAATTTAAATAATCTGTTTAGAAATGTACAGTATGTATATCGTCCATGCCACAGTACTAAAACTACTCTTCTGAAAGTATTTAATGACAATCTCTCTACTTGGAACAGCGGAAGATTACAGTCCTCACCCTCCTCGATTTGTCTGCAGCATTTTACAGAATAGACCATGATATATTCCTTCACCGGCACCAGCCTTATTGTGGTTTAAGTCCTACTTGGTCAACATGACACAAATTGTATCTGCAAATGGAATACACTCCAGCCCAGTTGATCTATGTTGTGGTGTTCCTTAGGGTTCTGCTCTTGGACTTGTTATCTTTATTCTATACACTCAGCCGCTCTCAAGTGTCAAAATCACCCAGTGTCTCACGCTGATGACACCAGAGTATACAAGTCTAGCCAGCCAACTGAAGTTGATGCTACCATCCAAGGAGTAGAGATGTAAATTTCTATTGTGCAATTATGGATGACATGTATCAAGCTGCAGGTGAATGATGATAATACTGAGGTCAGTATGATCATAACACAAAGACTGTCTAATTCACATCCTTTACCTCAAACAATAAAATCAGCAACACCAACATTAAATTCACACACTTAGTACGAAACCTAAGAGTTACTCTAGAGAGTACTCTCACATTGCACCAACATGTCATGAACATATGCAAGGCTGCATATCTCAAGCTGAGACGCATCAACTCTATTCGCAAATATCATTCAGTTGACGCCACTAAAACATTTGTGTTTTCATTAGTACTTTCTAGACTGGATTATTGTAACTCAATTATGTTTGTTTCGTCTCAATATCTACTCCAAAAACTTTTAAAAGTTCAAAACACAGCTGCTCGGATCATCTTTAGAGTACCACGATCTGTGCAAACCTCCTCGCTGCTCTGTACCCTACACCGGCTATCTATTCGATCCAGAATCAAACACAAAAGTTGTTCTCTGTACTACGTTTCACTGACGGACTCCAGTACAGCATACTTATCTGACCTCACCAATGTGTACACACCAGCAAGATACTTACACTCCGCTTCTGACATTCGTATACTCATTTTTCCTACTACGAAAACGAAGTCATATGGACAACGTTCCTTTGTATACTAGGGCCCATCAACGCGGAATGAATTACCCATAGAAATTAGAAAAAGACACAGTAGCTGAGTAAGCAGTATCCCCGACACCTTCAGATATATTGGAGGTATAGTAACATACTAGTAATTGAAGAACAGCGGTGTCAAAATTTCTGACAAGAGAACAATTTTAATATGGTGCACAATACATTTTGCTGAAAAGGAACGCCCTCATGACGTACTCAAGAGTGTGTTATCATGACCTAATTGGATGCGATTTGCAGATGAACTGATCACTGATATACAACACTTGTGATGGAATTCGTTTCAATAATGGTATTGTTCTATGGATGGTGACCCAAGTCCTGAGGATTATTGGCTGCAATTAGGGATCCGTAGATGTTTAAAATAATGAATCATTTAAAGCTCAGGTGGGATTCCCGTTTGTTCAAAACAAGTCTGATTCAAATCGCCTAACGCATCGAAAGAGTGAGCAGTAAATTTCAATAATATTGTCACATGTGCTGGAACCTTTAGATTGTAGGAAGCGACCAAAGACCATACATCTTTTGACATTTGGAGACTGCCAAGCTAGTTTAATGTGCGTTATGTTCGTATAGGTACTTGTGCCAAACCCTGCTGGACTTTAACGACCATACGGATTCTTGAAGATTGTTTGGTGTAGGTACAGTTTCAATGATTTCACGAGGTACACATTATTACGACTCCATGGTGTTAAAGTAAGTCATAGAAAAGAATGAAAACCAACAAATTTTCTATAATTCAACAAATAATGAATTTCCCTAGAATAAAAAGCTAAAATTTACAAAGAACTTTCCGTGTTGCTAATTAGATCAAAATAGTCAAAAATCTTCTATCACCACTCCTAATGAATAAAGTTCGAACTAAATTCAAGTGGTGTTCGAAATAAGGATCCGACGATGAAAGCGTTGATATGTATATGGTCTTGAATGCATTTAATTGTTATCGGTGGCTTGGAGTGTGACGATGTGCTAGCAGTCTACCAATAAATCACGATACTATAATCCATGATATTCTTTGTCTAAATTCATCATACATTAAAATTCATACATCTGTCCAAGAATAGTATTAAAGAATACTGTAACAAGAAAACTGGGTGGGATTTCAGATTTACAACACAACACACTTAATGGTGATACAAATACAATGTTTAATGACAAATGATTTGAATAAGAAATTAGTTATTAATATGTGTGCGTATATGATCCAAATATTGGATCAATTAACACAAAACGCAAGAACTTAATAATGAAAATTCAAAACAATGACCGTACACAGTACAAAGACAAGGCATGAATGATTCACAGTGATTTCACCCTGAAAAGAATAATTGGTTTTACTCAAAAGTAAAACATGTATTTTACTCGTATAGTAAAATGTATTCACTCAAATAGTGAAATTATGTAAACAGAAAGGAACATATACAAATTATCTATACAGTACCCCCAACACATTGGGTTCTACGAACCACACAAATTAGCCGACAATTAAAAGATTACATGCACCACAGAGTTGTATACTCCGTCACCAGCAAACTCAGTTACAAGGCACACTGGTCAGTCAGGCAGGCAGTATTCCAGGATGGCCAATCAGGCAATCAGCGTCCACAAATCTCAGTCAGCAAAGCCCTTTCGCCTGCTATTCGACCAGCAACACTTTATTAACCTCTACATTCGCCTTTGTTCAGCTTCACAGCTGATTTGGTCGACTTTTATGGTTAGCTCTTCAATTGATACCACGTCGACTTCGATCACTTTTGATCAGTCTGGTCAGCTCTACAGCTGATCACACCAATCTGAAATCACTCCGGTCACTCTGTTCAGCTGTAATTAACGCCGTGTACTATGCATGACAAATTACATTATCGGCACAAATATTAAAAAAAAAACAATACACAGTTTTAGATGTGTACCTAACCGCAACCGATAAGAATCCTACGGTACTAAATGTTTCTTAAATGCAACTTTGTATTGTAATATAAATCTCTTGCTAAATCACAAATGAGAATAGACAATATTTGCATTTTACCGCCTAGCCCGAATCTACAAAGAAAATATACAAAGATAAACGCGGTAGTACTATATTTATAACTATAAATTAATAACTCTCATGCCTCTATAGCTGAAGATGTGCAAGTCCTTAAAGTAGACCGCTCGCTGACAAGACGTTACGTAATGTAAAGATTGCTACCTACGGTGAGGCATTTATGCACAAATATTGTCTTGCACTGGAAGCATTCGGTTATCCACATAGTAAGAACTTCGCACGTGCGGCATAGGATGAATCGAACTCACTATTTCCAAATATATATATACATATCTATATATATATCTATATATCTATATATATATATATATATATATATATATATATATATATATATATATATATATATATATATATATATATATATATATATATTCCCCTCTGGTATGGTTGCACACAAAATCGACACCAGAGTACATCTATTTTCTAAATAAAAGAATTTTTGCAATTCCGTGACAAGCACATTGTATTTCAAGAGAATAATAATAATAATAATAATAATAATAATAATAATAATTCTCTCAAATCAAAATCTGAGGACAACAATACAAAAAAATGATGCGACAAGATGTCAAGCAAAAATAAATAATTTTAAACAAGATTAAAAAAACTCTCTGCTTCTCCAAAGTCACAATTACCGTTTTCTGATAAAACTATCACTGATTGGAATGTTCCATTCTAGTATGATTCTCGATTGTCCACAAGACAAAATCCAATTGGATTCCAATAACCATGATCCAAACCCAAATAAGTATAGTAACAACTTATATTGATCATGATAATAATTTAGCTCATACTCATGTAAATATATTAGCTATGTAATATCTGTTTACAAACGACACCGTTATTATTCAGATACAATATGAAATTGACCTGAGACAAGGTCAGGTACAAACTACACCCATAACAGATAATCATTTAAAAAATACAAATTAATATATAGAACAATATTCGTATTAATGTGCAATGGATACATTACAATTTGATACACCAAGAGTATTGGAATGTTGTTGATGTTGTTGTAGGGTCTAACGCCATTTTTCAGCATATGATAGGCTATATATGGCGGCCAGTATTATTGGTAAGGGAAGAACCTGGGAAAACCCCCACGAGAAGCTACTAGCAAGCTTTCTCACATAACTACAGTAGCCGAATCTTAGACTCGAACCCACGCAGACAGAGGTGAGATGGCAGTGATCCGTAAAGGAGAGCGCTTTAGACCACTTAACCACTCGGGGCCCCAGTATTGGTCAAATTGCTTTATACCAATTTATTTAAAGACACACTAATTTTAATTTATGTGGTCGAAGACAAAACTAAATAAATAATTAAATAATTAAATAAATACATTCTGAAAATTACGTTTCTTCTACGTATTCAGCAAACTTAATATAGGTATTGACAAACTGTAAACACACCCATGAAATGAAACACTTACAGTGCAGGTGATTTTAATTAGAATGTTGAAGTATAAAAGGTGAATAACGAACCAAACATAGAGTATCATGTACAGTGGTATACAAGGAGAAACTTCTAATCAATAAAATCCAGGTCGCAGGAATTATACATAAATTCTCTCTTGAGAACATCGAGATTAGTGCTGGAGTCATCTGTCTCCGCAAATACGTGGAATGGACCTGTTGCTATTTTCTGAAGTTGGTCAACATTAATATTGGAACCGAACCCCACTGTTATTATTTTGATTTTAGTTTCAAGGCTACGTTTTTTCTCTAGCTCGAAAAAAGGGTCTAGATTGAATCCGCCATTCGTAAGAATCACTAAGAATTTTCTCGCCTCTACGCGTCCACCATTTGTTTCATTGAAACCATGCATATTAGCATAAAAAAGAGCTGACGAAATATTTGTAATAACATTGTCTTTGTATGATATCTTGGAAATGTTCAGAAGAAGCTCCGATCGGGAGAGATTGTCCGAAAATCGAACATGCGTAATAACATTGTTCGAGAATGATGTAAGGCTAACGTGAGTGTCATTATCCTTGTTTCCGAGAGTGTCCATAAATCGGATTAGTTTTGAAGCAGTGTCCCGGAGTCCCACGAAGCCCTTTAAAGACTCTATATCGGATGTGTTCACAGACTCATCAATCATCAGAATTACATCTGACACGGCTGAGTGAGAGCATTCTGGTTCAAGGAGAAAACAAACACATATATATATATATATATATATATATATATATATATATATATATATATATATATATATATATATATATATATATATATATATATATATATATATATATATGTTTTTTGGTTGTATATCATTAACTAAACAAACATGTCTGATCCATAATATAACTCGTATTACATTTCCCTATTTGACCAGAGACTTTTATTTTAGATTCATTTAGAACTTGAGTCAGAATAAATTTATACTGAGGAAACCGAACAATCGTTTCGTCTCAAAGAACTTGAATTGCTTGTTTCCTGTACTAACTAATTATTATTTTGTCTCCTTCGAACAAATTTCGCCGTTCAATGTACTACTAAACTATAGTTTCGTCTCAGAGAATGTAAGCGGCTGTTCGGGGTACTATCAAACGATCGCTTTATCTCGGAATTGGCTCATCAATGTACTACGAAACAATTGTTTAATCCATCAAATCACATATGCCATCATTCCACCAATATGAGTTTTAAAAACATTACAAAAGTCTATATGCCGAAATTATCTCCACGGTTAATTAAAACTCCCCAAATAGCAAAAAAACGTTTGCGATGCCAATAGTGCTTAGCAAATCGTCTTTTAGTTCTGTATAAATTCAATGTAATCTGAGTCTCCTATCTTAACCATAAGTCTATGTATAAAAGGATTCGAAAGATGGGGACAAGGATTGGGGCCATTATGACAACATCAGATGACACCAACTGGAGCCGGTTGCAGTATATTGCCTAGGTTTCTACTGCAGCAAATAAAGCCATATTAAAATCTCTGAACTATGCAGAAAACTGTCAAAAATGAAATTCGATCATCTTTTCGCAATCCCTTTTCACACTGAAAATCTTTAATCTGAAAACTCATTAATACCCCGTATAAAAACATTATGTGATAATAAATACTGGTAAAAATGTTGTGTACTGTTTATTTGCTGCCTCGTTATATTGGTATAAATGAGAATGACAGGGTAGGTTATTCATTTATTCATCTAAGGATGGATGAATCCTTATACTGACATAATAATAGTTTATAATCAGCATTTTTGTCATACTTGGCAAAATATGTGAAGAGAACTCCATAATCAAAAACCAAACCCACTACTGGAGAGAAGCATCCCACGAATAAACAAATCACATACACCATGTGGCATTGTGCCACTCACATATCGGGAACATACCGCTTGAAGTGTAAACCTCGAAAGGTGACATGCGATACCTATGGCCACTGACAGTAGAAAACACTCTTGACACCTGTTTCAAAAACCACCCTGAGAGACACAATCATTGTGACATAGCCAACATGATAATACCATCTGAAGATGTATCCACTGTTGAAATCATGGACTTCGAAGGAGAACGGTTTGCATAAATAATTTTGAGTATGGTTTGTGTACGGATTTTTAATGTGTTACTTTTTGCTTCATATATATATATATGTGATCCAGTTTTCAATGAAGATTATAAAAACCCAGTAGTTCAATTCTTTAGAAAGCGTAGTGGTAATTTAAATAATTTTCGCACGCTTGTAATCAAGTTTTTACAAGCATTTTATCCTAGGGAACACGATTGTTTAACAAAAGAGAAGTAAGACCTACAAGGAAGTACTATATCATCACCGTGAATACGCTAGTTTCATATATATACATCATAAATACCTATATACAAAATAAATATATATATAAACAGAACAAATACATATAAACAGAACAAATACATATAACAAAACAAATAAATATAAACAGAAACAGACCAAATACATATAAACAGAACAAATGCATATAAACAGAACAAATACATATAAAGAGAACAATTACATATAAACACAATAAATATCTATAAACAGGACTAATACATATTAACAGAACAAACACAGATAAACCGAACAAATACATATAAACATAATAAATACCTACAAACAGAACAAATACAAAAAAAAACAGAACAAATGCATGCAAACAGAACAAATACATATAAACAGAACAAATACATATAAACAGAATAAATACCTATAAACAGAATCAATGCCTATAAACAGAACAAATGCATACAAACAGAACAAATACATATATACAAAACAAATACATACAAACAGAACAAATACATATAAACAAAACAAATACATACAAACAGAACAAAGTATGTTTCATATTATAATAAATAACACCATTGTTTTACACATAAAGCAGAAGTATAACCGATAGGGATGTCGCATACCTTGTATGACTCAAAACGTGTACAGTCTTACCTTTGCATGTTATGTGGACGAGCTGTGTAACAATGGTGTACAATGAGTCGAAATTATCAACAGAGAAGACGTTGGGAGAGTTGGAGGATGAGGTGGCAATATCCCTTAGCTCTTGGTGTGACACCTGCTCCCCAATACCTGATATTTAACAAAGAAAAGCAGAAGTCACTAATATTACACAGCAAACTAAATTTTTGTTAGATTGGTACAAAAATCAAATGAGTTAGCTACAAGAAAGTTAATGTTTAATTTTCGTTTCTTTGTAAACTAGAAAACTACTATTAGTTAGGATTATATTTGTGACATAATAAATTAACAATCATATTCGTTATAAGTCCTTGATTTTATTCTATTAATTATGATTCAACTGATAAGCAAAATGGTGGTGATGTTGTAGGGATTTTCACTTACCGATGGTAGCAATGCCTTCGGGATCAAGTTTCTTCAGGTCCTTTGCCGCATTCTTTGTTTCCTCTCTGTACGTTGACATACCGTCAGTGATTACGATCACGAACACCCTTGCCAGTTTTCTATTCGGACGTAATCTTTTCCTGGAACTGACAGCAATTTCATATGCTTTCCGCAGTGCTTTGTCGGTCCTAGTTATTCCTGGCTTGAATTGTATGCGTTGGATGGCTTCATTCAGAGAAATGTTATTATTGTGTCTATTCAAGTCAAATTCAATCAGGGCGTTGGAGGAAAACTTGATGACGCTGACCTGGGTGTCGTTCGGACCAATCAAGACTTGCTTAGTGAAATTGGACACAAAATGCAACTGATTCTTGAAGTTTTGTTCCGTCTGACTGACCGAAGAGTCCAGGAGAAATATCATGTCTGCAGGTTGAGGGTGACATATTCCTATGACGGACAAAGATAACTGATACAAAATGATACATTTCTAACATATAACAACATTTGCAAATAGACCAAACGGTTTACATGGTTTTGTCGATACATTGCATAGTACTCCGAGCCTTCCGTCCTCAGAGTGTGATATAATTGTGATCTACGATAGAGGAGATATTGCATCTATTCGCACATTGTAACTCACCAGGCTTAAAGTGGATCAAATGTCACGCGTCATTCGTCTATCGAAGTTTAGTTTCTTCAACCAATGAAATTTATTTAAATTAGATGAAACGTCATGTGTTCAATGTGTGTGGCTATCTAGGGCTACTTGCTACGACCAATGATTTTCATTGCGTGGTTTACGTCAAACATCTTGTGTCTCGTGTCGTCTGTTATTTGTTTGCCGTGAACGAGCTTTACTTAAAGTAGGCCAAACATGTTTCTTGTGGTGTGTCTATCAAGGGTAACTGGTTATGAATAATGAATTTTATTATGGTGTATGCATCAATTATCTTATGTCAGGTATGGTCCGTATATCATAAGTTACTTGTTGCGAGCAATGAATTGTATTTAAATTAGCTCAAACAACGTGTGTCGGATGTTTTGAGTGTCTATCAAAGGTTAATTGTTATGATCAATAAATTTAATACAATTAGGTAAAACGTCGTCTGTCGCTTTTAGCGTGTCTAACAAAGGCTACTTTTTACAACCAATTTATTTTATTTAAATTAGGTCCAACATTCTGTGTCCAGTGACAGATGTCTATCAAGGGTTTTTTCTACGACCGATGAATTATATTGAAACTAGTATTTTATTATCAAACTTGATATGCAAGCTTGTGTCATCCATACTACCGATAGTCTTGATTATGAATTACGTCATCCCATATTAAATGATGTTCAGAATTATGAATGGCTGAGTTTCATGCTACTCTGGAGACTGTTTATCAGATTACAATATTCTCACATGATATTGTTTTCATGATTACAAGTCACTCTATAGTGTTTTTCAGATTAGAATTTGCTCATGCTAGACTATTTTTGAAATAAGAATGTACTTAACACTTGTGTTATAAGCTTAAAAAATTACAATTCCAAATCAGGCCAATTGCTTGTGAATTTTGTAATTGAAAATATAGGTAACCTTTAAAATAGTTGGCTGAAATTGTTGCCATTCTGAATGGTCGTATTACTGAGGTTTTTTTTATCACACATTGTTTCTGCCAGTTGATATAATCGTAATATAGAATGAGTTCGTTTAAAATTAACATTTTGTAGAATTAATGAAGCATTCCGACATCTGATTAGCGGAAAGCGAATCCATAATGGAGATTGTTTTTATAACCCTGGTATCGATTATATTATTACGTGGACTTCACGTGTGTGCATAAATTAAATGGACAATCTAAAGCTTGAGATGGTAATGACTCTTATGTTTTTATTTCTGATTAAAACGTGATATCGTAGGGCCTTATTTTCTATAGATGCTAACGTAAATCAAAGTGACACAAAGTATCAACAATTTTTTAATTCTGGAAATAATAATAAAATGTAAATGTGACGGTCAACCGTAGCATTGTAAGGAAAATGAATGATAAGTTAAGTTTTTATTAGTTTATAGCAAACTGCTTGCGTGTCGTATTTACAACTATTTTGAATAGCACCCATATCTAACTACGTAAAGCAAATGCTAAATTTAGACATCTTATACGTTTAGTAATTGGTTTTATTTCCTAGAAAACAATTTTTATTTTATTCACGCTATTGTTTATGAGGTAAACAAAAGATCCAGAAGTTCAAGCCAGTAAGAATAATGGGACATATACTCTAATATGGTATGCAGGTGTTTAATCAACTATGTGGTCCTTTCAAACATTAAACAACAGTGACATTATATTACTCTCGTTGACCATTACATTTTACAAATTAAACACATCTTGTCATTGTCAGTCTATTAAATGATCAAACACACGTACTATAAGCTGGGTAACGCCATTTACATATATATATATATATATATATATATATATATATATATATATATATATATATATATATATATATATATATAGTATACTTTCATTCTTATGTATACTTATCCATCAGTTTTACAGATTAACCTGTTATCGGTTGATTTAACTTTTTGTTCGAATAGGTTGACAAAACGTAAGAGTTACAAAATGTTCAGGATTTAGAGTGTGCGCACTTTGCACTACCAGAATTTTTACTTCGATGATTTTAATCATACTTGGCAGATTCATTGTAAAGCGGACCGAGCTACGACGATACTAGTTTAATTGCCTGTCCTAGGACGAGTGTTCTACAAGAAAGTTTCCATATAAAAATCTAAAGTAAACGTTATAAAAAACTGGTATATTTGAACATAAAACAGACCGAAAACTAGAAACATTTTTAACAATGGGAACGTAGGTTTCGTAATCGCAACCACTTGTTTGGAAGCTGGAAAATACAAGGACACAGAAAGAATGGCAAATATGTATGCTGTTGTGCAAGATAAATACTATTTCAAAAAAAATATGATTAGATTTTTAACTGAACTATCAAGAAAATATATTTATCTATCACACATACGGTCAAAAGCTTAGCAAATACGTATTTTATCGTTTTCGTGTAAAAGTCTCCGAAAAGAGGAAACGCAATTCATGATATCCAGATTTACAAACCTGTTTCACAAAGATCTTCATAAAATCCTGATGGACATCTGCACTGGAAAAAGTTTACAAAGTCCACACATGTTCCTCCGTTCTGACAGGGGCCACTGGCACATTCGTTATAATCTGGAACAAACAATATAACATTTAGCCAGTGTGTATATATTGAATCATCTTTGCATCAGCAAATAATGTTTGCGTCGTCCTCATTCATACTGTATTGTGAAAACAAATATTTTCAGAAAGGGAATTATTTATAACAGGGGAGAAAGTGTGAAGGTATTATATTGAAGAGCTAGCCTTTCAGATAAACTAACTGCATGTTATAAAATCCCTGCCTATATCCCAATATGACGGCTTTTGGTTTTGTTTCGAAGCGTGCCTTAGATTATCATTACAATGTATAGGTATTTGTTGCTATATCGTGGTTGACAGGAAGACTGAAGACTCGACTAACATTGAAGTGCATTAGTTGTGAAAAAATACCGATGAATTGGTTGGAATTGAAGATGAAGTGTATTGCCTTTTTACAGGAGACCGACGAATTAATTAATTAATATTGAAGATGGATTGTAATTGCCATGACAAATGATCTATTAATCGATTGGTGTTGAAGTTTAGTACATTGGTTGTGGCAAGAGAATGACGAATTGATTAATATTTAATATGAAGTGTTGTGTATAGAAAACGGATGAATTGATTGATGTTGAAGATAAGGTGTATTGCTTATTGATAGGAAACTGATTAATTAATTGATATAGAAGAAGATGAAGTTATTTGTTGTAGCAAGTGACTGATAAATGGATTGGTATTGAAGATGCAGTGTATTGATTGTGGACAGAAAACTAATGAATTTATTGTTGTTGACGATGAAGTGCATTATCTATTGACAGGAAGCAGATTGGTATTGAAGATGAAGTTTTTTAGTTTTCTGAAGGAGACCGATGAAATGATAGTTGTTGAAAATAAAATACGTTGTTCACTGGCCGGAGACCGATGAACTTTTAAGTATTTAAGATGATTTGTGTTGCTTGTTGCCATGAGACCGATGATTTGATAAGTTTTGAAGATGACTAGTTTGTTCTTAAAGATGAAGTGCACTGGTTATTGACAGGAGACCAATGACTTAATTATCTTCGAAGATAAAGTGAATTTGTCGTTGACATAACCACATTGATCTGATTACTACTGAAGATGAAATCAAGTGAATATTGTCGGGAGACTAGTGTCTTTATTAGTATGTAAACTTAAAAAGTATTTTTTACCGGCATGAGACCGATAACTCCATAGCTGGGTATTGCAGATAAAGCGCATTTGTATTGGATGTTTACAGAAGACTGATGATTTTGTTAGTATTAAAGATGAATATTTTTGGTTGTTGACTGAATACCAATGTATTGATTAGTATGGAAGGTGATTATATTGCTTGTTGACAGATGACCGATGAAACGATCAAATTTGTATATACAATATGTCGATTATGGACAATAAACTGATATTTTGATTAGTTTCGGACATGAAATGTTTTTGTTACTGAAATAAATGTGATGATTATTGTTACTAACTTCGCCTATTTCACCCTATGTTTAATGCAACTTGTCTTCTGGGATATACATAGGATGTGTGGGATATACATTGATCTGACGTTAGTTTTTGACGTTTTTGGTATATCTAGCAGTTGCATTGTAGAATCGGGCTAATTCGCAGACATGTAAACACAATTTAAAGTTCAATTCTGTGTGTCGATTACATGTTGCATAGTCGATTTAATGAGGCGAAACATGGAGTGGAATTTCTTTACACTACAATATTGCATTATATTGATTATGATATTATCTGTATCGATCAAGACGTTATGGAGGCAAATTAATTTGTATTCAGCTATGCATACATTTAACCTAGTATTTAGCTATACGTAAGAACATTATTCATTTGCGTAAGAAATAATAATAATAAAATGTTTATAAAGGTGTTGATCAACATTTGGGGTTCTGACTGAAACATAATTTGATAATTTCAAATATTGAAGAAGGATTGAAAATTGTCATGTATTGTCCATACCGTAGTTGGCATAATATACGTTCTAACATTGGAAAGAGTTCAGTACAAACGTATTGTCGGTATGGATGGACACACTTCGGTAAGAACACTGGTGGTTGGATGGACATACATCTCTATAAAATATATTGTCGCTATAGATGTTAATCAATAGACAGTCTTCGGTACTAATGTGATGTCGGTATGGCTGAAGAGGCATCAGTACGAATTTGTTGTCGACATGGATGTACGGGCATCAGAACGAATTTATTGTCGGTATCAATTGACAGACTCGGTACAAATTTATTGTCGGTATCAATTGACAGACTTGGTACGAATTTATTGTCGACATGGATGATCAGACTCTGGTACGAATTTATTGTCAGTATGGATGGACAGATTTCAGTAGGAACTTATTTCTGGCATGGATGGATGCATTTCAGTACAAATTCATTGTATTATAGATAAACATACGTTAGTATGAATTTATTGTCCTTATAAATGAACATAATTCTGATCGAATGCATGGTTGGTATGGATAGACATACTTCAGTACGAATTATTTCACTATGGATGGATAGACTTCAGTACTACCCTATTTTCTGTTTGGACGGACATACTTCAAATATGAATTTATTGTCGGTATGGATGTACAAATGTCATTACGAATATAAGAATCGGACCCTGCAAATTATTTTATAACTATTATACATATCCTATATTGATATAACATATGTTATATACATGGCTTTAGATATCACCTCTTTATATTGCTACATTTGTTTACGGTTAAACACTGGTGTGGGGTCAGCAGTAATGAGACCTAAATAATGATGCTTTAGTTGTTCAAATAATATACATGTTAAATCTAATAGAAAAATTTTATGACATTTTACATATAATGACAGATGAATACTTATAAAATCATGATTCACAATGTATGTCAATTCATCACCTGAAATATTTGTTTGAAATACCTGTAGCTCACCTGTTTCACAGTTAACACCTACATATCCTGGGACACAGTTACAAGTATATCCATTTAACCTATCAATGCAGGTAGCGCCGTTTCTGCAAGGGTTACTCGAACATTCATCGTAGTCTAAAACAAACATTAACAGATTACAAGGCTGAAGAAGGCTGACATCTTTCATGAGGCCTATACTTACAAGTTTTCATCTAACTTGAATTATAAATTAAATTTCAAAGATCAAGTTCAATCCAAGCAGCTGATGAAAATTGTTTTAATTAAATTACAATAACTATTCCTAATATCTAATCACATCAAATGTTACAAAGAACCATCCAATAACTGCAGATAAGAATTCTATTTCAAGTCTTTTCAACTGCTCTACTGATAATATTGCTGACCAAAGTTCTAGCATTATCATCTTACTTGTGCATAAAAGTAATAATTGTCAGCAGTTTTGCGACCGATGCAACTGATGATACTTACTTTAATTAAGTTACAACAAGTATCCCAAATATCTAATTGCTGTTCAAATTACATTTGAAAACGCATATGTGCAATAACTAAAAACAAGAATGAAAAATTTGGATATGAATGGAAGTAATTAATTATATTTTTGTTACTATTAATTGCATATATTCACATACCTGTTTCGCATCTTGATCCTATGTATCCCGGTACACACATACAATAATAAAAGTCTCTGCCTTGGTAACATGTCCCGTTATTGAAACAAGGGTTGCTGAGGCATTCGTCATAGTCTGCGACAGGAAGGAAACCATTGTTGTAACATTATACTATCCATTAGCTCACACCAATAAAAACGTTTCGTAATAATATCAGAATATGACACCATGTTTGTTTAATGTTATCCAGATATGCAGAGGACAAGGGGAATTAATAAACAATAACAACACTCTGATATAAGTAGAACTGAGTCATTAATTCTGTTGTATGGTGAAGGAGAAGGACAATAATATAGCTTGTTCCAATACCTTATAAAATATATTCTCATATAATACGAACAAGACGGCAGAAACGATATAAAAACATATTTGTTGATACATGTATGCCTCAATTCACTCTGTCTCATCCAAAATCATGACGCAAGTACTTAGTCGGATAAAGATATGTCTTATAGCTGCTCTCACTTCCATATAATCAGTTAGTATGTGCGGAGTGCGTATCATTTTGACAATAATTACAATTGTAATATCGGAAGAAAACAAATTATTATTAATACTATTTTCGTTAAAGTTATGTCTATACCCTCAAAACATTGCATGTGACGTTGTACATATATTTATTTTACCTACCCTGACAGCGAACGCCTGAGTATCCATAAGGGCATTTACAAGAGTATCCGGGCTGTTTGGTCTCACAGGTTCCTCCATTTTGACATGGAGAGCTGGCACAGTCTTTGATGGCTGTTTAAAATGAACTATTTTATTTAATATGAGACATACAGGCATGACAAAACGATGCAATGTTCATTTTCTCGATATTTCACTTACCTTCGAAACGTCATCTGGAATATTTGTTAAAACTTTTTTTTGTTGGTTTTCCGTAATAATAATATAGTATGTATAACTGTACTTTGCAAATTGACGTAACTCCTAAATCAAGTTAAGTCTACCTGACTAGGGGCATTGATTGTGTAAACAACATAATGATTATACTAATCAAAATTAAGGACATTGATATTCCCCCATGGAAAACTTGGGGTACTTGATGTTCATCATGTTCTTTATTATGCATTTGGTAATTATTGTAAGATACCATATACCTTAGAAAACTACGATTGCTCAATAAATGAGAATCGGATCTTCCTCCAGGTTCTAATAGTATGTCTAAATGTATTTTTTTTTTACACAATAGTGTTTATCTCAGCAATTACGTTTTCTTTCGATAACATCTGATGAAGAATCATTTTTAGTGTTGTGTTCAGGTTTTACTTTGGATTTAATCAACTTATCATTCAATTGAATTACAAGGGACTCGAATATATTCTTGGACAGAAATAATAATTTGGAGTTCAAAGTGTATTCAACCAAGGATATCTTGGAGCATATTATTCCGATACATCCGAAGCCTGTTCGCATAGCATCAAACTTCTCACAACAGGTACATTAGCGAATTGGGAACTACAGGCACATCGACCTACTGAATACCGGAACGTGTTTGAAAGACTATGGGACATTAACTGAATATACGTAAGTTGGGACTTCTGAGAAAACATTTAGGACTATTTGGGATTTAATCCAATGTCCTAGAAGTACTTTTTACTTCCACTTTGTATTATAGGCAAATTAAATATTGTTGAGGGTTTTAAAAAAAATTAAAAAAAACTTTGTAGTTGTTAGGTTTTGTCCTTTATGTTACTTACTTTAAGATCATAGGGTCGTAACAGACATAACATAAAATTTAATTGTTCATTATCTAGATACGTGTGATTCATTTACCTTAGAAAATACAAAGGACATGATAGATATATCTTAGGTATGACAACCATGTATCTTGTTCAATCTCTCCGTATTTAAATTACAAATAAACTTCTGAGAGTTCTGACAAATAAGGACATTCACAAAAAGTAAATGTTAACGAAAAATATGTGGTTCTTGCGCACGTAATTTTGAATATGAATGAAAAATTTAGATTGCCACCCAGAGATCCGTGTAGTTAATAAATATAGCAGTAGAATCATACAGATTTTCTTGTTCATCTGTAATTAGTAAACAACGAACCCGTCTATGGCTTTAATGCATACGAAGCCACAATGTAGACTAATCATGGTAGTAGGAGTACGGTAAGACTATTATAGAAAGATGAAATAGTAACAGCTCCCACTGTGTTTGTAGTATTAATCTAAGTCTATTAAAATCAAGAACTTTATCTCTCTAAGTTCCAAAATGAACATTTACAAGAAACGTACAGTATTCTGAATTAAATCGCAAATGATCATAAAAGTTATATTACCAAATCCAACAATATACAGTGCCTGATGGGGCACCGAGTGTCCGAGTGGTTTAAAGCGCTCTCCGTTACAGATCACTGCCATCTCACCTCTGTCTGCACCGGTTCGAGTCTCAAAACCGGTCAATGTGGGTATGTGAGAAAGCGTGCCAGTAGCTTCTTGTGGGTCGGTGGTTCTTTCCGGTGGGTTTCCCGAATTCTTCCTCCACCATTATTACTGGCCGCCATGTATAGCCTAACTTTTACTGAATAATGACGTTAAACCCTACAACAACAACACAGAGGGCTTGAATTAATTCTAATAACGCATGTGCTGCTGGACCATTATTCTTAAATGTATTTATATATCAACAGTACAAATCTTTAGAATGTCTTTGAATGAATTGTACAATCATCCCCTAATAGTGTTTTAGTGAATATGTCACAACGTACTTTACTGCCAAGGAATCCTATCTATCTACCTATCTATCTATCTATCTATCTATCTATCTATCTATCTATCTATCTATCTATCTATATATATATATATATATATATATATATATATATATGTATGTATATAATCACTACTATTTCTGGAATAGATGGGCATGTTTTAAAAACTGTCCGTAGCTGTTTTATAATTAATCCATATAACCTTTATTAGCAAAATTGTATCCTAATAAATACGTTAAAATATTTTTAAAAAATCAGAAACCTCAGCATTTATTTCTGTAAGAAGTAGGAATATAAATATACTCTTCGGAAGAATAGTGCTGATAGTATATATTCGAAAGAAATATATTTTTTAAAAGTTTCTTTGTCAATTACCAACAAATGTCACAAAGTGCGAGGCAACATTAAGTTGGGCAAATGTAATCGTGAATTTTCACACATTTAGCAAGATATCTGTCTTGTCTTAAAAATATGACAATGTGGCTCTCGATAAATGGAGGCGTGATTGAAATGGATTGCATAGTAAGAAAACCGGTGGAAACGTACTGTCCACTTCTATTCATAACGATACGAGACGATATTTTATATTCTGATTACATATGACTAGACAAAGAACCGCACACGTTTGATGTCATCCGTCTCTCACAAGTTTTTATTTATGATGTCTGTTAAGCAAGAATATTTAATCTCATGTTTGTGACGAACAGATTACAGTACAATTTCGCCAAAAAGGCAATTGCAATTTATAAAACTAGAACAAAGCGTGCAGATGTAAAATATCTAGAGCTACAAACCTTGTTTTTTATTTAATATCTATCTCAGGACCCGTGTATTCGAGGGTTCACAACTCACTATCTTGACTTTGAGCATAAACTGATACTGTTATGATTTTCTTACAAATATCAGTATTAGGTTTGCGTCCGATATATGTGAGATTCTATGCTGCAATTGCGTATAGTAAAATAGGGACACGATAGAGTAGTTTTGGCAATACACTGGACCTAGTACTTGATCTTAGTGTTTCTGCATAACAAAGATAAGAAACTCAAATTGGAATGAGAGGAAAGTGAACAAAAATTTCAAATTTCCCTTGACATTATCCAAGACAATAGTTATTATCTGATCACGAAACTCCTTAGACTGTTTAGTGGTCGCTGGCTGTTAAACAAAATGTGGATAACCATACGTTGTAGTATGTACCCAACTCCTGTGTTATACAATGCGGCTGAAGGGTAACGTATGATAGGCCATGAGCTGAAGATTTGTAGCATGTTGTAAACACTTGTATTACAAAGTGACAGTTTGGGACGAATGGTCGTGATTTAAAAACTTAATATATGTTGTCGGCATGAGTATTCCAAATTTGGAAACTGTTTTGATACATATGTAAATAAAAATACACTTAGTAGCAAGTATAGTGTTCACTACCTAAAACAAAAGAGTTGAAATTGTGGTTATTTCGCTATGTAGTATCACCAGGTGGCAGAAGCTACCTCCCATATTTTAATTGTCTGTGATGACCGATCTGTGTTTGGTACACGTTTTAAAACTTCTTCCTGACCATTATATGTATAAAGTCATCTCATTAGTTTCTGAATTGCTTCCATGGTCAATTGACAATACATCGTAAGTTATATCTCACATCTATGCTTGGTATCCTTATCGAGATACATCGGACAAGTATTTGTTACTCTAGGTGTTGTTCAATTTTATTTTGAATATTAATTATTTGTTATCTCTACCTTATATTATCTATTTTTATTGTTCAGTTTCCTTTTTATTGTGTTAGAATATGTGCACGGCAAAACTCTCAAAAGGTGGAATAGTTATTACAAGACACACAAGGTCGTAACAGGTTCTGTGCTCACGTTCGCAGGTGATCTTGACTGTGGCGGTTACAGCAGCAGCGAGCTCGGCAGATTGGTTTACAAATAGGAAGTAGGATGGAGAGGATGCAATCTTCTTCATGTCCTCCGTAGGAACAGCCACCCCGATACCTAGCATCAGAAAAAGACGTCTTTATACACAATAACTCCTTTTGCAATGTTTGATGTTACTTACAACAATTTCTTAATATGTTTATCCAGTTGTAACTCTGTGATAATTTACTTCAAAAGTAGTTATTAACAAGCGAGATAATACATGTCCTTTTGCTTTCTCTTCTTTCACCAGCATATCCTAGAATGTGTAATTGTGTGTAAGATAATGTGTGTATTTTTCAAATTATTTATACTTAAATGCTTAGATCTGCTTTTAACCAATACATCACGAAGAATATTTCAATTTACTACTACTATCAGTCAACCTAAAATCATGATTCAATCTATATACATGATAGTATACATGCTGCTGACATTTTAAAGCAACACCAATGTGTAGATAGTCCAAAAGGCACCATAAAGGTATAGGAACTGATATATAATTTATTTGTTTGATGATGTTTACCAGAGATAAGGGCGATAAAAGGAGCAATGGTTAATACGAAAAATTAATGAATCTAAATCATTATATTGGGAGCGGTCGTCGCTATGGTACGCTATAATTAGTGGAACGTTTTTGATCGGGGCAGATTATCTTTAGTGCAGGTGGTTGCAATTGACTAGATAAGGGGCATGCAGTCCTTATATCCAGGTTTGAGTAAGAGGAATGCGGTCGCTAGGAGCAGTTTTTCTATTATGGTAGAAAGTCGTTGTGGACACATCGTCTATAATTAAGGGCAGATGGTCGTCATTACAAATGTACCTGTACAAACAAACTTACCTATAACGAAAATTCGCAATGCTGGATTTGACTTGAGTTTATCAGCAACACTGAACGCGATATCTTTATCATAAGATAAGTCCCCGTCCGTAAGAAGTACAACATACATTACAGCACTTGACCTCCTAGTTAGGTCCAAAACATCATTGGCTTTGGAAAGGCCAGAGGAAATAGAAGTTCCTCCTCGGAGATAGACTATCTTTTGAACTGCGTCTTTTATACTGGTCTTGTCGAAATACGTAAGTAAGTTGAATTCTATGAAGCCTTCAGTAGTAAACTGTACAACACCTATATGAAACTCTTCCTCTCCAATCTGAACCAAATCTGTAAACTGCTTTACAAAATCCTGTTCCGACGTAAATCCGTCAGTTTGCATGCTACCAGAAGAATCTAAGACAAACACAACATCCACAGGGTCCACTGTACACGTGTCTATGAGGAAAAGAGTAAACGTTAAGTTGTATCATAGTTGCCATTTACATAATTATCGATAAGAAAAGTAGGAGAAATAGAATCAGTTGGACTATGAAGTGTTGAATGAACTGGTATCTAACTATCTCCGTACGATCTGAGAATATAACAAAAACAAGTTACCACTTATTCCAAGGCTTTCCTAAAAATATTGAAAGCACTTACGAATTTTTAAAAAGTACTATTCTCGAAATTAAAATAATTCCCCGCATGATACTAATATCAGAAATAGGGAAATAGTGCGAACAGTATTCTAGAACTCTAATATAGGTAGGTATACATTTAAGTATTCTGGAATATATATATATATATATATATATATATATATATATATATATATATATATATATATATATATATATATATATATATATATATATATATACATACAGATGGAGATTGTCAGGAATTTAGATACATATGCCATACCATATACATAGTCACAATCTAGAATATTTATACGTACACATGGCATTATCTGTACTTAATCCATATTATTTCTTACCTTTTAATGATTGTATGTGAAAACTCTATCTCTCTCTCTCTCTCTCTCTCTCTCTCTCTCTCTATATATATATATATATATATATATATATATATATATATATATATATATATATATATGTGTGTGTGTGTGTGTGTGTGTGTGTGTGTGTGTGTTTAATTGACCTTAGTTCAAAATCAGGTTCGCTGTGTATCTGACTAGGGACGTTGATTATCTATACAACAGAATAAATGCATATTATATCTATGACAGTGGATTAATACTAAGACAAGTGTCAATGACGGCAAGCATGTTTATCTAATTCTGGGTCTAAGACATAGGACTTTCCCTGTGCAGAACCCCGGTCTACCTAATATTTGCGATGATCTTGATTATCATTGTAGTACTAGACCGTATATTTTTGATAACTTAGAAATACACTTTTGACTCTCTTTATAATTTTTGTTTGTGTTTTAGCTTTTAATGTAATCTTGTTCACTTTAGAAAATACTCATTCTTGCTTTTACATCTTCACCAGCAGCATTCATATTGTTGTGTTAATTGTTTCATTTGGGTGGAATAATTTCTTCCAAATACTGTTCACTGGAAATGCAAAGTGCTCATGAATAATCAGTTTGGAAATGGAAACATTGATATGGAATTATGGTTAATTCAGACAATGATATATCAGCAACTAATACATATGCAGCATTCAAATTATAATTGTCACATACTGGGCGTTACCCAAGGGATATAACAAGTTTCAGTGTCATTACACAATCCCATTTTGTTTGGGCAGATTTACTAGTTTAATGGCTTATTCTCAGCTAGTATATACACGTCTCACCTAAATTATAACACTTTCCTCTGTACAAATTACTCAGTGATAACATTTATTTCCAACCCCATTTTCCCAATGTGCCAAGCAGAGAGTCTAATTAAAGTTTAAACAAAACCCAGCATCACCATTATTTTATAATTGCTTAATTTTAATAGAATGTAATCAGACGAAACAAGCTTCCTGATGACATTTTGTGCGGAAGAGTATTACATTTGGAGAGATTTTAAATACGCCAACGACAGCATAAGAGCAGATTTATCAGGAGATGATACTCTTTTCACTGCTCAGAGAACACAGTAAACAGGAAATCATGTTGTAGCCAGGAAATTATATCGTGTATAGAAATCATATTGCAAACTTCGAATGAATATTCAAGCCTTTTTTTTGGCATGTCCAAAAAATCATCATAGTCCAGATATCCTTGATTTTTAACTGAGTTATTGGGGTGGACGTTAGGTCATGTAGGTACGCAATAATTTGTAAATCCATTCTATACACCACTGCACTAAAGAAACGCATAATGAATGAAGCACATGAAACTTGTTGCAAAGGCAAAAAAAGGAAAAAAGAAAAAGAACCGTGTCTTCATAATCACGGGGCGCTATTTGCTCTTCATACAAAGCTTGCTTTGGGCCTTTGCGACTATTTAATAGACAGGAAGACATCGTTCTACCTCTGGTCGACCTATTTTAGCTGACGTGTTTCTCTCCTTGCTTTGGCTGACTGGTCCCATATCTGACACCGATCTCCAGTCCACCCAGTGGAGCACATGTGCTTACCCCCCTCCCCCCATCCCCCACCCCCACCTACAAACAAACCCAAACTTCACTTCCAGAATGCATTCGCCATTATTCTGAAACGGATTTGAGATACCGGAGTTTGCTAGAAATACCATCAACATTCCTATTTATATGATATCAGCTTACTCAATAATTTGTTATAAAGTATATGTTGGCAACAACATGATAACACATAGACACCAAGGCGTTCACTATTCAATGGTATCCTTAACTCTCGTCATATCTTTTCTTTAAGCTACTTGGATATTTCACTACGAGTTAAGCACTGCCATTGTCTTCCTTCTTTGTTGATCGATGTCTGACCGTTTGAACATTTTTTAAATGTTTAGTCTTCTCATAACATGTATGTACCAATTATCCAAACATCTATACTGTATTGGATGTGTGTGTTATTGCATCAGTTTATCCAAAACTCTTTACTGTATTGTATGCTTGGGTTATTGCATCAATTTATCGAAACATCTATACGGTGTTGGATGCATGCGTTATTGTATGCATTTATCCAAAAATCTATTCTGTGTTGGATGCGTGTGCCTTTGCATCAATTTATCGAAACATCTATACTGTGTTGGATGCGCGTGCTTTTGCATCAATTTATCGAAACATCTATACTGGGTTGGATGCGTGTGCTTTTGCATCAATTTATCGAAACATCTATACTATGTTGGATGCGTGCACTATTACATGCATACTATGAGGATGCAGCTTTTGTAGTTTTAACAGTATTTATACCATTAAATAGCTTCCTTAATAATAAAAGCAATTTCTAAACATAGCCCATTGCACGTCATTCGTAATAAAATCTGCATTACCGGGAATAACTGATCAGGTCTAAACCATCAACTTGATATATTGGTAACGTGGAGAAAGTTTAGAGGGGTTGTAGGTAGAGAAAATGTATTTCAATCAATCAATCAATCAATACAGAGAGAGAGAGAGAGAGAGAGAGAGAGAGAGAGAGAGAGAGAGAGAGAGAGAGTGTATGCAAACAGTCTACACTACAGAAATTGATAAGCTGAAACCTACGTCCATTAAGTTCGTAATATGTAAAACATTGTTTTTGCTTTGGTTTTGGTTTTGGTTTTGGATCTCAGTAATGTCTAATATGAAATGTAATATTGCAAATATTCATTGGCTTAACAGTATAGATCTCTGTTATCTAATGTGAAATGTAAAATCGCTGCCGTACCGCTGTGGATAGACCGTTGGCTCTAGTGACATAGCCATAGCATTTCAGCTGTCTCTTTTTGACAGTGGTGAGGTCTTCATAATGGCCTGATAGTGTTACGCACTTCTTCATTTGTGCTGTGGTCCATGCAAGAGATGCCAAGGATGGTTCTTTAGCAACTCATTTCAAGTGCCTGGATTCTTCATTGTAATTCTCCTGTCAGAGTCCGGGCCTCACATGAATACAAAAAGATTGAGAAGACTAGTGCTCTATATAGTCTGATTTTAGTTTTCGGACAGATATTCTTGTCTCTGCAGATGGGTCTTAGCTTTACAGTGCCATACCAGTGCAGACAACGTAAATCAAATTCATTATTATTGGAGAAAAAAAATAAAGTCTGGAAGCGGTATAAACAAATCCGATGGAAAAATTCTCCATAATAAGTGAGAAATACGCTCAGGTGTGTTTTCGAAAATATTATTCATCGGACCGATTTTATCGCTCGGTAATTTCCGGAGTGTATAGATCGTCTGACGTCACATTATGAACACGCGCCTTACTTCCGTTTCTATCGAAACATAAACAAAGCACGTTTTCCGTTCCATATTAGTTATTTTATCATCCCAATCATGCCAAAAGCACATCGTGGAGGTACAAGCAAGGGCAGCGGGGTCAGGTGTGTTGCAGCAAATAGTGGGAATACAAATGCTGATGGGTTTTCCATGCATTTCTTCCCGAAAGACCAATCACTTCGTCGTAGGTGGACCGACTTTGTAAAAATCAAAAGAGCAAACTGGGATAGTCCGTCTGAGTTTTCTGCCCTCTGCTCCTTTCATTTCACACCCGAACGCTTCCATTTTACGTATAGATGTGAGGCTGAGCATATGTGTAGGGCACCAAAGAAAGTCAAACTCATTGATGATAATGTCCCGTCTATCCACTGTGTTGAGGAAACTGACAACAAAACCAAGGTAAACAAAGGTATCATAATCTTAAACACCAAAGCATTAGCTGTGTAGACTTCAAATGTTGTCATCATCAGAAGAAGTTACTTGTCATGTGTCACCGCCAAAGAAAATATGAAGAGGCTATTCAAAGAGAGAAACAGCAATGGTGACTTTTTAATGACAAGTACCATATTATTATATCTATGATATTTAACAAATCAGTCATCATATCATTTCCATGTGAACCCTAAATCAGTCACCACATCTTTTCCATGTGTACCCTGTAGAACGTTTTCATAATTTCCAACATAATGCAGTAAACATCCAATCAATCAAGAACTGAGATATAAACAGTTGATAAATATAATATAATATTTATAAATATTGTCAAAATTTTCATGATGCCTTCAATTTTGACCATTTGAATAGAGAAATCTTTCTGCTGGTTTATTTAGAAGGCCTACATATATATTTCATTGTCAGACTAATGTGTGTATCATATTCAGGCAGTGGACTCCGAGTAGGCAGGACCTGTCTTCAGCGGGCTACGGTGTGCGAGAGCGGAAAGTAGATAAATGGTGCCAACTAGAATGTAGTTAAATAACTGCAGCCATATGAGCATCAAGGTAACCGAAATACCACTACTGAGCTACGCCACTAAATAACTCGTTTGAAGAATTATTCTTCATGGGCTCAAGAACAAAGGAAAATGGCGGCGGCCACATGGAAATCAAAATGGACGTTCCAGCACGTGGTTTATCAAAAGTATGGACTTCACTAGAGGCGGGGATAGAAATGGAGAGAAACAGTGGATTAAAAATGCCGACACCTAAAAAATTTTTTGAAACCTGGGGAGCTAAAAGGAAAACTGGCTGTAACATGAGATACTCTGTTACCGCTAACATACAGCACTGCGAGAGAAATGGCCTGCGGTGCAGACGTGAATGGCTTTCACATTGCGTTTCATTTGCCTGAATAATAGGGTTCTTATTTGGTTACAAGTAACCCTCTTTGAACTATCTCTATTACAAAACATGACTTGATCAATTTTGAACCTCCGCTCAAAATTAACAATCTATACTACCTAACAGTGACTGCACTTTTATATGTCGCAAATACATATTAGTTAATCAAATTTGTCAGGGACTTACGATATGTACACTATATACTAGAATATTGGTATAGTTAGGATGTGTTAAAGAAACTTCTATGACTTATTATTTGACACAATTGCAGAGGTGGCTAAAACGATATTAGTTATAGGATTTCCATTAGTATAAATGGACTGAATTTGAAATAAGTACGGCTAGGGCGTTCCAGGGCGTAAAACGACATCCATATACGACAACGGCTGGCTTTCCGGGACCTTTTCCGCCTTTTCAACGACCGGACTCCAGCAAAAATGACGTTATGAGAAAACTTTTTCTCTCACCATTTTGTGCCATTGCAATCATTGTACAGTACTTCTGATTTATTGATAGGGTTGAGTGTGTGTTGGGTCTATTCCCACTCACCCAGGGTCTTACATTCATGTCATTAGCCACTTTTTAGTGGTATGACATGACGACCAAAATTAGCAAACGCACTTTGTGCGTTAAATGACAGTGGGGATGTGGCACCATTCCTTCCCCACGTGAAAAAAAACCACCATATTAAAATGGTGGGTGGTTTCAACCAGTGAACATATGACCTTTATGGCCGGTTTCACTATAATTGAACTCTCTCTCTCTCTCTCTCTCTCTCTCTCTCTCTCTCTCTCTCTCTCTCTCTCTCTCTCTTATCAGATTAAATATAGATATTTACAAACATGATGCGGTTTACTCTCATCCGCAATTAATAAATAATCTACAAAACAAAATGGAATGTCGGTGGTTCTTCCCAGGGTCTTCCAGGCTTTTTCCTCCAGCAGTTATACTGGCCGCCATGTATCGCCTATATTGTGCTGAAAAATGGCGTTAAACACTAGAACAACAACAACAACAACCAAATGGAGTAGAAATTTTGCAATATTGTATACCTCAAAATTATCTTTGTAATGGAAACAAAATATTTAAACTCCCAATGTAGATGACAGTACATTTTTTTAAAAAAAAAACACGATATTTGGTATGCAAAAGCACATTGGGGTCTTATGGAGTACATGTCATATAGGCATGTGACTCACTAACTATATTGGTCTAGTAATTTATTGAATTTAGATATATTTTTGTTGGTGTATATTTTAATTTTCATGTAAAATAGCATAACAACAAGCTTAGATGAATATCTTTTTATAACTTATAGGATCTAAAGTATTTAAAAAGCTTGAAGAGATTGTGACCAGCAGGTAAATGAGAAAAGTTGTGCTAATGCTGTCATCTGGACAACAAACTTCAGCACTGGAGGGATACCACTCTGTAATCAATCGTTGTGCACTAAAGATGATTGGTTTTTCTTATCATGAAGTGCTTTCAAGGTAAATCTTATATTATTGCACACAAAAAATACTGTTTCAGGTTTTGCAGCATTTATATATATAGTCCAATATATTCATCTTCAAATTAAATCATAGATATCAAGATCTGATTCTTTTATATCCTGCAATGTAACATTATATAACAGTTTTTAGTGTTTGCAAATAAAGTATTTGTTTTTTGATATAATTTGTTTGAAAAATAACTTTTCCAAAACATTTTATTTTCAGGTTTAATTGTTTTCTGAATTTTCTTTGATCAATTTTCATTTAAAATTTTCGCCATAAATTTTCATTTCCAAATTTTATCTGATATAATGTAAACGTTTCTATTCAGAAGTATTTGTACTTAGAATATACTCTTCTGTTTATCTGTACACACACCAGTTCATTTCTAAAATATCCCTTGGACATTTATGATTTGACGTTGAGTGAATTCATTGAGACTCGAATCATCAGTCTACGATTAATCAAAGGTACTTAACATTACATAGTTACAGTTCTATTGACCTGTTACTCAACCACACAAATATAGTGTTTTAGAGCCAAATATCCTCAGATCATAAAACATATGTAGAAGTAACATTGGTAGAAACCATTCGTTCTATTCAAGCATGGAATATGGCTTGAGATCAAACCACTTTAGTCAAGTTCAAGAACAAGTGGGGGCCAAATTACCGTCTCATTTACGAATCCTAACACACCATCAACAGCACGTTCTCAATAGATGTGCCACGAGAATTCCTACAGGATATAATTTCAATGCTCAGCACCTCTTCGACACGATCTTGAGCGATTTTCAGCGATTAGTTCGACAAAGCATTGGAGAAAGCTCGAGTACCATACAATGGTTTAACGGGTTAAAGTATTCTTTTCATGTTACAAAATTCTGCATATTGTGTTTTCTCACTGTCTGGTTAATATTCTGGAGAGAAACACGAAATTAGTATCGCATTCAAAATACATTCACAGTAAAAATCAATTCAACAAGCACTTTTCTAACCCTATTGATCTGAACGACAGACTGAATTTCATGTTTATGTATTGCGAAGTCGTTGAGAATGACATCATGGTAAACAGATCCGAATCCTTTCAAAACGGATTCTGCTATGGCAGCTTCCAATGAAATAGGAAACACGTTTCATTTTCACCTATACGTTTATATATCCTTATTATCTTCCTTTTAGATAAGATTATTTTGGCAGTGTCAATATTAGTAAAACGAAATGATCTTGGAAAAATGTTGTATTCTCGAAAGGACAAGTCATTGTGAAACTGCATTTTGGAAACTATTCTCCATTGATTTTCAATCGATGCATCCTGAATACAGAAAAGTCACTCGACAATGAGGACAGGCATAAGAAATATGTTAACATCAGCTTTTTGTCCTGCATCATCCATTTTAAAAGTGATTGTCATTATACAGTATAATATGAAGCTAGCGACAAGGAAGAAACGTTTCGGTAACGTACTTATCGATCATTAAAGTCGCAAAGAATATGAATGCAGGAAATACATGGATTGATTTAAGCGGGTGAAAACGTTTTAAGGTTCTGAGATTTCACGACATTTCCTTCAGGCTTCTGACGAAAGCATTACTGCCTATTCTGTCCACTGTATTGCCATCCCCCTTCCCGAAAATATAGACAAGCCACTGCCTATAAAACAATTAAAAAAGAAACCCCCACCTTACCAACAACCCCCACGAGAATATAGACAAGCCACGGGGTGACTGCATATGAAATAATAAAAGAAAAACACCCCACCTTACCCACAACCTAGTAACGTATTGATAACTACTTGTAGCGTAAAATACCTTTTCGCAATCCTGGTGGTCTACCGCAACCACACCCCAATTTCCGTCCTCATTGGTAACCGCATACAATATGGGTCCTGGATGGCCGTGTGGTCTAAGGCGCTCACCTTTACTATCTATAACATCTCTCCTCTTTTTTTCCGTGGGTCCGATTGACCAGTATAGATATGTAAAGAAAAGAAGCTTTCCAGTAGCTTCCCGTGGGTCGGGATTTTTTTTACCTGGTTATAATCGCGGTCTTCTTCCACCAAGTATGCTTTCACCCATATATAGCCTATCATGTATAAAAACTGTGTTAAAGCCATAACTGCAATAACAAGAACACAACATAAACGTACTCACCGGTAACAACAGCCGGTACGATTACTAACAACAGGCCAACTGACCACAACATCTTGCTCTCAATACGGGGAGGTAAGCAGCCTGCACGTCTAGTCTGCACAAAGAGGTGTAATACTAAATAACGCATGAAGCTTTGTGCAATTGATCACCCAACAAGTTGGAATTGTAAGGGGATTTTAGAAGCTTCTAAAATTAGAAAACCTATATCACTGAATACTAGCACCACAATGATGTGCTTTCATGCGTTAACATTGTTTTGTTTGCTTAGGCTTTACATTACAGAAGGCAGTGTATGTGTTCTATTTAAAATATCCAATGTAAGTTTATTGATGTACGATAGTTACATGGTGTGTGTGTGTGTGTGTGTGAAGGTTTTGGCTGGCCTTAAATATATATTTTGTATGTAAACCAAACTATGATAAGTGTGTAGAAATCACATTTTATCTTGGATTATATTCATTGTTCCAAGTACTTGATGTAGATTAAGGTCTTTTGTGTATATGCCGATATTTCGTTAGTAGCTAGATAAATACAATCTCTATTAGTTAACACCGGAAAAAGTGAATTGCAAATCTTCAATGTTTAGGAAGAAATACTAAATTAAACCATAAATTAGCACTAAAAAAAGTTAACGAAATGCATTAAATCCGAACTTACGATCATTTGCGGAGATTTCAACGCCCACAATGACCTTGGGGAGGGGTGACGGATGGAAGGGGTAAGTGGGTGGAGACATGGGCCACTGAATCTACCCTAACTATACTCAGTGATGTTGCCAAAAGCAGACTCAATCCGGTTGACGGCACCCTATCCGCCATTGACCTCACCCTGCGCACACTCAGATTGGCACAGGTGGTGGAGTGGGGAGTGGATCAATCCGACCCCATGGGGAGCGACCACTTCCCCATAATCCCCACCTTTCAAATGGCCGTACAATTCGAATCAAATAATAAAATCCCCAGGTGGAATTATACTAAAGGTAATTGAGAATATATACAAGAAATAATAATTAATACAAATATGCAAGATATAGAAACAGATGACATAAATATCTACTATGATGATATAATTAAGATCATAAATCAGGCAGCCACCAGCAGTATACCCAAAACTAGCGGCAAAACAAGAAAGCTAAGTGTACCGTGGTGGAATGAGGAAATTAAATTAACCAGACAGGCAAAAATTAGAGCTTTAAATAAATTTAAAAGAACTAATAACACTACTCACTTCTTAGAGTATAAAAATCAGGATAACAAGCTCAAATACTTAATTAAGCAGTCAAAAGAAGAAACTTGGCAAAAATAGTATAAATTTTAGAGCTAACTCCAAACAGGTGTGGGATAAAATTAGAACTGTCAGGGGGAAGCACACCAATAGCACCCCCAAAATAAACAACACTAGTAACAATAAGGAAAAAGCTGACTCATTAGCCCAACACTTCAAAAACATGAGCAGTAATAACAACCACACCAAGGAATTTCTAAATCACAGGGCTAAAACTGAAATTAAATTTAAGGAACTATTTAAACACCTGGGACCCAAACTATCACATCTGAATACAGACATAACACTATATGAATGGAAACAGGCACTTAAAACCAAAAAAGAAACTTCACCTGGGGAAGACCAAATAAGATATGTAATATACAAAAACCACCCATTAACTTGGATAACTTAATAATAAAAATGCTAAACAAAATATGGGACACAGGAAGGCTACCTAAAAAAAAATGGAAAACAGTGATAGTAATACCCATACTCAAACCAAATAAAGATAGAAACTATATCAATTCATACAGACCCATCTCTCTCACTAACAACATATGCAAAATAATGGAAACAATTATTACTAATAGACTTAAACACCACCTTGAAAGTAACAACTTGATTTCTGAAATCAATGTGGGTTTAGAAATAAAAGGTCCACAACGGATCAATTAATAAGATTAGAAACCGATATCAAACTGGCATTCAACTCTGTAAGAAAAGCGGATAGAAACTTAATTGCGGTATTTATTGATCTGCAAAAAGCATTCGACCTTGTATGGACCAAAGGCCTTATAGCCAAATTAAATCATTACGGCATTACGGGTTGAATGTTAAACTTTATAGAAAATTTAAGGACCGACCGCATAAATATAACTAGGGTAGGGGCATAAATATAACTAGGGTAGGGGCAACTTACTCTGAAAAAAATGCATCTCCACAAGGGAGAGTACTCAGCCCCACCCTCTTTAATCTAATGATAAACGACCTTGACACAAATTTGGCATCACCAAAAATTGGATTATCACAATTTGCTGACGATAGTGGACTATGGAGAGCAGGCAACACCTCCAACCACCAGCATATGGCTGAACTTCAAACCAGCTTACATAACATAGGAAAATGGGCTGATAAATAGGGCTTCAAACTATCGCACCAAAAAACGGTAGCTGTGTTTATCACCCCACGTCAGAAATTCAAACAATATCCCAAATTAACAATACAAAATAAAGAAATAACAATCGTAAAAGTAGCTACATTTATGGGTATGTACTCTTATGAACACCTAACATGGTTAAAAGATGCAACCAGGACTTAAATATATTAAGAAGCCTCAAAGGCAGTTAATCGGGTGCCAACCAAGAAACTGTATAGGGCATTAATAAGATCTAAACTTGACGTGACTATGGGTGCCAAACAGCTGCTGCAATGATCATACCAGAACATACTATTCAAATGGGGAGACGTCTACCCGACCACTGCTCCATTTATACAGCTGAATTGGGCCACCATTAAAAACATTAAAGATGATTGAGGAAAATAAACCGAATAAGACTGTGATTATTAGCGACTCGCTAAGCGTCCTAACCTCAATCCAAAATAATACCACAAAATCTAGAGAAAATTTCTTAAAACAAATTAACCTAATACCGAAAACCCTAAATTCAAATAAACTAGTAGTAGAATTTATGTGGATTCCATCCCACATTGACTTCAAAGATAATGAGTAAACAGACCAACTTGCTAAAAATAAACTCGACGAACCTAATTACATGCCACTTAAATACAGCCAAACTAAACTATATAGTTTACTTAACACAATGATTAATCAAAAATGGCAAACCGATTGGGACATAAATAAACAAGGGAAAATAGTACACAACATCATTAAGGTGGTTAGTAGAGTTAAACATAGCCGCACCAAGTACATACCCAGAAGTAATCCAATTAACTAACACCAGCCCTCAAGGAACATTCAAAAATATAATTGAACTGAAAACCACAGGGCTGATTTGAAAAAATATAGAAACATCACCTAAACACCTAAATAAATCGAAAATTCTAACATGTATAACAGCCTTAGGGAGCAATATGTAGCCCCACAATGAGGTCACATGGGTTCATTGACCAATCATTTGACGGGCTACTAAATCACCTAAATAACAAACTAATTCTGAAATTTATAACAACCTTAAGAAGTAAATTGTAGCCCCCAAATGAGGTCACATGGGTTCATTGACCAATCATTTGACGGGCTACTAAATCACCTAAATAACAAACTAATTCTGAAATTTATAACAACCTTAAGAAGTAAATTGTAGCCCCCAAATGAGGTCACATGGGTTTATTTGACCAATCATTTTGACGGGCTACTAAGACACCTAAATAACATACTAATTCTGAAATGTATAACAACCTTAAGAAGTAAATTGTAGCCCCACAAGTAGGTCACATGGGTTCATTGACCAATCATTTGGCGGGGCTACACACTTAAAATAACCAAACAGAATTAAATGAAGCATCAGGTGTTAAGTATATTTGATTTAAATCATTTAATTTGTTTTGTTTGTTTGCCAGATTCAAATTTGACACTTTAGGTTTAAAATTCATTCATTGGAGATATTTTTTTCTAGAAAATTGGGATGACCTGTACTCTACTTGTAAACACCAGATGTTGACCTCCTTTCTGACCTTGCTTCAGAGTTTGTAAACAAGCTTTTAAAATGATTGGCTGATTCCAAGGACATTATGGAGCTTTGTTATTTTAGTTCTTGAGAGTAAAAAAATAATAACTGATTCTCATCTAGATCATACCATGTGTACGTGTTTTTGTGAACGTAAGTTTGTTCTAAAGGTTCGAGAAGGTCATGTAAATCCTTCCTTGTTTACGTAAAAATAGGAATATAAAAAATTGTTTTGGGAGCGAACGATTCAGTAGAAGCTCTGAGATGTTAGAATACCAAGTTGTGTTTATTTTGAGTTATTTTAAATTACCTTGTACAGGAAATTATTTCAATTCGTTTGGATCAAGAAGATTAATTGTGTTATTTATCTGGAAAACAGCTTTGTGTCAACACCTATTTTAAGTCTCGCACTAACTTATTGCTAGACTTGGAAGTCAATAGCAAGACCCAGGAAATTTTAAAAGACATCGATCAAACGTTAATATTTGTAGCCACAATTGTAAAGTTTTAAACGCATCACCGTCAAAACTGTTTTTATTTTGTTATCAGACGATATATTTGATCCACATATTATTGTTTTTTAAAAAAAACACAATAAAAAGATACAATAAATACTGAGCAAGAAATCATTTGGGTTCAACGAATATGTCACAAGAATCAATGAGCCCTCTTATACGCAATAGAGGTACAGCAACATGTAGTTATAGACATTAAACAACAAGGAACCAGTGGCTTAGCGAGGATACTTGGCGCCCAGGGCAAAACACCAAAATTTGCGGCGCCCAGGGCAAAACATCCAAATTTGCGCCCCCGGCTGCCCCTGTTGCGCAATTATGTTGATACTTTGGGCCGATTTGGGCGCCCATTTGTCCATCGGCGCCCAGGGCGAATGCCCCACCTGCCCCCTCCTCCCTCGCTACGCCACTGCAAGGAACGCCGTTAGTTAACGAAATTATGTCATTGCTAGCATATACCGTAGAAGTGACACGAATCTGAAAATATGTTGATGCATAATTAAATAAAAGGCCTCTATGTTTGAATATTTCTTTCCTCAACGTGTACACCATCCTTTCACTATGTTTACAATTTCTTCCTTTATATGTATTACCTATTTATATTAATAATTGCATATATTTTGCACGATACTGCGTAATCATCTGAAAGAAAGAATTGCACTGCTAATTAGCAACATTAAATGTGTAGTAGTAGATCTGAAATAATCTAGTTCATTGTTTATTTGGTCATGACGAACAAATAATTAATATTTACGCTTAGGAAATAAATGTAGATAAGACATAACATGCAACATATCACATGAAGAAAAGATAAAATAAACTCCTGGATATAATACGCATTTAAAACTGAAAGAATATATTACATAAATACTTAAACACGTTTGGAGCGATAAAAGTAATACAACATATGCATTTATTTACATTAGAATATATACTTAGGAACAGTAACGTTTTACAAAGAGTATATCACTAAGAACTGACTAATGCATGGGACGGAACTGTGGTTAGATCTACCCGTCACAGCATAACAGAGAGAGAGAGAGAGAGAGAGAGAGAGAGAGAGAGAGAGAGGTCTTCTCTCGCAAATGAGAGATCGAGAGAACAATAAATATTTTTTTAAAAAGGGAAATAAAACTGCACAAAACTTAGTCACTTCATTCAGTATGTATATATATATATATATATATATATATATATATATATATATATATATATATATATATATATATATATATATATATATGTGTGTGTGTGTGTGTGTGTGTGTGTGTGTGTGTGTGTGTGTGTGTCCGTGTGTGACAATCATTTATTTCAGCCACAGCACCCATCAACTCTAATGTAGACATATTGCTTTTGTTCCGTCCCTCCATTAGGCCGTGACACTTTCCTGTAAACAAACTAGATCAAACATAATTGAGCAAAAGCAGATAAAATGGGGTATTTATATTTCTTCACTGGGTTCCAAAATCCATTAGGTTGTGGGGACGTTTAAATTGATTTTTCAATGTTTGCACAATTTTTAATCTTCCGAAATATTTTGCCCTTAACCTTGGTGACACATGTATGCATGGTTTAATGTGCCTAGTGTCTTTCCTAAATTTAATATTTGTTACTTCAAGTCAAAGGTACAAAATGCACAAGTCTTTTTAAAAAAAAACATTTGGGATTCCCTATGTCAGGATATTTATAGATCTATCATATAAGCTAATTTTATCATAGATGGGGAATAACTCTTTCAAAATTAAATTATATTGAAAAGAGAAACGAAATAAACTTGATAATTTAATGATTATGATATATAAAAAGCATTTAGTTCGTTCCAATATTATTTTATTTGTTCAATTCTTTAGAATGTTATGTTTTAAAATACGTGTAAATAGAGAATCAGCATTCTTCATTTCGACTATGAATTTTAATTTAGTCTTGTACAATATTTAAATATACCCAGCCTTTCGCAAGGTATTCAATATAGTTGATGAATAAGTTAATTAAAAATCGGTCCAATTATAAATTGTGTGGTCCGGAGGATTTGGGTTATCTTCTAAACAGTTTACCCAAGCCAAATTTGACCATGCATTTATGGGTATTTTTTTTTCTTCTTCTATCATTTGAGACTTTGAAAGTAAATTAAGATTTAAATTAAAATTTGGTTTCATTACTTAGAACGTTGAAGATACATTAACAGCAAGATATAAATAAGACAGAACAGATACAGAAATAAGTTATAATAAATACTGGGGTATTAAAGGGATTTTAGGACTAAAGATCATCTTAAATATGTTTGGAAACCGTGGTTATACAGATAGAACTCTCCAAAAAATGAGAATTTCTAAGATTTGCATAAGTTTCTGATATAACAAATAACCTACTGATAGCAGTTACAATTAGGTTGTTGTTGTAAGGTTTAACGCCATTTTTCAGCACAAGATAGATAGACTATATTGCGGCCAGTATTATTGGTGGAGGAAGAATCCGGGAAAAACCACCAGGAAAGAACCACCGACCCACGAGAAGCTACTGGCAAGTTTTTATACATATTCACACTGGCTGCATCTCAGACTCGAACTCACGCATACCAAGGTGAGATGGCAGTGATCTGTAACGGGGAGCGCTTTAGACCACTCGGGTCATCTCAGTTTCAATTATCATATTTTCAATGTTGAATTTGCATAATATAACAGTCTATTTAAATAACATTACAGTTTATTATTATTATTATTATTATTATTATTGTTATTATTATTTTTATTATTATTATTATTATTATTATTATTATATAGAAAAAACTCCCACAAAACACAAACATACCTTCTTCTGTCTATCCTGCAGAACATCAAAACCATAAATCTGCCTGTAGACGTCACTGTCTTAAATGTTTCCTCCCATAATGGGGTTTCGTTTGTGTCGACGACGGTACCGTCCTGAACATGGTTATCAACTGTGTCGCGTTTTTCTGCCACTGTTTGTAACCCGGGTGTAAATTTCTTTTGAAGTCAATCACAAATATCTTTCGCATAGTTAGTCACTTTTTTCATCCAAACTTGGACGTCAACACTTTTCATGTTACATGCACATATCCAATGTTCGTGTATCCAACAAGCTACATACACTTCTTCCTATGCAGCCAATGTCGATAAAGCGTCACAAATCTTTATTGACACAGATGTAGATTAATATATGACATGAAAGCGCAACGCATGCAGCATAATGAGTTTCTATTTCACATGTAAAGATGTAGTGATTATCGTGTTTTTGCAGGAACTATATGCAAATAGTTCATAATGAAGTTGTTGGTAAATGAAATCCCAAATATGTAGCCCCTTGCACACACACACACACACACACACACACACACACACACGGCGTCCAAAATTCAATGGTAACAAGTGTTGTAATAATAGTATGGTAGTCCTTCAAGGCCTACATGTAGTTACTGTCATTCATTTCCTTTCACGGAATCTGTTGCAACACTACCGAAAAGATAGTGGCATGGTGGTAAGCCTTTTTACCCTCGTTTATGCCTTTTTTATATGTGTAATACAAATAATGTCCTACAAAATCAGTCTTCTTTTACTCGTCGTCGCAGAGTCATAGTCAATACCCTCATTTATAGATGTAATACTAATAGTATCCTCCAATAATCGATCTCCTTTTAGTCTGGAAAATGGAAAACAGATATAATTCTAATTCTGTGTTTCATTTGCATCTGGACAACTCTTGGAAAATCTGTTTCCGCAGTTCCAATGGCAGATGAGTCTGAATTTGCTCTTCTAAACCTTTCATTTATGACAATTTCATTCTTTTGAGGGTAAACTTACTTTGTACACATGGCCTCGTTTACTATAGTGTCGAACTGAACTGATTTAGCCACTAACTCACATACTACACGTCTGAAAGAGGTTTTCTCATAAAGAGATACTAGTTCTTTTCACTATCTTTTGTAATCCACTAAAATCGTCCTTTGTAATTCTGTGTAGTATTGTCACTTTGTAAGCTGATGTGATTGCATCTAAAGCCTATCCATTCAAAAACTTTCAAAATAAATCAATTTTCTTATGGCACGCAGGTACCAGTGCTTAAAATAGTTATGTCGTCAACGAAACTTTTGTTTTTACTGTTTCATTTGTATATTGACAACGTTGGTAGATGCGTTCTCTCAACTCTAGAGGCAAATCTAAAACAACCTCTTGTTGTTGTTGTAGGGTTTAACGTCAGTTTTCAGCACAAGATAGGCTATACATGGCGGCCAGTATTAATGGTGGAGGAAGAACACAGGAAAGAACCACCGACCCACGAAAAGCTACCGGCAAGCTTTCTCACATACCCACATTAGCCAAGCCTGAGACTCGAACCCACGCAGACAGAGGTGATACGGCAGTAATCCGTCAGGGTGAGCGCTTTAGAACATTCGGCCACTCGGGGCCCCAAACAATCTCATGTGGAGTATCCATGAAGATGAGACTATTTATTGTGTTCATTCAAAGGCTATAGTGACAGTGCGGAAACAATCGAGCATGTTCCATGTATGCTGAATCTTTCTTCTCCCACTCGTGAAATAAAACATTCAGCACTGGCTAATTCTTCGGGTTTAGGTCTATTCAGGTATTTGAGTCATTTACCCTTAAAGGTAGACCTGAGACCCCTGTATCACTTGACTCTAAATTATTAAATATCATGATTTATGTAATATCTGAAAATTTCTACCCTATGCGATCAATGGATATCGAGAAATTAATTTTAAATGTACATGTCATGAATATTCTCCGTAAATTAAGTACAACTTCGGCGGTTTCCGTGATCTCAGGCTGTGTGACGTCACTTGAGAAACCCGACATTGCAAGGAACAATTGTTGCAACGCTGTCAAGCATGAAGCGTCCCTTCATTAAAGGCATACAACCTAAAATTTTCGACTTTTTCGTTCTTGGAGATGCATATATTATGAAAAGTATAGTAGAATTATTGAGTACTTACAGGTCATTCAGTTTAAAAAAATGTACAACTGTAAGTTTAATCAATCGAAATATAACGATTTTCTGTACGGATTGCTAATTAATTATGCAGAAACGGAATTTACCGATATTCTCCGAAGTCGCAGTGTCACATGACGCGCGTCAACAAATATGGAAGTCGCGATAAGCATGTTTCTCTTTTTTTATGTAATTATTTACTTATCCTTCGTATTTCTTCGTCTGTCCTTCTCCTTAGTTCTTTATAGTCACCCACAATATATGTATTGCTTATAGATTTTGCATTATATATGATAAAGTACAAGAAGTAGACAAAAAAGTCAATATGATGGAAATTCCTGACAATAAGAGGTTCCTTTAAGGAGCCATTCTTGAAAGTGTTTACTTGTCGTGTTTGTGAGATTGTGTTACGTTATAAGATAAAGTAACTAAAAACATGATAATTTGTATCATTGTAATCAGAATTGATATTAAAAGGTCTCGCTAAAGCCGCTTCTTAGGTTCAGAATAAAGTTGATTTTCTTGTGCATTTGCATTACAACCTCACGCTCAGGTATCCGATAGTCGATGTGATTTGCGCATTTGTTTGTATATTAACACGTTTGCTTCAGTGCATAACACAAAAATTAATATTTTTCCACATAACATTTAATGCATTTATTTTATTTGGAATTTTTTTACTGACAAATTTTAAAAAGTTTCTGCAGGATTTCGACCTGGTTGTTTTAGATGAAGCAGTGCTCCTTGTTGCACAGAAGTATATACAAGATGTCCTGTCAGCAGAAGATAATGATTACAACCAGGGGAAAAGCATACTGCTAATATGCAGTTTATTTTATGGACTTAATGGATAGCTAAGTACTGGCAACAGACATGTCATTCCAAGCTGTTGTGTATGGCGTATAATGGATAAATAATTTTGCCAGTACCATGACTTTACTCAAGGAAGATTTCAGTGATCTATCCAATGATATGATGTGTAAATAATATAACTTATCATGATTTTCTGTTGCATAAAGCATTTCTTTTGTAGTATGCAAGTTTTATTTTGCATGAACAAGTTTTGTTAAACATTATTTAGCTACCTACCTACTAAACAATGATTATATGTATGGCTATGTTTTGAAAGCAACTGTGAGGAGAATTTCTTAAAAACATAGGATGAATTGAAGTTGACTAGCATTGTCTTGGGATGCAAAGGATGTAAAGAACAAAAATACACTGGTGAACATGATTTTAATCGTGCATATAAAGTAACATAAGTTAAATGATAAATAACACATATTCATATTGAGTTGAGAAAGCAAAACGTGTTGCAGTGTTTCATGAATACTAATTGGCTTGTAAATATCAACAGAACTACAAACACTAGGATACTATTCTATCCAGTTACTGCTCATTTATTTCAATTGCATGTAAAACAAATGGCTCTGGAAACAGAACAAGGTTTTTAAGACTAAAATACTAGTTGATCAAAAGCAACCTTGAATGCTTATATCACATATATGCATCATCAGCCATCTTATTACAACAAAATCAAATATACTTGACACCAATTAAAAGCATGAAATTTTCAGTTTTTTAAAATATGTTCATTTACCATAGAAATAATTATACCCTTTATATGAATATCCAGATGAATGTACACAACTGCATACACTGTATAATTGTTATATATTATTAACTGTACTAAACTTATATAAGTACAAATGTGCATGAACAGACATAACTTTAATCCAAGAGTACAGTCAGACATACAAAAACTGAAGGATTTCATCTATGAATAATTATGGCATATATAGAGGTTTTCCGTGTTATTTAGGTTGGGTGGGGTGCTCCAAATATTATTTAAATTATTACAAAAGATCCCCACCCCCACCTCACCCTTGTTTTTTGAGGAATTGAAGTAGTGATAGAGATATGCAATGCTCAGAGCCCAGTCAGTGGTGCCGACAGTTAAATTAATGAATACACAAAATGTGAAAGTCAAATAAATAACAATTTAATATCATTAAATAACAGTGATCTCTCAAATGAAATTCAAATAAAAACCCTATCACTCGTCTTTAAAAAAATCGACCAAGTTATGGCCTATTTTATCATCTTATTAGTGTAATAGATTTTCCTCCTGTCCTGTGTTCCTACTCGTCTTTATGACCTTTATCTGGACTGGTAGTACAATTTGCTCCAGTCTGTCTAACTTCTGCCTCCGTTCTTCCTTTTTCTTTGTACCAGAGACTTTTATATGCGAAACTAGTGTACCATTACTATAAAAGATTGCTTACAGACATCCCATTCCAAAATACTAGACAGTTCTATAGAAACTAAATTGATGTCTGAGTATCCTGTGCATGGTTTCTATGCTTTTGACACAAGTGATTACCATTTACTCAATGCCAAACTTTTGTACATCACCTAAACTAACTACTGCAGAGTAACAAATATTGAAATTAAGCCCACCCCCACGTATGTTTGCTATTACATTTCTTTTAAGATTAGGGTAGCTAGACACACACACACACACACACACACACACACACACACACACATATATATATATATATATATATATATATATATATATATATATATATATATATATATATATATATATATATATATATATATATAATGTACGAAGTACAATGCAAATCTTACTCAGATATACATATCAAATTCAGGAATACAGGGGTCATGCTACCAGGCGAAGAGACTTTGACCTCTTGATTTTTCAGGCGTAAAATGACTGGTTGTACTTTAGACCTTCCTTGATGGACCCAGGAAGTTCTGGCAGTGTTACAACACAAGACAAAATGTATTTATGCATTGTTTATACCAATTAGCTCACACAGACAAACAAACTCTTATACATTCACAGGGGTGTTTTAATTGCTAACTGACCATTAACCCTCTTTGCAGCAATATATCACTGCTCAAGTTCATGAAATTGGGCCTACTGTACAGTGATTAAAATATACCAAATTCTGTTTCAAAATTGTAACAGTGTGTGTGATTTGGATTTTTAACATACCTTGAACAATTTTTCAGTCATATTGCTATGATGTTTGCAGTGTGGCATTTTATAGTGATGTCTAGCACTGACGCATCATGCCGCAGACATGTAGTATGACATCCCACCCAGTTACATTATCCTAACCGTAGGACGACCAGTCCATACACTAACCTCCTAATGCTGAGCACCAACTGAGGCAGCTATTAATAGCATATTTATGTATTTGGTATGATTTGGCCAGGGCTCAAGGCCTCCACAAAAAAAAAACAGAAGTTAACAGCATTATTTTCTTTATAAAATCAGTTTGAAACTGTACGTGAACCTGTAATGGAACACATCTGTGATAAACCACTTCATTACATTGCATTCTTAAAAAAAATGGGCCAATAAAAATAAATTCAGCAAAATATATAATTTACTTAAAACAAGTCTAAATAATTTGTGTTAGAAGATTTAGCCTAAATATTTAATAATGTAGTCAGAAAAATGGGACAATACTATGTTGCGGAATTCGAAACAATGTTGTTAAGTTCAATGCTGTTTTCTGATGTAATTCATTATATATATATATATATATATATATATATATATATATATATATATATATATATATATATATATATATATATAGCAATGCATATCGTTGCTATCAGTATTTAGGCAAAAAATAAACCCTAAATATGCAGTCCTAATACTGGATGTTTGTAATAAATCTAAAAAGTGTGTAGCTAACTTAAGATGCACTTACATGGCACAACACGTGTTATATGATGGGTTTTGTTGGGAAAAAGGATCAGTTCAGTTGCATATCAATTTTAATGCTTCAGTGTGTTGTCTATTAATTGGTACAGTAAAATTTAGCGGGAGCAATGAAATCAAAATGAAGAGTATGGATTGAAGTCATTTGCTCCAATGTATTTTTCTTCTTCAAAGTATGCTATAAATCCTTCTGACTGCAATTTTACACAATTTTACACAAAACATTTAGAAAATAAAATTATTAAAAGGTTCTTTATTATGCAATAATACCGACATGGAATTACATGATTCTAATCTGTTACTCCTATAAGATTAAATAAATTACAATGTATAGTCTCTGCTGTGCTTTTTTATACATCATATGGCCGAAATACATTGCATTTACCTCAATCTAAACATACATATAAGACAAGTATAAATGCAATTGGTATGAAAAGTTACAAAAGGTCTTACATCTTTTTGTTCAAATGCATGTTTTTAAAATCTTTAAACACATAATCAACAGTGGTCTGAAGATAAACTGCTACTTGGAAATCAAACAGATGCTGGACTTTGGCTCATGGTAGGCACTTCAAGAAAGACTTAGTCAAAGTCTATAAGGGTCCATGGTAGGGATCATTTCTTACCATACAATCACTAGAATAGTCTCTCCGTAACAATTTCATATCAATAGGTGTTACCTGACTGAAAGACCTAAATCATTTTAACTTAAAATGAGATTTCTGCTTTGTAACAATCTCTTCTGTAGGTGGTGGTGGTATTGGAGCAAGTACATCAGATATTCACCTAGGATCATTTATGTCTAAAACAACTGGCTGGTTCATGCCAACTCTATCATCTAACCTCATTTTCAATATTTTCATACTTATTTCCGGAATATACAGTTACTGTTGATCAGCTTTCTTTGGGTTTGCAGACCATCTCTCACATTTTTCTTGAATGAACTTTGGTATCTGACAAGAAAATGCAAACATTTCACTGACAATTTATTTTTTAAAAATTTTTTATTCTCAAAAGTCCAATTAAAAACTGCACACAATTGCAAGTAACAAATCATTTTGCTACAGATGAAAATTTCAAAATAGCAAATCTGTATCTTACCCATATATCATAAAAATGTTTAGATTTTTTACAGAATTTTCTAATTACATTAGACTAATTCTAACCAAAACTGGTGTATGAAATTTATTTTAAAAAATTTCTTTTGTAAAAGATTAAATTTTACCACAAACAGATGGTTTATCAACTTTCATGTAAAGTAATAATATTTTAACAAATATTAATTTTTACGTTAACAAACAAGAATAAAGTTTATTACCTTATTGTTCCATCTGTGTTTGCAAACACATCTCTGTCAATATGATTGTTATGATCAAGAGCTGCCAACAGATTTCTAGCTCTGAAAGCTGATGGCTTATATGAATGTCTTTTGGAGGCATACAATAAACCCAAACTTCTGGAAATTTTCCAGTTTTGCTGTACTTCTGAAACAAAGTAAAATGACTAAATAAATAAATTGATTCAGATGCAGAGAACTATTTAAAATTTATAAATCCTCATAAATCTGTTTTGATGAAAATGCCCATGTACAGTAGCATTGTACAGGCAAAGAATAATCAACTCATTCCACTCCTACAATTTTTTTCCTTGTCACCTAAAATGGGGGTAGGGAACGCATTTGTGGGCTAATTTTGAATACATCGAAATACATATGCTTCCAAGAGTTTTTTGCTTAGATATATAACTAGGTGTGCTAGAAACATCATTCGGCATCTACATAAGGGTAAACGTTGGGAGTTTTTTTTCTTCTTCTGACCCACCATTTTCCTCCTGGCCACCTTTTACTTCCAATCCCCAATTTATCCTACTTTTGCAAATGTTCACCTGTCTGTGTATAGCTCAGATCAGTGTGAAATAGATTGCAAGCGAAAAAGTAAAAAAACTCAGAAACAAAATTTGATTCCAACAATGGGCATGTGCGCAAAAATCGGGCAAAGCTTGACCCCTCCCTCTTGTACACATGCATACTTTTTTTTACACACACCCCATCTGCGTACATACGATTTCACTCCCCATTCTGTAGAACAGCCACTATTTAATCCACACAGAAAAGATCAAGGATTAATAATATTTTGTATTTTATATAACAGAGTCCACCAGTGTTGAATATCTGGCTGCATCAAAGAAATAAGCTGCATAACTTTTAAACGTTTGTCTATTGTCCACTAAAATTCAATAACCAACTGAACCCAGTCAAACAGGTTACATATTAGACAAATTACTATCGAGGTATATGTGTACATACATTATCAGTAGACCACCCACGCCCATACACAAGCATATGGATTTTGGTAAAACCCCCTTGCTCTCTCCATGTGTACTAAATGGACAAACCATAACTATGGCTTTAGTGTGGTTTGTATTTATATTATAATGTATTCATTTTCTTACTATGATAACCAGTATATCTTCATTATTTCAATTATGCATCGATATTGTATTTAAGATAAATTGTAATTACACAAATTTTACTTTTTTGATAATACACAGAAACGAAAGCTTTTGTGGGAGCAACTTTCTGGTTCATACACAATTACCATCCACAAATACCAATACAATACTATACATTACTTTTAGATTAGTTACATATATCATGCATGTATCATAATGGTTGTTTGTTTTAGTATACTTGACACAAATATTCCCCTTTATGTATGTATCACAATTTGTTTTAGTATACTTTCTCAAATGGGTTGATAAAACTTTTAGACTTTTCCATCATAACATTTTCCTTCTACTTAAGTTTTTCAAACTCCAGACAAGACTGAATCTCTTCAATTAAAATTTTGAAATGTTTAAATACTAATGTTGAACTTGGGAATCTACAGTTTTGTATCAAAAGAAAGCATTATCGTTTATCTTGGTTATTACTATGGCAATGATAATGCTTCAAGAAATAATAATAATAACAATAACTTATTTAAAGGGGTGACTAATTTAGTCAAAGACTATTCTCCCTTGAGACCCTTTAACTAAAATACAAACAGCATGATGAGGAATATATCAATAACAAAAAAGACATATGCCAACAAAAAAATTACAATAAAAATATTATTCTAAATAAAACCAACTGCAAAATATTAAACTAATATAGAATGATACATTTCCAGGTATTTCCTTAGATGTGCATCTACCAAAATATTAGTAAACAAGTAAATATACATAAAATTTAATCAAATGTAGTAATACTTACACAGATGCTATATCTGATTCTGATGTGGTTATTTCAGACAGAGCAGGAATTTGTATCCTATGAATTGTTGGCCCAGGTGTAGAAGTTGTGGCCATGTCTTCTGTGACATTACTCTCTGTTTCTGATGTTTTCCATGCACTGCCATTCAATTCATAACTAATATAGCAAGGGAAAATAAATGTTTCATTATTAGACACAATAATTTTATATATATTTCAAATAATAGTATGCATAAAAAGATACTTAACTGTATTGCATTACTTTCATTTACAGCCATCACCATTTAAATTATATATAATGTTTGTTTAAAAAAAAAAACAGTTGTGACTGCTTGCCTCTAAATAAAGTCGTATGGTTACGTGCGAAAATGAAGATGATCATTAAACCCCTTTGGTAGCCTCAAAATAGCAGCAGTGTATGTCATAGTATACATGCGGGTTTCAGCAATATTGTTGCAGGGCTGTGGCATTTTATTTCAAGCTAAATAGAATAATGCCAGTTTATATAAAATATGCTATTTTAAGAGTTTGGATAAAGAGTTAACAATACAGAAATAAAATAGCGGTATAAAAACTTGACTGTTTATTGCAAATTTGAGACTCACCAGTATCCAGCAAGAATTTGGCTACCTCTGGATTAGGTTTCAGGCTCAAAGTGGACTTCTTTTTATTCCATCGTTCATGCTGGTCATCAATACATATGCGTGTGCTGCCATAATTTGCCCAGAGAGCTTTCCTTCCCCCCCCCCCTCCTTTCAGAATCTGTAAGTTTTGGTTTTCTATCTAGTTGTGAACGCCATTATGTTTGTAAACACGTGTTTGCACATGGCTAAAATTCTTAATCTTCGTGAGAAGTCAACTTAGAGGCTACATGAACATAGACGTAGCAAATAGCGAATTTTGTCTGCCAGACAATAATGCAAAACGCGTATTTTATCACAAAATTTCCGATACTAGCCTGATTTCGGCCTCCGTTACAGCCTGAATCGTAATCTTTTAATTAAAAAAGTAATCACGAACTGAAAAAAGAAATAGATAATTTCATTCGTTTTAACGTAGGTTGTATGCCTTTAAAGCCAGTGATATTGTCGGATGTTTTAGAAATTTCTAACATGTATTCCTCTGATAAAGTTAATAACAGAATATATATTATAAGTGGAGATTTCCACCAATTGTATTAATTAGTATGGTTATTATTTTTTTTATATTGACAAGCTTGTTTGTTAAATGGTTGTGAGAAGGAGAAAAGACGCAAGTGAGTTCCTTTTAGATGTCAAATACATGTATAGAATTTCTCATCATTGCTCCGCACCATTCTACTTTCATCGGTCATATTAGTTTTCTTTGCTTATTGGGTTGATATGTTTTCTTTTAAGCTGCATAGGTGGATATATTACAGCAGCTGCAATAAACTTCATTAATAAAGAAGGAAGGTCCGTCGTGTGTGCTCTGCGTCTAGTTCGTGTGAGGCGACCTGCTACTATTGTTGTGTTGTGCTGTAGATCTGCTAACAGTCTAGTGTTATTTATGTTTATACGAAAACTTCGTGTTACTAAACTGGTGCTTTAAAACTAAACCTGGGTTTTCTACATGTCTTTGACTGTAAATTTGTTTTGTTGTAGTATATCATGTTATTTGACTGGTGTTTTTAAAACTAGCCTTTTAGGCAATCCAGTTCGCATAGATACGTGTTTTTTTTGTATGTATTTTATTATAAGTTTGTTTTGATATGGTGCTGTAAAACTGGTATTGTTGAACATGCGTTCCATTTTACATTATTTCCTTCATTTAAAGGTAAATAAATAAAGTTAGTAACTTCCCAACTCCTGAGTATCAATCTTTTTAGTTTATATCTGTTAGGGAGAGTGCATTTAATTTGTCCTCTAGTAGTTTAATATTTTTCTTTTTGGTAACTGGTGTAGTTCTTGAAGGCATACAAAATCATATTTATCTGCTATTTTGATGATTTGGTTTGCTTTTGTTATATCTAATCCATTTGTATTTATTAAAGATATATTGATGCTGAGGGTTTTTTCTCCATGTTTTTAATTTAATATGTTTGAAATAAATAGATATATGACTGTGTATATAATATATAAATATCCATTGTTGTTGTTGTTGTTATTTGTCCGGTTCGTTGGATTGTTTCATTTCTTCCGGAGTGGTTTGGTGTTTTTTTATTTTTTTCATTCCTTTTGCCATTTCTTTTGGCCTTATTTGGGCTAGTTGGTGGTGTACTAAAAATGGATTTCCATTTTGGAATTTTTTGTATTTTGTCAGTGACTTTAATCAAAAGAAGACGAAGAATATTCCAATTCTTCTTCATGTTCGCTCTCACTGTCACAACGAGTAACAGTGTTCCTAGCCAACTTGCAGGTTCCTCTTATGACGTCACAAGTACGCGCGTGCGTATGTGATTGTTTACATAAAGTCGCTCGGTTGTTTCCGTAGAAGTCGGATTTTTGGTGATAATAAAAGGGTCATATCTCCCAATTGAGTGAATGAATACATGTCCTCTCTTCGCAATGTACTTGAAATTTCGATTAAAATAGGATTGTCGAAAGTAGTATATAGCATTCAGGTCTACCTTTAATCTATATTCAAAGTAGCAGTAGCCAGGCAAAGCCACATGCAACGTTTATTCTTCTTTGCATGTATGGCGGTCTTTAACTGTCGTCTTGTTCCTCAATGAAATCGTGCGATCCTTGCATCTTGATTGCAAGATCTCATTTGACTAGGTTATAAATGTAGCGGGTCACTATTATAGAGCAAGTGTCGGAAAGTTAGAGTATTCATTCATTCTCAAACAGTCAAGATGTAAGAGTCAGCAAAGCTTGCCCGTCTGATATGTGCCTGGAGGAAGGTCATACCGGACGAAAGTATACTAGAGTGGACGACAGACTACTCTTCCGCTTGAGATGAAAGTGCTATATGTGTTACAGGACAGGACATTGAACTCCAGAGTGAGAAATACTCAACGCAAAGGAGAGAAGGCAAATAAGAGATTCAGAGACCAAGATACATGTTATAATTGTTAAGAGAATGGATTTGGTCTTCCGTGTGCCCTAAGAAATCAACGAACCAATGAAAGATATTAAAGGAAGAAGAGTAGAGGTCTTCCAACGATGAAAACGAAAAGAAAGTGATGATAAGAAAAAAGAACCCGTGCGAGTGAAAAAATTTTAAAGAAGAGACAAAACGTGAAAGAAGAAAACTATCTTCATGTAATGTGTGATGAAATTTCATTGTGATTTTCAAAAAGAGAACAAATCAATACAAACATTAGTGGCTCAAGTTCTTAAAAAATATTATATAGATAAACACACACACACACACACACACACAAACGGATTTTACATTTATTTGATTTGGCAATGTTTGAGCAGTAACTCTTTAGAAGGACTGTTGTATGTTTGTTCTTTCGACAAACTCATGGACTGGACATGATGAGATTTAACTGTCGCAAGCCCTTCCAAATTCCAACCTCGTCTCTTCCTACTCTGTATGGTTTGGTAGTGGTCATTTCTCATATATGCGACTGTTGCAATAGAATCCATTGCCGTCCAAGACTCATCTATAATGAAACCATGTCAGGATCTGCAAGTGACGTCACACGGCTCTCTCTGCTGTTTGGAAGAGAGACTCCGCGCTGTGCCGGAATTTTGTACGCCACATTAGGAATCACACCACAATTAATACTTCCAGTTCAGTACCCACGAATGTAGTTCCAGTCTATTTTTAGAACATTTTTTCCTCTCTCATTTTGGTGGTGGTAGAAGAGTTATATTGATGCATATTTGGTATGGATTTAAAGGTAATTGTTTATTCTTGAGAATATGAGCAGAGAGAGTGGTTGTCAGTGTGTAATTTGGCGACAGTGCACATGGAGTAATAAGGCCTTGGTGATGATCCGGAAGTGAAATATGTGTTCTGTTTACATGCTGCTCTGTTTACAGTGCAGCAGCTCAAAAAAATGCCGATCAACCCTTGACAAGAATTTCACCGTGAAGTCATCTTTGGAGGTATTTTAGATTAACATATGATTTGTATTGATTGTCACACTGTGGAAAGGTCAGTACTGAGAAATATATGTAGAGAACATATAGTAAAATTAATTGTGGTCTATGTCCTGTACAGGCAGTATTGATGAAACTTTAATATGCTATAAAATTTGTAATATTAATGATAAACACATGAAATTTGTAGGTGTTATATATATTAACATTTAAAATAGAAAAATGACATTAGAATTTAAAAATTAATTTTATTTTTTAAAATTTTAATAATTTTTTTTTTAAAAAATTAAAAAATTAAAATTTGCCCCTAAAAATGCACATAGATAATATTTTTGGAAATTATATCAAATGATATCAGCATGTTTATACTTCTACACCATATACAAGCTACAATGATGGATATTTGTCAAATTTTGTCAGAGAAAATATCTTTGTAAGTCAAAATGAGACATACATTTAAAATGTATGAAAGACAGATTCTATTTTGTATTGATCATTCAAACTATTTATTAGGGGTCCAATCAGATAATTTATGTGTTTATGATGGGGTGACTTCCTGAGTAACACATATATGCTTATATAGCCTTTAGTAATTGTTAACAAATATAGTTACAGGGTGTTTAGTGAGAGGACAGTGATAAAAACTTCATACTAGAACCTACTCAAGTTCTCTACTAAATCAGTTTAAACTTTCTGAGAATGAAATGCAGGCTGAAGGGATAAAATATACTTCCCACATGTATATTTACCCTTGGATGTAAGAAAACAGCAAAATGATGTAAGGTGAACACAAAATGCATTCAATTTTATTGTTCAGTTTGGTTAAGATATTGATTAGTGAAGCGCGGCATTGTGGCCTGTATGATGTTATGTGAATTCTAATGATCTATCTTAATTTATGCATTGTTAATTGCTAATAATATTTGCTAACTGACACTCTAAAGATTGCATAAGATATATTCAAGCAGATATTTTGAGTTTAACTGTGTACAACTGATCTTAGCATGGTTACATATCCCACATGAACAAATATCCACATATTTTACAATGTTTGGGATCCAAAGTTCACATTCAGTATATCATATAGGCTGACATTGTACCTACAGTGAATCTGTAAGACACATTTTTGGCTGTGTGCACTAAATGTATCCCAAAATGTTATTTTTTTCATTAATATGCCCATGTATGGTAACATATTTCAATTCAGTACTTGGATAGAGTGCGGTATTGCATTATCAGCTGATATCTGATTCTATTGAACCATTGAGGTTAATAATTGGTATCAAACACCCTTAAAAATACACTTTAAATGTTCAAACAGATCATTGGAATTATTTTTGCACATTTGATCATAACAATTACATTGTATATGTCCCACATATGCAAATTTCCATTCTTGTTTACAAGTTTTGGGGATCAGAATTTCACATTTAGTTTATGATATAGGATGTATTGGTACCTGTAGTTGATATGTGTGGCCACATTTGGCTGTATTCTCTTGCAATATCCAGAATTATTATTTCCCTCATGAATAAGATTGCTTATAGTAATATATTCTTTTTTACTACATTGTCGCTTGACTTTCCTGTATACTGGCATGTACTAATGTTTCCACCAATGATCAAACCTCACCATCCCTGCATTTCCTTAAAGTTTGTGATGCATAGTCTACCTGATTAGTTATTTCACCTGTGCATGACCAGATATGCTTATAGAAACTTCATATACTTTTAGGATGAATTTATTACTTTAATACATGACTATTACTTCACATTTCTGAGTGTCACTCTGTCAAGTTTAATATTTATTTCCTATGCTTGCAGCCTGAATGTTATTTGTAAATCACTATATCTAACACATTTTAACTTCATTTGCATACATCTTACTGTTTTCTAGATATAAGTGAAACATTTTATATCTTTTCAGGTCTAGGCTGGTATCTGGAACAAAGTGTTAGTGGTGGATCAGCTTGGAAGCTCTCCAGTAGTCAGGTGGTGATAGCAAGGTTTCATAAGGACATATGCAGTGTACTGCCATAAGTGATCATGATATCACAACACTAATATAAAGCACCTCAAGGATATGGCTTAGATCTTCATGAGAGAGATTAGCACCATTGTTCAGTAAGGTAAAGCCTGCCTAAAAACTGTATTTTCCTATCTTATAGTCGCTTTTTGTAGTTATCGACACTGAAATGTAATGCAATTTTCCTATAAAACATGGAAGTGGTCCCATCAGATGTTTAAATCTGAGTGCACTATTAGTTATTCAAATAACTGCCTATATACCTGACACAATAAATATGGAACATAGCACTTATTGTTGCTTCTTTAGTGTGTACACCTATATGCACCTTGACAGGCATATTGCGGTTTGTTGCCAAAATCACTATGAGTCATGCTACTTCATTACCCCTGGGAAAATTGTTCCCAGTTACACAGACCCAAACCACCGTTTATTTTAAAGACCATTGATTGATCAACTTTTCTGTCTAAACTTTGACAAAATCTGTTTTCAAATTTTTATGAAAATTTAATTTTTCAATAAAATTTAGTTTATAAATTTAAATGTTTATTTAAATTTCCATTAAAATTTTAAATGATCCAAATGTATAAGCTTTAAACATATTTTCAGACAGGCCTCATCTTGTAGTACAATTAGGTTTTTACAGCATTGAAAAAGTCCTATAAATAAGGAAGATATAGCAAATTTAGTTTTGGTTTCTCAAGAACACATAGATCAGCACGTGCACCCTGTATAACACCAGCACTACACACTTTCCAGCAGGTGTCACATGACTTGTATGCAAGGAAATTCAAAAAGACTTCATGTATAAAGTTCAAATAGGTGTGGCATTCAAATATAAAAGTTTTACTAAAATTTGCCCCAAAAAGTTGGGCCTGTCAGGAATCACACCACAATTAATACTTCCAGTTCAGTACCCACGAATGTAGTTCCAGTCTATTTTTAGAACATTTTTTCCTCTCTCATTTTGGTGGTGGTAGAAGAGTTATATTGATGCATATTTGGTATGGATTTAAAGGTAATTGTTTATTCTTGAGAATATGAGCAGAGAGAGTGGTTGTCAGTGTGTAATTTGGCGACAGTGCACATGGAGTAATAAGGCCTTGGTGATGATCCGGAAGTGAAATATGTGTTCTGTTTACATGCTGCTCTGTTTACAGTGCAGCAGCTCAAAAAAATGCCGATCAACCCTTGACAAGAATTTCACCGTGAAGTCATCTTTGGAGGTATTTTAGATTAACATATGATTTGTATTGATTGTCACACTGTGGAAAGGTCAGTACTGAGAAATATATGTAGAGAACATATAGTAAAATTAATTGTGGTCTATGTCCATTAGATTGGTGAAGCAAGTTACTCTGCTTTGATCTGATATTTATATTCAAGTGACTGGCCATAGTGGTTTCACCTGTTCACAATTACGATCAAGATGCATTTAATATTTATCCATTTAAGAGTATAAGCCATTTTTGCATGTTAGCAAACGTGGAGGAATCGATACTATTATCGGCGATGCTGTTCCACCCTAACTATTTGATGTATGTACACTTAATCGTGAATTGTTATTTATTTCGACGAGAAGGATTTAAGTGAAGAGGCATGGCTGTCTGAAAAGAGCCGTAGTGTACGATCCCGCTGGGAGACGAAATTTGCAGAGGACATGATAGGTAAGATGTAACGAATGTTAACTTGTTTGTTTAACACACTCAAATGGTCCTTTCCAGGGCCCTAGACTTGCTTTTTTTCTTCACGATTTCCAACTATCTTTACACGGTATAAGTGTTCGTAACGTGACTGCTTGTTCCATAAACTAGTATCTCCCCAAGTACTGCTCCCATGTTAGCATTCCATTGTCCACAGATGCCCTCTCCATTTAAATTCCCTTGTCTCCCAGCCTCCTCCATTCTAATATCCCTGTCTCCCAGATACCATCTTTATGTTAGATTCTCTTGTCCTCCGCAACGTCATGCGTGTTAATTCCCTTGTCCCCAAATATTCCTCCACGTTAAATTCCCTTGATATCAGCAGTCTCATCCATGTTGATTTCCTTGTCCCCCAAATATCCTCTCCTTGTTAAATTTATTTGTCCTCAGCAGCTTCATCCATGTCAGTTTCCCTTGTCCGCAGCAGCTTGTTCCTCTGTCCTCAGCAGCTTCATCAATGTAAATTTTCCTTGTCCGGAGCAGTTTCATTCATTGCTCATGTGCTTCATTTTACTACGTACGGTTTAGTAAGAGATGAGATGATTTAGATTTATTTCATTTATCCTAAACATACACTACCTCACTGGATTATTGTGAAATTATTCAAAGACTTCGAAATGTATTAATTTAAGTGAATTTACCTTTGAGCAAAAACAATCGGAACTTAAAACTTGTATTAAACGCAAGGTTTCTCGATAATAATGTAATGTCATCTGATAATGGGGCAATGCTATCTCAATTAATCAATATTATATTATAATAACAATACTATATTGTAGGATCTCCGTCGTGTTTGTATAGTGGTACACAATGAAGCGGTCATGGACCGGTCAGAATGTCTAAAAACACATGCATACCATTACATTCAACATAAAAAGAAGTTTTTGGATTACAGGTATGTCAAATGTATGACCGTTTTGAATTAATTTCGTCTTATACAAGAGATGTAGACAAAGAAGTATTTCTCTTAAATTCCATTACGTATATAATCAATGAAGGATAGATGTATATGTATTCACGCGATTATTGTATTTCATCACATACATACATACATACATACATACATACATACATACATACATACATACATACATACATACATACTAGCCTAAATGTTTTCAAAATTTTTGAGGGATTTATAAAAAAATATTTGAAAAGTTGCTAAAATATTGTTATTGTATTTTTCTTCCGTTGAATCTTTCAATAAATTTAATATCGATCGAACGACAAAATTACGGTACATAATCTGTAGCTGGGTGAGCAGTATCCCCGACACCTGCAGATATATTGGAGGTCCTGAGGACCGTTGGCTGCAATTAGCGATCCGTAGATGTTTAATATAATTAATCATTTGGATTCAGGTTTGTTGAAAACAAGACTGATTCAAATCGCCTAACGCCTCGAAAGAGTGAGCAGTAAATTTCAATATTATTGTCACATGTGCTGTAACCTTTAGATTGTAGGAAGCGACCAAAGACCATAAATCTATTGACACGGCGAGACTGCCAACAAGTTTTCTACAATTCAACAAATAATTTATTTCCCTAGAATACAAAGCGAAAACATGCAAAGAATTTTCCGTGCTGCTAATTAGATCAAAATAGCCCAAAATCTTCTATCACCACTCCTAATGAATAAAGTTCAAACTAAATTCAAGTGGTGTTCGAAATAAGGATCCGACGATGAAAGCGTTGATACGTAAATAGTCTTCAATGCATTTAATTGTTATCGGTGGCTTGGAGTGTGACAATTTGCTAACTATCTACCAATAAATCACGATACTATAATTCATGATATTCTTTGTCTAAACTCATCAAACATTAAAATAGATACATATGTTCAAGAATAGTATTAAAAGAGTACTGTAACAAAAAACTGGGTGGGATTTCAGATTTACAATACAACACACTTGATGGTGATACAAATACAACGTTCAATGACAAATGATTTGAATAAGAAATTTATTATTAATATGTGTACGTATATGATCCAAATATTGGATCAATTAACACAAAACGCAAGGACTTAATAATGACAATTCAATACAATGACCTTACACAGTACAAAGACAACGCATGAATGATTCACAGTGATTTCACCCCGGAAAGAATGATGCGTTTTACTCAAACAGTAAAACATGTATTTTACTCGTATAGTAAAAGATATTCACTCAAATAGTGAAATTATGTAAACAGAAAGGAACATATACAAATTATCTATACAATCCCCCCCCCCCCAACACACTGGGTTTTACGAACCACACAAATTAGCCCACAGTTAAAAGATTACATGCACGGAGTTGTATACTCCGCACCAGCAAACTCGGCTACCAGGCACACAGGTCCGTCAGGCAGGCAGTATTCTAGGATGGCCAATCAAGCAATCAGCGTCCACAAAAGTCAGTCAGCCAAGCCCTATCACCCGCTACTCGACCAGCAACACTTTAGTAAGCTCTACAGCTGCCTTGCTTCAGCTTCACAGCGGGTATGGTCGACTTTTATGGTTAGCTCTGCAACGGATACCACGTCAACTTCGATCACTCTGGTGAGCTCTACAGCTGATCACACCAATCTGATATCAATCCGGTCACTCTATTCAGCTGAAAAAAACGCCGTATACTATGCATGACAAGGGCATATACGATAAAACGTAATGACCTTATATACGTAAGCTATACAGACTACATTATCGGCACAAATGTTACAGAACAATACACAGGTTTAGATGTGTACCTAACCGTACCCGAAAAGAATCCTACGGTACTAAATATTTCTTAAATTGCAACTTTGTATTGCCAATATAAATCTCTTGCTAAATCACAAACGAGAAATTACAATATTTGCATTTTACCACGTAGACAGAATCATTTATGCACATATAGCGTCTTGCACTGGAAGCATTCGGTTACTCCCATAGAAAGCACTTCGCACGTGCAGCATAGGATGAACCGAACTCGCTATTTTGAAATATTGTACTATATACATACATACATATATATATATATATATATATATATATATATATATATATATATATATATATATATATATATATATATATATATATCCTATGGTATGGTTGCAGGCAAAATCGACACCAGAATACATATATTTTCTAAATAAAAGAATGTATGCAATACCGTGACTAGCACATTGTATTTCAAGAGAATAATAATAATAATAATAATAATAATAATAATAATCCCCTCAAATCAAAATCTGAGCACAACAATACAAAAAAAATGCTGCGACAAGATGTCAAAGCAAAAATAAATAATTTTAAGCAAGGTTATAAAACCCGCTACATGTCAAGTACCGTTTTCTAAGAAAACTATCACTGATTGAAATGTTCCATTTTAGTAAGATTCTCGATTGTCAACAAGACAAAATCCAATTGAATTCCAATAACCATGATCCAAACCCAAATAAGTATAGTGACAACTTATATTGATGATGATAATATTTAACTCACACTCATGTAAAAGTATTAGCTATGTATTATCTGTTTACAAACAAAAATGTTATTAGTCAGGTACAATATAAACTTGATTTGCTACAAGGTCAGGTACAAACTACACCAATAACAGATAATCATTTAAAAAATACAAATTAATATATAGAACAATATTCATAATAATGTGCAAGGGATACATTACAATTTGATACACCAAGAGTATTGGTATGTTGTTGTTGTTGTTGTAGGGTTTAACGCCATTTTTCAGCACATGATAGGCTATACATGGCGGCCAGTATTATTGGTATGGGAAGAACCCGATAAAACCCCCAGAAAAAAACCACCGACCCACGAGAAGCTACTAGCAAGCTTTAACACATAACTACAGTAGCCGAATCTTAGACTTGAACCCACGCAGACAGAGGTGAGATGGCAGTGATCCGTAACGGAGAGAGATTTAGACCACTTGGCCACTCGGGGCCCCAGTATTGGTCAAATTGCTTTATACCAACTTATTTAAAGCCACACTAATTTTAATTTATGTGGTCGAAGACAAAACTAAATAAATAAATATAAAAAAACAAATAAATAAATAAATACATTCTGAGAATTACGTTTCTTCTACGTATTCAGCAAACTTAATATAGGTACTGCCAATCTGTAAACACACCTACGAAATGAAGCACATACAATGCAGGTGATTTTAATTATAATGTTGAAGTATAAAAGGTGAATAACGAAGCAAACATAAAGTATCATGTACAGTGGTATACAAGGAGAAAACTCTAATCAATAAAATCCAGGTCGCAGGAATTATACATAAATTCTCTCTTGAGAACTTCGAGGTTAGTGCTGGGGTCATCTGTCTCCGCAAATACGTGGTATGGACCTGTTGCTATTTTCTGAAGTTGGTCGACATTAATATTGGAACCGAACCCCACTGTTATTATTTTGATTTTAGTTTCAAGGCTACGTTTTTTCTCTAGCTCGAAAAAAGGGTCTAGATTGAATCCGCCATTCGTAAAAATCACTAAGAATTTTCTCCCCTCTACGCGTCCACCATTTGTTTCATTGAAACCATGCATATTAGCATAGAAAAGAGCTGACGAAATATTGCTAATGACATTCTCTTTGTATGACATCTTGGAAATGTTCAGAAGAAGCTCCGATCGGGAGAGATTGTCCGAAAATTGAACATGCGTAATAACATTGTTCGAGAATGTTGTAAGGCTAACGTGAGTGTCATTTTCCTGGTTTCCGAGAGTGTCCATCAGTTGGATTAGTTTTGAAGCAGTGTCCCGGAGCCCCATGAAGCCCTTTAAAGATTCTATATCGGACGTGTTCACAGACTCATCAATCATCAGAATTACATCTGACACGGCTGAGTGAGAGCATTCTGGTTTAAGGACAAAACAAACATATATATATATATATATATATATATAAAACACTGTAACGTGCAAATTGCATACAGACGAGTATTATTATGCGATTCTTTCTCTGAGAAACGGATGCAAACATTCTTTGCTACATATATGGACATGATAAGCAAGATACGGTAATTTACCACTCAGAAATTTGTAGTTCATCAACTAAAGATGTATCATCCATAATATAACTCGTATCTTTTTCGATTATATTTCCTTATCTAACCAGAGACTTATATTCTAGATTCATTTAGAACTTGAGTCAGAAGAAATTTATACTGAGGAAAACGAAGAATCACTTTGTCTCAAAGAACTTTAATTGCTTGTTTTCTGTACTACCAAATTATTATTTTGTCTCAGTCGAACAAATTCCGCTCCTCAATGTACTACCGAACTATCATTTAGTCTCAGAGAATGTAAGCGGCTGTTCAGGGTACTATCAAACGATCGCTTTATCTCGTAATTGGCTCATCAATGTACTACGAAACTCTCATTTTATCCATCAAATCCTATATACCATCGTTTCTCCACTATCATTTTTGAAAACATTACAAAAATCTATATGCCGAAATGATCTCCACGGTTAATTCAAACTCCCCAAATAACATAAGAACGTTTGCGATGCCAATATTGCTTACTAAATCGTCTTTTAGTTCTGTATAAATTCAATGTAAACTGAGTCTCCTATCTTAACCGTAGGTCTCAGTATAATAGGATTAGAAAGATCGGGACAAGGATTGGAGCCATTATAACAACATCAGATGACACCAAATCGAGCCGTTTGCAGGATAGTGCATCGGTTTCTACTGCAGAAAGAAAAGCCATATTAAAATCTCTGAACTGCACAGAAAACTGTCGAAAATGAAATTCAGTCATCTTTTCGCAATCCCTTTTTACATCGAAAAAAACCCTACTAGAATCTTTAATCTGAAAACTCATTACTACCCCGTATAAAAATTGATATGTGATAATACATACTGGTAAAAATGTTGTGTACTGTTTATTTGCTGCCTCATTATATTGGTATAACTGAGAACGACGGGGTAGGTTATGCAGCCAAGCTGCCATTCATTTATTCATCTCCGAATGGATGATTCCTTATAGTGACATTAAATAGTGTATAATCAGCATATTCGTCATACTTGGCAAAATATGTGAAGAGAACTCCATAATCGAAAACCAAACCCACTACCGGAGAGAAGCATCCCACGAATAAACAAATCGCATACACCATGTGGCAATGTGCCACTCACATATCGGGAACATACCGCTTGAAGTGTAAACCTCGAAAGATGAAATGCGATACCTATGGCCACTGACAGTAGAAAACACTCTTGACACCTGTTTCAAAAACCACCCTGAGAGACACAATCATTGTGACAAAGCCAACATGATGGAACCATCTGAAGATGTATCCATTGTTGAAATAATGGACATCGAAGGATATCGGTTTGCATTAATAATTTTGAGTATGGTTTGTGTACGGATTTCTAATGTATTACTTTTTACTTCATATATATATATATATATATATATATATATATATATATATATATATATATATATATATATATATATGTATACCTGATCCAGTTTTGAATGACGATTATAATAATCCAGTTCAATTCTTTAGAATGTGTATACAGAATAAATACATATAAACAGAACAAATACATATAAACAGAATAAATACCTATAAACAGAACAAATCCACACAAAAAAACAACAGAACAAATGCATATAAACAGAACAAATGCATATATACAGAACAAATTCCTATAAACAGAACAAATACATACAAACAGAAGAAATACATACAAACAGAACAAATGCATATAAACAGAACAAATACATATAAACAGAACAAATGCATATAAACAGAAAAAAAATACATATAAACAAAACAAATACATATAAACAGAACAAATACATACAAACAGAACAAATACATACATACAAACAGAACAAATACATGCAAACAGAACAAATACATATAAACAGAACAAAGTATGTTGCATATTGTAATAAAGAACACCATTGTTTTACAAATAAAGCAGAAGTAAAACCGATAGCGATGTCGCATACTCTGTATGACTCAAAACGTGTACAGTCTTACCTTTGCATGTTATGTGGACGAGCTGTGTAACTATGGTATACAATGAGTCGAAATTATCCACAGAGAAGACGTTGGGAGAGTTGGAGGATGAGGTGGCAATGTCCCTTAGCTCTTGGTGTGACACCTGTTCCCCAATACCTGATATTTGATAAAGAAAACTAGAAGTCACTAATACTACACAGCAAACTAAATTTGTGTTGGATTGGTACATCGATCGAATGGGCTAACTACAAAAAAGTTAATGTCTAATTTTCTAATTTTGATTTGTTTGTGGACTATTTTAAAACTACTAATAGTTAGGATTATATTGTTGACATAATAAGTCAACAATCATACTCGTGATAAGTCATTGATTTTTATCTATTGATTATGATTCAACTGATAAGCAAAATGGTGGTGATGTTGTAGGGATTTTCACTTACCGATGGTAGCAATGCCTTCAGGATTAAGTTTCTTCAGTTCCTTTGCCGCATTCTTTGTTTCCGTTCGATACGTTGACATACCGTCAGTGATTACGATCACGAACACCCTTGCCATTTTTCTATTCGGACGTAATCTTTTTCTGGAACTGTCAGCAATTTCATATGCTTTCCGCAGCGCTTTGTCGGTCCTAGTTATTCCTGGCTTGAATTGTATGCGTTGAATGGCTTCATTCAGAGAAATGTTATTATCGTGTCTATTCAAGTCAAATTCAATCAGAGCGTCGGAGGAAAACTTGATGACGCTGACCTGGGTGTCGTTCGGACCAATCAAGACTTGCTTAGTGAAATTGGACACAAAATGCAACTGATTCTTGAAATTTTGCTCCGTCTGACTGACCGAAGAGTCCAGGAGAAATATCATGTCTGCAGGTTGAGGGTGACATATTCCTATGACGGACAAAGATAACTGATACAATATGAACTCACATTTCTAACATATAACAACATTTGCAAATAGATCAAACGGTTTACATGGTTTTGTCGATACATTGCATATTACTCCGAGCCTTCCGTCCTCAGAGTGTGATATAATTGTGATCTACGATAGAGGAGATATTGCATCTATTCGCACATTGTAACTCACCAGGCTTAAAGGTAGCTTGCTCAGCGTCCATTGTGTAATGTGCATCAAATGTCACGCGTCGTTTGTCTATCGAGGTTTACTTTCTTCAACCAATGAAATTTATTAAAATTAGATGAAACGCCATGTGTTTGATTGTGTGTGGCTATCTAAAGCGACTGATTTTCATTGCGTGGTTTACGTCAAACGTCTTGCGTCTCATGTCGTCTGTTTAGCGAGGGTTATTTGTTTGCCACGATCGAGCTATACTTAAAGTAGGTGAAACATGTTTTTGTGGTGTGTCTATCAAGGGTAACTGGTTATGAATAATGAACTTTATTATGGTGTGTGCATCAATTATCTTATGTCAGGTGTCGTCCGTATCTCATGAGGTACTTGTTGCGATCAATGAATTGTATTTAAATTAGCTCAAACAATGTGTTTCGAATGTGTTGAGTGTCTATCAAAGGTTCATTGTTATGATAAATAAATTTAATACAATTAGGTAAAACGTCGTCTGTCGCGTTTAGCGTGTCTAACAAATGCTACTTTTTACAACCAATTTATTTTATTTAAATTAGGTCCAACATTCCATGTCCAGTGACACATGTCTATCAAGGGTAATTTCTACGACATATGAATTATATTGAAACTAGGATTTTATGATCAAACTTGATATGCAAGCTTGTGACATCCATACTGCCGATAGTCTTGATTATGAATTACGTCAGCCCATATTAAATGATGTTCCGAATTATGTATGGCTGAGTTTCATGCTACTCTGGAGAATGTTTAACAGATTACAATATTCTCACATGATATTGTTTTTATGATTACAAGTCACTTTGTAGTGTTTATCAGATTAGAATTTGCTCATGCTAGACTATTTTTGAAATAAGAATGTACTTACACTTCTGTTATAAGGTTAAAAGATTACAATTCCAGATCAGGCCAATTGCTTGTGAATTATGTAATTGAAAATATAGGCAATCTTTAAAATAGTTGGCTGAAATTGTTGCCATTATGAATGGTCGTATTACCGAGGTCATTTTTTTTATCACACATTGTTTCTACCAGTTGATATAATCGTAATATAGAATGAGTTCGTTTACAATGAACATTTGGTAGAATTAATGAAGCATTCCGTCATCTGAATAGCGGAAATCGAATCCATAATGGAGATTGTTTTTATCACCTGGGTATCGATTATATTCTTACGTGGACTTCACGTGAGTGCATAAATTAAATGGACAATCTAAAGCTTGAGCTGGTAATGACTCCTCTGGGGGTTTTTTTTCTGATCAAACCGTGATATGGTCGGGCCTAAGTTTCTATAGATATTGACGTAAATCAAAGTGAAAAAAGTATCAACAATTTATTTTATTCTGGAAATAATAATAAAAAGTAAATGTGAAGGTCAACCGTAGCAACGTATGGAACATGAATGATATTGGGCACACGTTAAGTTTTTTTTAATTTATAGTAAACAACTTGATTGTCATATTTACAACTTTTTTGAATAGCACCAATATCCAGCTACGTAAAGCATATGCTAAATTTAGACATCTTATACGTTTAGAAATTGGTTTCATTTCCTAGAAAACAATTTTTATTTTATTCACGCTATTGTTTCTTGTGGTAAACAAAAGATCCAGAAGTTCAAGCCAGTAAGAATAGTGGGACACACATACTCTCGTATGGTAGGCAGGTGTTTAATCAGCTCTGTGGCCTTTTCAAACATTAAACAGCAGTGACATTATATTACTCCCGGTGACCATTACATTTTACAAATTAAACACATCTTGTCATTGTCAGTCTATTAAATGGTCAAATACACGTACTATAAGCTGGGTAACGCCATTTACATATGTAAATATAGCATACTTTCATTCGTATGTATGCTTATCCATCAGTTTTACAGATTAACCTGTAATCGGGTGATTTCCATTTTTGTTCGATGAGATCGGCGAAACGGAAGAGTTTAAAAATGTACAGGATTTAGAGTGTGTACACTTTGTACTATCAGAATGGTTGCTTCGATGATTTTAATCATACTTGACAGTTTCATTGTAAAGCGGCCCGAGCTACAATGATACTAGTTCAGTTGACTGTACTAGGACGAGGGTGATACAAGAAAGTTTCCAGACAAAAATACTAAAGTAAACGTCATAAAAACTGGACAATTCGAATCGAAAAGAAGGTTTGAACATAAAACAGAGCGAACGTTAGGAACATTTTAAACATTGGGATGACGTAGGTTTCGTAATCGCAACCACTTGTTTGGCAGCTGGAAAACACGAGCACACAGAAAGAAAGGCGAATATGTATATTTATATGCTTGATAAATACAATTTTTAAAAAGATATGATTAGATTTTTAATTGAACTATTATGAAAATGTATTTATATACCACACATACGGTCAAAAGCTTAGCAAATACATATTTTATCGTTTTCGTATAAAAGTCTCCGAAAAGAGGAAACGCAATTCATGATATCCAGATTTACAAACCTGTTTCACAAAGATCTTCATAAAATCCTGGTGGACATCTACACTGGAAAAAGTTTACAAAGTCCATACAAGCTCCTCCGTTCTGACAGGGGCTACTGGCACACTCGTCATAATCTGGAATAAACAATATAACATTTAGCCTGTGTGTGTATGTTCAATCATCTGCGCATCAGCAAATAATGTTTGCTTCGTCCTCATTCATACTGTATTGTGAAAACAAAATCTTTCAGAAAAGGAATTATTTATAACAGGGGAGAAAGTGTAAAGGTATGATGTTGAAGAGCTAGCCTTTCAGATATACTAATTGCATGTTATAAAATCCCTGCCTATATCCCAACATGGCGGCTTTTATTTCGGTTCGAAGCGTGCCTTAGATTATCATTACAATGTATAGGTATTTGTTGCTATATCGTGGTTGACAAGAAGACCGAAGACTCGACTAACATTGAAGTGTATTAATTGTGACAAAATACCGATGAACTGGATGGAATTGACGATGAAGTGTATTGCCTATTTACAGGAGACCGACGAATTAATTAATATTGAAGATGGATTGTAATTACCATTACAAAAGATCGACGAATCGATTGGTGTTGAAGTTGAGTATATTGGTTGTGGCCATGACGAGTTGATTAGTATTTAATATGAAGTGTTTTGTATAGAAAACGGACGAATAGAATAGATGTTGAAGATAATGTGTATTGCCTATTGATAGGAAACTGATTAATAAATTGATATTGAAGATGAAGTTATTTGTTGTAGCAAGTAACTGATAAACAGATTGGTATTGAAGATGCCGTGCATTGATTGTGGACAGAAAACTAATGAATTTATTGTTGTTGAAGATGAAGGGCATTATCTATTGACAGGACACAGATTGGTATTGAACACGAAGTTTTTTAGTTTTCTGAAGGAGACCGATGAAATGATAGTTGTTTGGAATGAAATTCATTGTTCACTGGCCGGAGACCGATGCATCTTTAAGTATTTAAGATGATGTGTATTACTTGTTGCCATGAGACCGACGATTTGATAAGTCTTGAAGATGACTAGTTTGTTCTTACAGATGAAGTACACTGGTTATTGACAGGAGACCAATGACTTAATTATCATCGAAGATAAAGTGAATTTGTCGTTGACATAACCACATTGATCTGATTACTACTGAAAATGAAATCAAGTGAATATTGTCGGGAGACTAGTGTCTTTATTAGTATTAAAACTTAAAAAGTAATTTTTACCATTATGACACCGATAATTCCATAGCTGGGTATTGCAGATAAACCGATTTGTATTGGATGTTTACAGAAGTCTGATGACTTTGTTAATATTAATGATGAACATTTTTGGTTGTTGACTGAACACCGATTTATTGATTAGTATTGAAGATGATTATATTGCTTGATGACAGATGACCGATAAAACGATCAAATTTGAATATAAAATATGTCGATTATGGACACTAAACTGATATTTTGATTAGTTCGGACAATGTTTTGGTTACTGAAATAAATGTGATGATTATTATTTATAACTTATCCTATTTCACCCTATGTTTAATGCAGCTTGCCTTCTGGGATATACGTAGGATCTGTGGTACATACCTTGATCTGACGTTAGTTTTTGACGTTTTCCGTATATCTAGCAGTTGCATTCTAGAATCGGGCTAATTCGTAGACATGTAAACACAATATAAAGTTCAATACTGTGTGTCGATTACATGTAGCATACTCGATTTAATAAGGCAAAACATGGAGTGGAATTTCTTTACACTACAATATTGCATTATATTGATTATGATAGTATCTTTATCGATAAAGAATATATGGAGTCAAATTAATTTCTATTCAGCTATACATACATTTAACCTAGTATTTAGCTATACGTAAGAAACATTATTCATTTGCGTAAGAAAAATAACAATTATAAAATGTTTATAAAGGTATTCATCAACATTTGGGGTTCTGACTGAACAGAATATGACAACTTCAACTATTGAAGGATTGAAAATTGTCTTGTATAGTCCATACCGCTGTTGGTCTCATATACGTTCTAATATTGGAGAGAGTTCAGTACAAAGTTATTGTCAGTATGAACGGACACACTTCGGGAAGAACTTACTGGCGGTTGGATGGACAGACATCTCTTCAAAATATATTGTCGCTAGAGATGGGTATGAATAAACAGTCTTCGGTACGAATGTATCGTCGGTATAGTTAAAGAGGCATCAGTAAGAATTTGTTGTTGACATGGATGTACAGGCATCAGAACGAATTTATTGTCGGCATCAATTGACAGACTCGGTACGAATTTATTGTCGACATGGATGATCAGACTCTGGTACGAATTTGTTGTCAGTATGGACGTTAAAATTTCAATAGGAACTTATTTCTGGCATTGATGGATGCACTTCAGTACAAATTCATTGTTAGTATGGTTAAACATACGTTAGTATGATATTATTGTCCTAATGGATGAACATAATTCTGATCGAATGCATGGTTGGTATGGATAGACATAATTTAGTACGAATTATTTCACTATGGATGGATAGACTTCAGTACTAACTTATTTTCCCTTTGGACGGACATACTTCAAATATGAATTTATTGTCGGTATGGATGTACAAATGTCATTACGAATATAAGAATCGGACGCTGCAAATTATATTGAAACTATTATACATATCCTATATTGATATGACATATGTGTTATGTATGGGTTTAGATATCACCTCTCTATAATGCTATATTCTTTTATGGTTAAACACTTGTGTGGGTCAGTAGTAATTAGACCTAAATAATGATGTTTTAGTTGTTCAAATAATGTACATGTTAATAATTCCTAAGAGAAACTATTCTACTCCGTCTTTTTCCTAAATTATCATAAATGTATTAGAAATATAAAATGAAATTTTATATATAATGACACATGGATGAACTCATGATTCACAATGAAACTGTATGTCAATTCATCACCTGAAATATTTTTTTCTGAAATATCTGTAGCTCACCTGTTTCACAGTTAACACCTACATATCCTGGGACACAGCTACAAGTATATCCATTTACCCTATCAATGCAGGTAGCGCCGTTTTTACAAGGGTTACTCAAACATTCATCGTAGTCTAAAAAAAAACAAATATTAACAGATTACGGAGGCGCAGAAAGCTGACATCTTTCATGAGGCCTATACTCACAAGTTTTCATCTAACTTGAATTATGAATTAAATTTCAAAGATCAAGTTCAATCCAAGCAGCTGATGAAAATTGCTTTAATTAAATTACAATAACTATTCTTAATATCTAATCACATAAAATGTTACAAAGAACCATCCAATAACTGCAGACAAGAATGAGTTATAATTCAAGTCTTTTCAACTGCTCTACTGATAATATTGCTGATCAAAGTTCTACCATTATCATCTTACTTGTGCATAAAAGTATTAATTGCCAGAAGTTTTGAGACCGATGCAACTGATGACACTTGCTTTAATTAAGTTACAACAAATATCCCAAATATATAATTGCTGTACAAATTACATTTTAAAACGCATATGTGCAATAACTAAAAACAAGAATGAGAAATTTGGATATGAATGGAAGTAATTAATTATATTTTTGTAACTATCAATTGCATATATTCACATACCAATTTCGCATCTTGATCCTATGTATCCCGGTACACACATGCAATAATATAAGTCTCTGCCTTGGTAACATGTCCCGCTATTACAACAAGGGTTACTGATGCATTCGTCATAGTCTGCGGCAAGAAGGAAACCATAGTTGTAACATTATATTATCCATTAGGTCACACAATAGTAACGTTTCGTAATAATATCAGAATATGACACCATGTTATGTTTAAACTTATCCAGATATGCAGGGAACAAGGGGAATTAATAAACAATGACAACAATCGGATTCAGAAAGCATTTTGTCAAACATGAAGTTGTAGGGCGATGAAGAAGGACAAAAAGAAAGCTTTGTCCAATACTGTATAAAATATATTTTTATATTCCGCAAACAAGACGACAGGAACTAAATAAAAACATATTTGTTCATACATTCATGCCTCCAACTTCATTCTGTCACATGGAAAATAATGACGACAGTACTTAGAAAAAGAGATGTATGTCTCATAGTCACTCTCATATGCATCCATACAATCAATTAGTATGTGTGAAGTACGTATCATTTTGATAATTATTACAATTGTAATGTCGGAAGAAAGAAATAAAATATATTATTAACACTATTTTCATTAAAGTTATGACTATACCTTCAAAACATTACATGTCGCGTTGTATATATATTGTCTCTACCTACCCTGACATCGAACGCCTATGTATCCGTAAGGACATTTACAGGAGTATCCGGACTGTGGGGTTTCACATATTCCTCCATTTTGACATGGGGAGCTGGCACAGTCCTTAATGTCTGTTTAAAAGGAACTATTTTGTTCAATATGAGACATCTAGGCATTACAAAACAATGCAATATTCATTTTCTCTATCGTTCAATTAAGTCAGAAAAGACATCTGAGATGTTAGTTAAAACTATATTATTTGTTGGCTTTTCATAATAATAATATGGTATGTAAAATTGTCCTTTGTAAATTAACGTAACTCCAAAATCAGTTGAAGTTTACCTGACATGGGGCATTTATTGCCTTTAAACAACATAATAATTATCTTAAACTGACACAAGGACATTGGTATTCTTCCATGGAAAACTGGACGTACCTGATGATCGCCATGTTCTGTATTATAATGTTAGCGATGTTAGTATTATACCGTATATTGTAGACAACTTAGACTGCTCTACAAATGAACACCTGACCTTCATCTAAGTTATAATCTTATGTGTTAATTTGTTACATAAAAGTGTTTACATAAGCAACTACTTTTTCCCTCCATAACATCTGAAGCAAAATCATTATAATTGCTGTGTTCAGGTTTGTTTCCTCTAATAATCTGGAGCTCAAAGTAAATTCAGACAAGGACATGTTGGAGTATATTATTCCGATACATTCGAAGCCTGTTCGCGTAGCATCCAACTTATCACAACTGATACATTAGCAAGTTTGGAACTATAGGCACATCAACCTAGTGAATACTGGAACGTGTTTGAAAGACTATGGGAGTTTAATTGAAGATATGTAAATTGGGACTTGTGAGAAAACATTTAGGAAAATTTGGGATTTAATTCAACGTACTGTCTACTTCCATTTTGTATTATAGGCAAATTAATTATTTGTTGAGATTTTTTAATATAAAAAAATGTATGGTAGTTGTTTGGATTTGTCCTTTTATGTTACTTAGTTTAAGATCATAGGGTCGTAAGAGACATAACATAAAATGAATTGTTCATTATCTAGATAGTTCAATACCTTGGAAAATAAAAAGAACATTCGATAAAATACTTAGGTATGACAAACATATCTTGTTCATTCTCTTCGTATATAAATTACTTTAAAAATAAACTTCTGAGAGTTGTCACAAAAAAGGAAATGCACAAAAACTAAACACGTGAAGGTTAACGGAAAATATGTGGTACTTACACACTTAATTTTAAATATGAATGAGCAATTTTAGATTGTCACCCATAGATCCGGGTAGTTAATAAATATAGCAGTAGAATCATACACATTTCTTGCTCATCTGTAATTAGTAAACAACGAACCCGTCTATGGTCTTAATGCATACGAAGCATTTATAGAAAGATGAAATAGTAACAGCTCCCACATTATTTATAATATTAATCTAAGTTTATTACCAAGTCCAACAATATAGAGTGCTTGAAGGGGCGCCGAGTGGATGAGTGGTCTAAAGCGCTCTCCGTTACAAATCACTGCCATCTCACCTCAGTCTGCGCCGGTTCGAGTCTAAGATTTGGTCAATGTGGGTATGTGAGAAGGCTTGCAATTAGCTTCTCGTAGGTCGGTGGTTCTTTCGGGTGAGTTTCACGGGTTCTTCCTCTACCATTATTACTGGCCGCTATGTATAGCCTATCTTGTGCTGAAAAATAGCGTTAAACCCTACAACAACAACACAGAGTGCTTGAATAAATTCTAATATTGAATGTGCTGCTGAATCACGAGTCTTAAATATATTTATATACCAACAGTGCAATTCTATAGAATGTCTTCGAATGAATTGTACAATCATTCCAAAATAGTTTTATAATTCAAAGATCACAAAGCACGTTATTGGCAAGGAATCATATATATATATATATATATATATATATATATATATATATATATATATATATATATATATATATATATCGCTACCATTTCTGGACTAGATAGGATGTTTTAAACTGTCCCTGACTGTTTTGTCATTACTCCAGATAACCGGTATTAGCAAAATTGTATCTTAATTAATACGTTAAAATATAAAACATTAGAAACGTCAGCATTTATTTCTGTAAGAAGTATGCATAGAAATATACTCTTCGGAAGAATAAAGCTGATAGTATTTATTCGAGAGAAATATTTTTTAAAGTTTCTTTGTCGATTAACAACAACTGTCACAAAGTACGAGGCAGCATTAAGTTGGGCAAATGTAACCTTTCACACTTTTAGCAAGTAATCTGTATTTTCGTTCAAATATCACAGAAGAGCTCTCGATAAATGGAGGCGTAACTGAAATGGATTGCATAGTAAAGAGCCGGTGGAAACGTTTTGTCCACTTTCATTCATAACTATCAGATTTGATATTTTATATTTTGATTACATATGTCTAAACAAAACACCACACACGTTTGATAGCATCCATCTCTCACTGGTCTTTATTCATAATGTGTTGTTGTTGTTGTTGGGATTAACGCCATTTTTCAGCACACAATATTCTATACATGGCGGCCATAGAGGAAGAAACCGGGGAAAAACCCGAAAAGAATCACCGACCCCCGAGAAGCTACTGGCAAGCTTTCTCACATAACTACACTAACCGAATCTTAGACCCGAACCCACGCAGACAGAGGTGAGATGGCAGTTATCCGTAACGGAAAGTGCTTTAGACCACTCGGCTACTCGTGGCTCCCTCATAATGTGTTGAGCAAGAATATTTAATCTCATTAATGTGACGCCCAGATTACTGGAAAATTTCGCCATTAAGATAATTGCAATTTATAAAACTAAAACAAAGCGTGCAGATGTAAAATATCTAGAGCTACAAACCTTGTCTGTTATTAAATATTTATCTAAGGACCCGTGTTTTCGAGGGTTCATAACTCGCTATCTTGACTTTGTACATAAACTGCTATTGCTGTGATTTTTTTACCTATATCATTATTAGGTTTACGTCCGATATCTGTGAGATTCTATACTGAAATTGTGTAAAGTAAAATAGGGACACGATAGAGTAGTTTTGGCAATACACTGGACCTAGTACTTCTTGATCTTAGTGTTTCTGCATAACAAAGATAAGAAACTCTAATTTGAATGAGAGGAAAGTGAACACACATTTCAAATTTCCCGTTAAATTATCCAAGACAATAGTTATTTACTGATCACGAAACTGCTGAGACTGTTCAGTGGTCGCTGGCTATTAAACAAAATGTGGATAAACATACGTGGTAGTATGTACCCAACTCCAATGTTACAATGCGGCTGAAGAGTAACGTACGAGAGGCCACGAGCTGAAGATTTGTAGCATTTGGTAAAAACGTGTTACAAAGTGCCAGTAGAATATGGGACGAATGGTCGTGATTTGAAGAATTAATATATTTTGTCAGCATGAGTATTACAAATACGGAAGCTGTTTTGATACATATGTAAATAAATAGTTTGCCGAATACACTTAGTAGCAAGTATATCGTACACTATCTGAAACCAAAGAGTTGAAATTGCTTTTATTTCTCCATCTAGTATGACCGGGAAGCAGAAGCTGCCTCCCATATTTTAATTGTTTGCGATGACCATGCTGTGTTTGGTACACGTTTTAAAAACGTCTGCCTGACCAGTATATGTATCAAGTCATCTCATTAGTTTCATAATTGCTTCCGTGGTCAATGGACACTATATTGTAAGTTATATCTCACATCTATGCTTGGTATCCTTATCGAGATACATCGGACAATATATTGTAAGTTATATCTCACATCTATGCTTGGTATCCTTATCGAGCTACATCGGACAATATATTGTAAGTTATATCTCACATCTATGCTTGGTATCCTTATCGAGATACATCGGACAATATATTGTAAGTTATATCTCACATCTATGCTTGGTATCCTTATCGAGATACATCGGACAATATATTGTAAGTTATATCTCACATCTATGCTTGGTATCCTTATCGAGATACATCGGACAATATATTGTAAGTTATATCTCACATCTATGCTTGGTATCCTTATCGAGATATATCGGACAATATATTGTACGTTATATCTCACATCTATGTTTGGTATCCTTATCGAGATATATCGGACAATATATTGTACGTTATATCTCACATCTATGCTTGGTATCCTTATCGAGATACATCGGACAATATATTGTAAGTTATATCTCACATCTATGCTTGGTATCCTTATCGAGATATATCGGACAATATATTGTACGTTATGTCTCACATCTATGCTTGGTATCCTTATCGAGATACATCAGACAATATTTGTTACTCTAGGTGTTGTTCAATTTTATTTTGAGTAATAATTATTTGTTATATCTACCTTATATTATCTCTTTTTATTGTTCAGTTTCCTTTATATTGTGTTAGAATATGTGCACAGCAAAACTTTCAAAAGGTGGAATAGTTATTACAACACACACAAGGTCGTAACAAGTTCTGTGCTCACCTTCGCAGGTGATTTTGACTGTGGCTGTTACAGCAGCAGCGAGCTCGGTAGTTTGGTTTACGTATAGGAAGTAGGATGGAGAGGATGCAATCTTCTTCATGTCCTCCGTAGGACCAGCAGCGATCCCGATACCTAACATCAGAAAAAGACGTCTTTATACACAATAACTCCTTTTTCAGTGTTTGATGTTACTTACAACAAAATTCATAGCGAAATGCATCCTGCTATTCGTCTCCATGAAACCGAGAAAACATAAGTTTGACTTAAAGCTTCTCAAAATATTTAACAGTTGCAACTCTATTTTAATTTACTTCACATGTGGTTATTAACAAGCGAGATAATTATTGTCCTTTTGCTTTTCTCTTTTTTCACCAGCATATGCTAGCATGTGTTGTTGTGTGTATGATAATGTGTATATTTTTCAAATTATATATACTTAAGTGTTTAGATCTGTTTTGAACCAATACAACACGAAGAATATTAAAATTTACTACTACTATCAGTCGACATAATATAATGATTTAATCGATGTGCATGATAGTGTACATACTGCTGACATTTAAAAGCAACACTAATGTTTACAGAGTCTAAAATGCACCTAAAAGCCTTAGGAATTGACTTGTACTTTATTTGTTTGCTGATATCACCAGAGATATGGGAAATAAAGCTAGCGATGGTTAATATGGTAAAAACTAGGAAAAAATGGATCTAAATTATTATATTGGGAGCGGTCGTCGCTTTGGTGCGCTATCATTAGTGGGACGTTTTTGGTCGGGGCTGATTATCTTTAGGGCAGGTGGTTACAATTGACTAGACATGCAGTCCTTATATCTAGGTTGTCGGTAGAGGAATGAGGTCGCTAGGGCAGTTTTTCTATTATGGTAGAAAGTCGTTGTGGACATATCGTCTATTCAGGCAGGTTATAATCAAGGGCAGATGGTCGTCATTACAAATGTATCTGTACAAACAAACTTACCTATAACGAAAATTCGCAATGCTGGATTTGACTTGAGTTCCCCAGCAACACTGAACGCGATATCTTTATCATAAGATAAGTCCCCGTCCGTAAGAAGTACAACGTACATTACAGCACTTGACCTCCTCGTTAGGTCCAAAACATCTTTGGCTTTGGAAAGGCCAGAGGAAATAGCAGTTCCTCCTTGGCGATATTCTACATTTTGAACTGCCCTTTTTATACTGGTTTTGTCGAAATACGTTTTCAAGTCGAATTCTATGAAGCCTTCATGATTAAACTGTACAACACCTATATGAAACTCTTCCTCGCCAATTTGAACCAAATCTGTAAACTGCTTGACAAATTTCAGTTCCGACTCAAATCCGTCAGTTTGCATGCTACCAGAAGAATCTAAGACAAACACAACATCCACAGGGTCCACTGTACACGTGTCTGTGAGGAAAAGAGTAAAGATTAAGTTGTATCATAGTTGCCATTTACATAATTATCGATAAGAAAAGTGGGGAAAATACATTCTCTTGAGATATGTAATATTAAATGAACTGGTATCTATCTCCGTACGATCTGAGAATATAACAAAAACAAGTTACCGCTTATTCCACGGCTTTCCTAAAAATATTGAAAGCACTTGCGAAATTTTGAAACGTACTATTCTCGAAATTAATTAACGCCCAGTATGATATTGATATCAGAAATGAGGAAATATTGCGAATAGTATTATAGAACTCTAATATAGGTAGGTATACATTTATGTATTCTGGAATATATATATTCGCTGTGTATCTGACTAGGGATGTTGATTATATATACAACATAATACAAACATATTAGTAGATCATCATGGGCCATATATCCTTGATTTATAGCTGAATTGTTTGAGTGGACATTAGGTTATGCAGATAGGCAATTATATATCCATTGTGTACACCACTGCACTGAAGAAACGCATAATGAAAGAAGCTCATGAAGCTTGCTGCAAAGTCCTACAAATAAGAAATGCTAATTCATAATCACAGGGCGCTATTTGCTCTTCATATTAAACCTACAAAGCTTGCTTTGGGCCTTTGCAACTGTTTAACAAACAGGAAAACATCGTTCTACTTTTGGTCGACCTATATTAGATGACATGTGTTTCCCTCACTGCTTTGGCTGACTGGACCCATATCTGACACCGGTCTGCAGTCCACCCAATGGAGCACTTGTGCTTACTCCCCCGCCCCAACCCCCAAACCCACCTCCACAATGCATTCACCATCATTCTCAAACGGATTTGAGATACAGAGGTCAGCTAGCAATATCAGCAGCATTCCTATTTATCTAATATATTCTTGCTCATTAATTTGTTATGAAGAATATGTTGGCAACATAATGATAACACACAGACAACAAGGCGTTCACTATTTAACGGTATCTTTAACTGCCGTTATTTCCTTTCTTAAAACTACTTGGTATTTCACTATGATTTGAGCACTGTCACTGTCTTCCTTCTTTGTTTATTGATGTCTGACAATTTGAACATTTTCAAAATGGTTAGTCTTCTTCTAACATTTATGCACCAATTATCCAAACATCTATACTGTGTTGGATGTGTGTGTTATTGCATGTATAATATGAGGATGCAATGTTTATAGTTATAAACAGAAATCCTACTACGAAATAACTTTCTTAATAATAAAGCTATTTCTAAACATAACAAATTGCACTTCATTCGTAATAAAATCTGCATTACTAGTAAGAATTTACATGAATATAAAAAGACTGAGATGACTAGTGTTCTCAATAATCTGATTTTAGTTTTCAGACAGATATTCTTGTCTCTCCAGATAAATGTTAGTTTTGACATAGCTGCCGTTGTTTGTGCTGCACGTGACAAAATGTCGGCTCTTGATCCCCCTTCGATGATTATGTAACCAATATATTTGAACTGTCCCACTGTTTCCAGTTCCTGTCCTCTGACTTTAATCTTCGTTGAAATTATTTTGCCACTGTTTGTCATCAGTTTTGTCTTCTCAACGCTTATCTCCATGTCCAATCTGTAAGATGTTTCATCCAGGTTCTTCACTAAGGTGGCAAGCTCGTCTTCACTGCCTGCCAGCCCATCAATGTCGTCTGTAAAGCATTGGCTGTTGATGTTACGTCCTCCAATGCTGACTGTCCCACAGTGGCTTTTCACGGCTTTGCTCATGATTCGCTCTAAGTAGATGTTGAAAAGCGTGGGTGACAGGAGACAGCCTTGACGTACTGCAACTGTTGTCTTGAACCAGTCCCCAACATACACTTGAGCAATTACTGCAATGGTAGCCTTAGCGTACAGGTGTTGGATGTTATTGGGCAACTGTTGACCCATGTTGTACTGCTTCATTGTGGCCCTCAATGTCTCAGGCCAAACTCTGTTAAAACTATGCTTACAAAGTGATCCGCATTTCGGAAAAACCTATACTCAGTTAACAATTTTCCTGAAACCCATCACCCGCAATATACTATTAAATCTCTGTTTGAAGTGATTATCAACAAGTTATATACTATTTAAGACCCAGTTATATAATGTGTAAAACGTCGTTTCCAGTGACCATTATCCAGTTAATTACTCTTCAGCACACAGTTATATATTATGCATTACACACATTGTACCATCATCGCACAGTTCTGTATGATCAACAGTAACTTATTAAGAATCCATGATCCAGTTGATTACAATCACAACCATCCGCTCCTGTGGCCTAGTGGCTAGAGCGGCCGACGTGGAAGCAAGAGGTTGTGAGTTTGATCCCCGGCCGAGTCATACAAAAGACTTAGAAAAATGGTACTAACAGCGGACTCGCTTGACGCTCAGCATTAAGAGGTTAGTGTTAGGACTGGTCGGTCTGGTGTCAAGATAATGTGACTGGGTGGGACATCATGTTATATGTCTGCGGCATAATGCACTAGTACTAGACATCACTATAAACTGCCTCACTGCAGACATCGTAGCGATATGACTAAAAAATTGTTAAAGCTACGTTAAAAAATCCTAATCAAACAAACAAACAGAAAACAATCACAAATAATACCGTATCATACAGACGTAATTATAATTATATCATATACTTATGGGGTGATTGCCTTTTCTAAGTTGATAAATGAATAATACATACCGATATTAGATTTTGATGTACGTATTAATTTTAAAATTTGATAAATGTATAATCCATACCGATGTTCGATGCAGATATATGTGTTAATTTTCTAAGTTGATAAATGTATCATCCATACAGGTATTAGATGTATATATATTTAGTGTCGTTCTTCAGATTAGAGGATGACTGTAGGTAGAAACTGTCTTTCTTTCCAATGGTTAAAATGAGCAGCCCAGTAAATAACAAGAGCCATGTTTATGAACTTTAACATCTTCATGTGCACGTCTGTATGGGAATGCATACGATGTTTTGCAAATTTACCATTTAGCCAAGTTGTAGTAAAAACGTGATCGTTTGCCGTGATGAAAACGATACTTATTTTCGTGTCTATATCACTGGTCAAGTTGTGGAATACAATTTTCTGTTGGACAGTTGACGGCTAGTGATGGGTACGAACGTTGTTGCCTTTCTCCGTTTTCCATTGAAGAGGCTGTATTTTTCAAAGAAACCTTAAACCTCACACCAGCTATGTATTTGTTTGAAAAAAAAACTTTTCTACATATTTTTTTTCAGGTTTAATTTTTTATTTTTTTAAAATCAATTTTCATTTGAAATTTTCGTCATAAATTTGTATTTCTAAATTTTAACTGTCATTTTTTATTTCATGTTAATCATTTGGTCCTCATTTTCAATTTTCTTAGGGTGATGATGTGCCTTGTATAGAATTTTATTACAACCAAAGAGTGGCTAATATAATGTAAACGTTTATATTCAGGAGTATTTCTACTTAAAATATAATCTTCTGTCTATCTGTACACACGCCATTCCTCTTCTAGAATTTCTCGAACAGATAAGTCATGGTGAAAGTGCATTTCTAAAACTATTTTCCATTGAATTGCAATCGATGCATTCTGAATACAGAAACGTCACTCGACAATGAGTGACATGGCTTAAGAAATATGTTAATATCAGTATTTTGTCCTGTATCATCCATTTTAAAAGCGATTGTCATTATACAGTATAATATGAAGCTAGCGACAAGGAAGAAACGTTTCGGAAACGTACTTATCGATCATTAAAGTCGCAAAGAATATGAATGCAGTAAATACATCGGTTGATTTAAGCAGGTGAAAACTTTTTAAGGTGCTAAGATTTCACTACATTCCCTTCAGGCGTATGACGAAAGCATTACTGCCTCCCTTGTGCACAGCATTACCTCCCTTCCCCCCCCCCCCCCCCCACACCCACAGCATTTAGTCAAGCCACTGCTCATAAAACAATACAAGAAAAGAAACACCACCTTACCGCCCCAACCCCGAAACATATTTATACCTACCCGATGCGTAAAATATCTTTTCGCGATTCTGGTGATCCCCCGCTACCACACCACAATTCCAGAGAGAGAGAGAGAGAGAGAGAGAGAGAGAGAGAGAGAGAGAGAGAGAGAGAGAGAGAGAGAGAGAGAGAGAGAGAGAGAGAGAGAGAGGGGGGGGGATAATGGCAAATATAGACGAAATTATGAACCTTATGTCGCCCTCATTGTTAACCACACACAGTAGGCTTGGATGGCCTTTGAATTTTTTTACCTGGTCGTATTCGCTGTCTTCTTCCACCAAGTATGTTTTCGCCCATATATAACCTATCATGTATTAAAATGGTATTAAAGCAATAACATAGAAGTACTCACAGGCAACAACAGCCGGTACGATTACTAACAACAGGCCAACTGACCACAACATATTGCTCTCAATTCGGGGAGGTAAGCAGCCTGCACGTCTAGTCTGCACAAAGAGGTGTAATACTAAATAACACAACAAGATGGAATTGTAAGGGGATTTTACACGCTTCTAAATTTAGAATATCGATATCACTGAGTACTAGCAACACAATGATGTGTTTTCATGCGTCAACATTTTTATGTTTGTTCAGACTTTACATTACAGAAGGCAGTGTATGTGTTCTATTTGAATTATGCAATGTAAGTTTATTGATGTACGATAGTTACGGTGTGTGTGTGTGTGTGTGTGTGTGTGTACATTCGTTATATCTGGTGCAGTTAATTTCAAGGTTTTGGCTGGCCTAAAATATATATTTTGTGCGTAAATCAAACTATGTTAAGGGTGTAGAAATCACATGTTATCTTGGATTATATTCATTTTTCTAATGTAGATTATGTTCTTTTGTGTATATGCGCATATTTCGTTAGTAGCTAGATGGGCGTATTTGAAGGTTATATAGGGAATATACATGTGACCATAGGCTAACATGCAAGGGACAAAATTGGCTCGTACGGTAACTCAACTCTTAAATTACTCCATGTGCTAAGCAGGCGATGGAATTATAGTGTCAGAAGTGATTACAGTGTTGACAGTTTTATAAGGTACAAATGTTTATGGGGTCAAATGATTTATCGGGTCATAAAGGATTATAGGAACAAACGGATTTTGGTAACGTTAATTTGGTATGTGCAATACCTACTTTTACAATCTAGCACACCGCATATACATCTACCCCTACCCCCCATAATGCAGTCGACACTTTATGACTAAAATCCAAACAAACACCCCTACAATCCATACGGAGTTCTTTTTACTACTAACCAAAGACCACCCCACACCCCTGCCATCCAGCCTGCGTTGTTTGACTACTATCCAAGCACACACCCCTACAATCCAGACAGCGCGTTTTGACACTAACCAAGCACAATCACTTACAATCCAGTCAGTGCGATTTGAACACTGTCCAAACACACACCCGTACTATCTAAAGCAAGGGCATGAAATTGTTAATACACACGTTCATACACAAAGTCACACACACAGATATAAACAAATTATCACAAAAGAGCAGGTAAGATGTGCACAAAATGTGACAAGAAACACACACTTTCCTTTCACACAAACATACAAATATACTATGTTTGTTTTTTTATGGTTTAACGCCATTTTCAGCACAATATAGGCTATACATGGCGGCTAGTATTAATGGTGGAGGAAGAACCCGGAAAAGCTCCGGAAAGAACCACCGACCCACGAGAAGCTACTGGCAAGCTTTCTCAAATAACTACATTTGCCGAATTTTAGACTCGAACACATGCAGACAGAGGTGAGATGGCAGTGGTCCGTAACGGACAGCGCTTTAGACCACTCGGGGCCCCCAAATATACTATCACACACACCGAAGGTTAATGAAAATGTTATATACACACTAGAATATACTTACATACAAACTCCAACTATCATACGAGATGGGGGTAAAATGGAGTTTTAAGTTGTATTGATCAATAACACAGACATTTACATTAAATAGCACCTGATTAGTTTCGGTGCAGAATCAATAACATATGTTTCATGCACATGTAAAAAAAAAATTAAAAAATGCCGTGGCTCATATGGTATTCTCCACACAGAACCATGCACCAAGGATAGTTGTGTATGGAGAAAGATATGTCTGATCATTAGCACCCAGAAATGTAAAGTTATTGAATTTTCGAATATCATGGTGTTTCCATGTTTACTATGGGAGTTGAATTAGTACTTGTTACTCCTATATGCGACCTATGCCATAATCGTAGCCTGTTGTTTCCATGGTTACCACGTGCATCCAGGTTATCATTTTGGTGGTGTTTGCATATGACAATCATAACAGATTCTTTTATTCGTGGTTTGCATTTGATTTTGGAGAAACACAATCTAAACAAAAAGACAGATGGAAAGGGTTGTATAAACTGGAAAGTAGGAGAATATAGCTCAGGCTATGGAAAAAACGAGAATAGGCTCATTAGACTGCTTATGAAAAACACTATGATCACCTTGATATATTGCATCAGATAAATTGCTTATTAATTTTGTAGTACATGTATGATATTTGTTAACGATTTTTCACCTCTTAGTCAAGTACAAAGTTATTCTGCATCTTTCCCTCAGTGTTTTAGTTCAGCCTGGCATCAAATCAATTAATATGCTCTGACCTTTTATGAGACTTCTATGATTTTGAGCTAGATGGCATGTATCAATAATGATTTAAGGGACTGTATGAGTTATTCCTTACCTCCTAAGGTCCAGACTAGCCCGATAACTAGCAATGTCTGAATTAGTTGTTGTTGTTGTTGTTGTTGTAGTATTGAACGCCATTTGTCAGCACGATTGAGGCTTTACGCGGCCAGTATTAATGGTGGAGGAAAAACCCGGGAAACCCCCCCAGAAGACACCAACGACTCACGAGAAGCTACTGGCAAGCTTTCTCACATACCAACATTGGCCGAATCCGAGACTCGAACCCACGCAGACAGAGGTGAGATGGCAGTGATCCGTAACGGAGAGCGGTTTAGACCACTCGGCCACTCGGGGCCCTGAATCAGTTGTAACGTTTCGTACATCTAGATTGTCTGTTTGTTTCAAACGTATAAGCCCCTCCTTACAAAATAGGTACTCATCTCCAATATTTGTTTGTAAACTTGCATTTGCTGAGCAGGGATACGATCGGGTTTCATCATCAGATGCATGCATTTTACCCAATATGCATAGTTTGTTCTTTGTAGTTATTTTAATTACCATTTTATCAGGAGTAGTGTCTTCAACTAGAATGTGTTTGCACTGGGTAGCAGGTTGAAAGGGTGTCATACCTGCTCCACAATAAATTCCATTATTATATGTTGAGTCACACTGAATATCAAATATATATGTATTATTTCCTATCATAGAGTTAAACTCCCTGACATCTTTTCTATGTTCTGCTAAGTTTCTCATATTGGTGCATTCAATATTTTGGCAAACATTATTTGAACTTTTCTGCATCTGTTTGTTGGGGGGGGGGGGCAGGGACATTTACACTTAAAAATAGTTATCAACCCTTCCTTTTCAGTCGAGGTCGATGAACGTCCGATCTGCATCGCACTATTTACACTGGAAGGTTACTTCCACGACCTCTCCTTGGCATTTCTTCATAGAGTTGAATCATTCTTGATGTATATCTGCGTGTCGAACATATTGGTCTCTCCTGCCACATCAGACCTATTTTCTCTTCATGTTCCAAGTCCCGTGATAGTAAACCTTGACAGTCAGGATGATGGAACTGGTGCTTTCAGAGCACAGTATTCCACATCTCGGCATTTTTGCATGTGTGCATTAACTGATATGCATTTTGTGCACCAGATCTTTTGATGTGAATAGATGAAAACAAACTTCATGTCAGAAATGTGGCTTCATATTTGAAACAAAATCTATTTATAAAGGCAACATTGCTCTGCACTCACTATCAAGTGATTGTATAGAATCATTTAGCTGTAAATTAGAACTTGCTACTTGATATGCCAAATCAAAGTATATTACCTCCCCTTTGACTGTGAATGAGAAATTGCAAGGTTTGCTTTGTTTCTCTTGTTACGTATATTTGATTTAAATAATTTATTTATTTTTGTCAGATTCAAATTTGACATATTGGATTAAAAATTCATTCATTGGGAAATACGTCTAGATATTTTCACTCTACTAGTAAACAACACATGTTAACCTCATTTTCTGACCTTGCTTCAGAGTGTAAACAAGCTTCTAAAATGATTGGTTGATTCCAAGGACATTAGAGCTTATTTTAAAAATGATTGATTGATCCCAATGACATCTTTCTAGATCATACTGTATACGTGACTTTGCGAGAATGGGTTTGTTCTGTTACCTTTTACAAAATCACGTGACACCTTCCTGTTTACGAGGGAATCAGTATATAGCTGTATTTTAGAAGCTAACGGTTCAGTAGTTAGTCTGGGCTTTAGAATTCAAAGATGTATGTGTTATGGTTTGAGTGTAAATTATTTCAATTCGTTTGGGATCAAGAAGAATTTATTGTGTTATTTATCTAGAAATTACTTGTGCTCATTTGAATTATTATAAACCTAAAACTGACTTCATCATGTGACATCGTCGTCCATATTGGATTACATCGTCCAGATTCGAACCGGGAACTATTAGGACAATTTATTATCAGGACTCTTGCAATTCCACTAGTGGAGTATATTGTGAATTCTTTTTGAATTAAGTTTTGGACTTGATTCTCTAAAACTGTAAGTTTAAATATTTTCTTTTATGAAAATATTTGTACTCAATAAATTATTTGTTACATTTTTACAAGATTTTTATTTTCACTTTTTTCTATGTTGCTGCTGTAACACTCTTGTATTTAATAATTTATGCATTTTATTCAGCGTTATATTGAAAAGTAAAGACCTTAACACGGTTTGTAGTGGAAAGTTGCCGCAATAATGATTTTAAGCTTTTTTTCTTAACATTTTATGAGTTTTTTTGGTAAATGTAGGGTATAGATTTATGAATTATACGACTTTAACATGCAATTTAATCTATCTCTGTCTGAATATTGCAGAGAAACATGGACATGCTTTGGCATCGCAAAGTTTTCCACTTATTTATCCACCTCCAGCTTACTTCTTAGCTTGGTCCACTGCAGGTTTTCAGCAGGATTTCAATCTCAACATCAATATTAGTATTATAATACGATTGGATAGCTTTTTTCAAATTTGTGTATTGTTATCTTTATGTAACAGACCACAAGAGGCTTTTTCTTTAGCACTGATGCACATTTTTTCTCCTTGTTATGGGGAACATTACCAGGCTTGAATAAATTACTGTCTATTCTTTGGTTCCTCACCCTTCCGAATAGGCTTATACTAAACTGTAGTACTTATTTATTCTTCTGTATAAAACAATATTATGGAACTTTTCATCGGCTTTTATACCTTTTCCTTGAGATTTGGGGGTGATAAAATCACATGTGTTGATAGTTTAAATAATTTTGGAATATCAGCATCTCTTGATGCTTCATGGATGTGTTTTTGTCTTTGTCACAGAAGGACAATGGCCTTTTATCATTTTGATCATTCATGTGGCACAATTATTTGTTTGGTTCGATGGATATGAATAGGGATGCACTGCATCTTATTTCTGTGAGAGTCAGCGAGAAAAGAAATGCACGTTTGAACTTTAAAACATTTAAACTTGCATTATAGCCAGTGAGAGATAAACAAACAAGGCATCATGTAATTTGATAATATGTGATGCCATTCTTGTTAATGTCAACATCTTTGTGTTTATTGTGTGTAGCATGCATGCCATAGAAATTTAACATGAAAATACAAATGCAGCAACAATTATTTTAATAACAAAAATAAACCCCTTAAAAGTACAATGCAACACAGCCACATGTAATGCGGATACAATTTAATTATATACAGTGGTATCACATAACATGAAATTACACTATTATCCTTGCACAATCCTGATTAAGTCTTTCTTACAATTATGCTCTTTTTTCAAAAACTACATCTTTTTCTAAATAATTTAAATCTGGTTACAGGACACACGGTACTAATTATATGGAAGAACTGTGAACCAGTCTAGAATGGGTGAAGGAATAATGAAGTATATACGGGCTTGGTGGTCCATAATTGGTTAATAATGAAAAGTAAAATTTTAGTAAAAATATCTTTTGAGAGCTTATCCTATCTATAATTTGTGTTTCATGCATTTTTAGATTTTAAAAACAAATGCCGCGTCTCATATGGTGTTCTCCACAAAGAACCTTGCACCAAGGATAGTTGTGCATGGAGAAATATAGATCTGATCATTAGCACCCAGAAATGTTAAGCTATTGTTGAATATAATGATGTTTCCATATGTTTACTATGGGAGTTGAATTAGTACCATGACTCCTACATAGACTGTGTAGTCCGGGTGAAACCGTTTGCTCAAAGCATGTGCTGTCTTGTGACTCTATGACTTAACCTAAGTAAAAGAAAGAACTGACATCAAGATTTTATGTAAAATCAAGTTATTATATATGTTTAAGATTGCCCGACATTCAGTCGTCTCCGTAAGAAGGTTTGCCTGGAGTGGTGCTGTTGCTTGGACCTCAACAAACATCGTTGCCATTAGTAGACGATTTCAGAAAGAGACATACGGAGAAATTTAGAATTGTTTAGAACGACATTAAGACGCAGCAGAATTTATTAAAGAACAACAAAAGTGACATGAAAGAAGAAAGCGAGAACAAGAAAACTTTGAAGAGTCTAAGACAAAAGAAACGAGTGGAAACAAATCGTTTTGTGATCTACAATAATTTGGGCGGAGTTAAAGTGTCGCAAGCAATTGTTTGAGCATATGTTATCTAAATCCAAGAAAAAGAGATGTTCACGTGCCAAGATTTCTAAGCCTTCCATCAACATGTCCTCTCACCGACACCAAAATACGAACAGTGGCTGATACTTCTTACCAGAGCATCAACATCAACAGGATCAGTAGGTGGAAATGACCGTGGAAAAGGATTGGAACATAAAACTGCGGATGACAGGTTCCTAAGTTTCTTACAAAAGAAGCAGCTTATATAGTCCAATGGTCTTTCGCAAATACTAGTCAATCATTTAGATTCAAATAAAACTTATTTCCATTACCCTATGATATAATTGTTTGAATCAATGATTGTGTGTTTACGTATCATATCCATAGAAAAAATATCAAGACAAAGAGACACAAGTTCTTTTTAGGGCAAAATGTCATTGCTTTAAATTTGAATCACGACGACAATTTCATAACTCATCACAAAATTCTATTTTCGTCTCGCATCTGTCTCTTATATTTCAATTTCTTCACTAGCATTGGATTTTCCTCATTAGTTTTCTAGTTGTCTAGATTTCTTATATAACGTGACAAATATAGGTATTTTTAATTCTTTTGCTTTTGACGAACTCTCCTCCTTTCACTTCTCCTGCTTCGATTCATATATTCATGGACACTTTAACTTAATATCTTTTTCCTGACAATGCCAACAGATATTCTTAGTTTTATCTCTATTTCTTCTGTCATTCGTTTGTTCTAAAGCCCAGTTATTTATCTCATGAGAGACATATAAGATGTTCTCTAAATCTCCGACCAGAAGGGCAACATGTTTATACACGTCTTCACTGCCTGTTTAGCAATGTTGACGGAATCAAAATACGATTTACTGACAGGTAAATATTGAGGATGTACGAATTCGCGGCGAACGTGATAGGTGTTTCCATCTTCCTCGTCAGTGGTCGTGCCAGAATGCACGTTGAAAAGAATGACACGCAGTAACGGTACAAAGGCGTGTCCCACCACGCTGTACACCACCACATTAGAGTACACAAAGCTCAAGTTGACTCCTTTGCTCAGTTTCTTTAGTCAATGACATGCGAAGCGTCGATCCAAGAATAAAAACTGATAGGATTATTTGTTTGCCACGAACGAGCTATACTTAAAGTAGGCCAAACATGCTTTTGTGGTGTGTCTGTCAAGGGTAACTGGTTATGAATAATAAATTTGTTATGTTGTGTGCATTATTTATCTTATGTCAGGTGTCGTCTGTATATCATAAGTTACTTGCTGCGATCAATGAATTGTATTTAAAGTAGCTTCAATAATGTGTGTCGCATGTGTTGAGTGTCAATCAAAGGTTAATTGTTATGATCAATTAATTTAATACAATTAGTAAAACGTCGTCTGTCTCGTGTAGCGTGTCTAACAAAGGCTACTTTTTACAACCAAATAATTTTATTTAAATTAAGTCCAGTATTTTGTGTCCAGTAACACATGTCTATCAAGGGTTATTTCTACGACCGATGAATTATATTGAAACTAGGATTTTATGATCAAACTTGATATGCAAGCTTGTGTCATCCATACTGCCGATAGTGTTGATTATGAATTACGTCAGCCCATATTAATTGATGTTTTGAATTATGAATGGCTGAGTTTCATGCTATTCTGGAGACTGTTTATCAGATTATAATATTCTCACACTATATGGGTTTTAAGATTATAATATTCGCACACTATATTGTTTTAAGATTATAATATTATTACAATATTTTGTTTTTAAGACTACATTTTATTCACTCTGTAGTGTTGAACAGATTAGAATTTGCTCATGCTAGACTGTGTTTAAAAAAAGAATGTACTTACACTTGTGTTATAACCTTAAAAGATTACAATTCCAGATTGGATCAATTATTTGTGAATTATTTATTTGGAAATATTGGTAATCTTAAATATAATTGGCTGAAACTGTTGCCATTCTGATTGGTCGTATTACTGAGGTTATTTTTTTTATCACACTTTGTTTCTGCCAGTTGATATAATCGTAATTTAGAATGAGTTCGTTTACAATGAACATTTGGTAGAATTAATAAAGCATTCTGACATCTGAATTGTGGAAATCGAATCCATAATGAATATTGTTTTTATATCACCTGGGTATCCATGATATTATTACGTGGACTTCACGTGTGTGCATAAATTGACTAAACAATCTAAAGATTAAGCTGGTAATGACTCCTCTGTCTTTACTTCTGATCAAACCGTGATATTATCGAGCCTAATTTTCTATAGATATTGACGTAAATCAAATTGACAAAAAGTATCAACAATTTATTTTATTCTGGAAATAATAATAAAAAGTAAATCTGACGGTCAACCGTAGCATTGTAAGGAAGATCAATGATAAGTTAAGTTTTTTTTAATTTATAGCAAACAGCTTGCGTGTCGTATTTACAACTATTTTGAATAGCATCAATATCCATCTACGTAAAGAATATGCTAAATTTAGACATCTTATACGTTTAGAAATTGGTTTTATTTCCTAGAAAACACTTTTTATTTTATTCATGCTATTGTTTCTTGAGGTAAACAAAAGAACCAGAAGTTCAAGCCAGTAAGAATAATGGGACACATATTTTAGTATGGTATACAGGTGTTTAATCAGCTCTGTGGCCTTTTCAAACATTAAACAGCAGTGACATTATATTACTCCCGGTGACCATTACATTTTACAAATTAAAAAAATATTGTCATTTTCAGTCTATTAAATGGTCAAACACACGTACTATAAGCTGGATAACGTGATTCACTGCGCGTGATGTGCCATATTATATTTATCTTAGAACTGCGGAAATATATTCATGTAGCTATTATACTTTGGGTTCTTATCGGAAGAATATCAAATTGAACATTGTGTCCCTGTTTTACTAAGGGGGAGTGATTCCTTACACTTTTTGTGTGAGAAACAAATAAAAGTTCTTTTTCAATATGATGTCACGGTATGTTTCTAACGTGTAACATTTACTTGTATAAATATAGTATATTTTCATTCTTATGTATGCTTCTTCATCAGTATTACAGATTAACCTGTAATCGGTTGCTTTGCCTTTTATTCGAATAGATCGACAAACGTAAGAATTACAAAATGTACAGGATTTAGAGTGTGAACACATTGTACTACCAGAATTGTTGCTTCGATGATTTTCATCATACTTGGCAGTTTCATTGTCAGGCGGCTCGAGCTACAATGATACTAGTTTAATTGCCCGTCCTAGGACGAGAGTGATAAAAGAAACTTTTAAAAAAAAATACCTAAGTAAATGTTATAAAAAACTGAGTTCGAATCGAAAAGAAGGTTGAACATAAAACAGAACAATAATTATAAACATTTTAAACATTGGGATGACGTAGGTTTCGTAATTGCAACCACTTGTTTGGCAGCTGGAAAACACAAGCACGCATAACAAAGCGAATATGTCTGTTTATATGCAAGATACAAACAATTTTTAAAAAATAGGTTTAGATTTTTAACTGAACTATCAAGAACATTTATTCATATATCACATAGACGGTCAAAAGCTTAGCAGATACATATTTTATCGTTTTTGTATAAAAGTCTCTGAAAAGAGGAAACGCAATTCATGATATCCAGATTTACAAATCTGTTTCACAAAGATCTTCAGAAAACCCTGATGGACATCTGCACTGGAAAAAGTTTACAAAGTCCACACAAGTTCCTCCGTTCTGACAGGGGCTACTGGCACACTCGTTATGATCTGGAATAAACATATAACATTCTGCGCATTAGCAAATGTTTGCTTCGTCCTCATTCATACTGTATTGTGAAAACAAAAAATCTTTCAGTAAAGGATGTATTTATTACATGGGTGAAAGTGTAAATGTATGATATTGAAGAGCTAGCCTTTCAGAGAAATTGTCATAAAATCCCTTCCTATATCCCAACATGGCAGCCTTTGATTTTGGTTCGAAAAGTGCCTTAGATTATCAGTACAATGTGTAGGTATTTGTTGCTATATCGTTGTTGACAGGAGACCGAAGACTCGACTAACATTAGAGTGTATTAGTTGTGACAAAATATCGATGAATTGGTTGTATTGAAGATGAAGTGTATTGCCTATATACAGCAGACCGAAGAATTAATTATTATTGAAGATGGATTGTAAATGCTATTACAGAATATCGATGATTCAATTGATGTTGAAGTTGAGTTTAATGGTTGTGGCAAGGGAATGGTGAAGTGATTAGTATTGAATATGAAGCGTTGTGTATAGAAAACGGATGAATTGATTGTTGCTGAAGATAATGTGTATTGCCTATTGATAGGAGACTGATTAATTAATTAATTGATATTGAAGATGAAGTTATTGGTTGTAGCAAGTGACTGGTAAATGGATTGGCATTGAAGATGCCGTGTATTAATTTTGGACAGAAAACTAATAATGTATTGTTGTTGAAGATGACGTGCATTGTATATTGACAAGAGACAGATTCGGTATTGAAAATGAAGTGTTTTAGTTTTCGGAAAGAGACCGATGAAATTATACCTGTTGAGAATGAAATACATTTTACATTGATTGGAGACTGATTAACTTTTTAGTATTGAAGATGATGTGTATTGCTTTTGCCATGAGACCGACGAGTTGATAAGTCTTGAAGATGACTAGTTTGATCGTAAAGATGAAGTTCTATGGTTATTGACAGGACACCAATGACTTTATTGTTTTCGAAGATAAAGTGGACTGGTAGTTGACAGACCCCCATTGATCTGATTACTACTATAGATGAAATCCATTGATTATTGACGGGAGAATGATGTCTTTATTAGTATAAAAACTGAAGATTATTTGTTACTGGCATGAGACCGATAACTGCATAGCTGGGTATTGAAGATAAAGCTCATTTGTAATGGATGATTACAGAAACTGATGACTTTGTTAGTATTAAAGATGAACATTTTTCGTTGTTGACTGAAAACCGATGTATTGATTAGTATTGAAGATTATTATATTGCTTGTTGACAGATGATCGATGAAACGATCAAATTTGAATATAAAATATGTCGATTATTGACATTAAACTGATATTTTGATTAGCTTTGGACATCAAATGTATTGGTTTAAATACAGACATATCTTCGCCTATTTCTCTCTATGTATAATGCAACTTGCATTATGGTATATACGTAGTGGGATATATCTTGATCTGACGTAAGGATTTGACGTTTTCAGTATCTCTAGCAGTTGCATTATAGAATCTGGCTATTTCGCACACATGTAAACACTATTTCAAGTTCAATACTGTGTGTTGATTACATGTTGCATACTTGATTTAATAAGGCAAAACATGGAGTGTAATTTCTTTACACTACAATATTGCATTATATTGATTATGATATTACCGTTATCGATCAAGAATTTATGGAGACAAATTAATTTGTATTCAGCTATGCATACATTTAACCTAGTATTTAGCTATACGTAAGAACATTATTCATTTGCGTAAGAAATAATAATTATAAAATGTTTATAAAGCTGTTGATCAACATTTGGGGTTCTGACTGAAACATAATTTGATAATTTCAACTATTGAAGAAGGATTGAAAATTGTGATGTATAGTCCATACCGCTGTTGGTCTCATATTCGTTCTAATATTGGAGAGAGTTCAGTACAAACTTATTGTCTGTATGGATGGACACACTTCGAGAAGAACTTACTGGCGGTTGGATGGACAGACATCTGTTCAAAATATATTGTCGCTAGAGATGGGTATCAATAGACAGTCTTCGGTACGAATGTATCGTCGGTATGGTTAAAGAGGCATCAGTACGAATTTGTAGTTGACATGGATGTACGGGCATCAGAACGAATTTATTGTCGGTATCAATTGACAGACTCGGTACGAATTTATTGTCGACATGGATGATCAGACTCTGGTACGAATTTATTGTCTGTATGGATGGATGCACTTCAGTAGGAACTTATTTCTAGCATGGATGGATGCACTTCAATACAAATTCATTGTTAGTATGGTTAAACATACGTTAGTATGAATTTATTGTCCTAATGGATGAACATAATTCTGATCGAATGCATGGTTGGTATGGATAGACATAATTTAGTACGAATTATTTCACTATGGATGGATAGACTTCAGTACTAACTTATTTTCCCTTTGGATGGACATACTTCAAATATGAATTTATTGTCGGTATGGATGTACAAATGTCATTACGAATATAAGAATCGGACGCTGCAAATTATGTTGTAACTATTATACATATCCTAGATTGATATGACATATGTGTTATACATGGGTTTAGATATCACCTCTCTATATTGCTATATTTGTTTATGGTTAAATTCTGGTGTGGGTCAGTAGTAATTAGACCTAAATAATGATGTTTTAGTTGTTCAAATAATGTACATGTTAATAATTCCTAAGAGAAACTATTCTAGTACGTCTTTTTCCTAAATTATCATAAATCTAATAGAAATATTTTATGACATTTTATATATAATGACAGATGGATGAACTCACAATGTATCTGTATATCAATTAATCACCTGAAATAATTTTCTGAAATATCCGTAGCTCACCTGTTTCACAGTTAACACCTACATATCCTGGGACACAGCTACAAGTATATCCATTTATGCTAACAATGCAGGTAGCGTTGTGTTTACATGGGTTACTCGAACAGTCATCGTAGTCTGAAAACAAACATTAACAGATTACGGAGCTGAAGAAGGCTGACAGTTTTCGTGAGGCCTATACTTACTAGTTTTCATCTAACTTAAATTATGAATAAAATTTCACAGATCAAGTGCAATCCAAGCAGCTGATGAAAATTGCTTTAATTAAATTACAACAACTATTCTTAATATATCAATGACATAAAATGTTACAACAAACTATCCAATAACTGCAGACAGGATCGAGTTCTATTTCAAGTCTTTTCAACTGATCTACTCCCGGAAACAATGATAATATTGCAAACCAAAGTTCTATTATTATCATCGTACTTGTGACTCAAAGTATTAATTATCAGTATTTTTGCGATATATGCAGCTGATGATAATTTATTTGATCAAGTTACAACAAGAATCCCTAATATCTAATTGTTGTACAGATTACACTTCAAAATGCATATGGTCAATAACTAAAAACAAGAATGAGAAATTTGGATATGAATGGAAGTAATTAATTATATTTTTATAACTATTAATTGCATATATTCACATACTAGTTTCGCATCTTGATCCTGTGTATCCCGGTACACACATACAATAATATACGTCTCTGCCTTGGTAACATGTCCCGTTATTGAAACAAAGATTACGGATGCACTCGTCATTGTCTGCGGCAAGAAGGAAACCATTGTTGTAACATTATATTATCCATTAGGTCACACAATAGTAACGTTTCGTAATAATATCAGAATATGACACCTTGTTTTGTTTAAACTTATCCAGATATGCAGGGAACAAGGGGAATTAATAAACAACGACAACAATCTGATTGAGGAAACACTTTGTCAAACATGAAGTTCTAGAGTGATGGAGAAGGACAAAACTAAAGGTTTTTGCAACGCTGTACACAATATATTTTATATTACGCAAACAAGACGACAGGAACTAAATAAAAACATATTTGTTCATACATTCATGCCTCCAACTTTATTCCGTCACATCGAAAATAATGACGACAGTACTTAGAAAAAGAGATGTATGTCTCATAGTCACTCTCACATACATCCATATAATCAATTAGTATGTGCGGAGTACCTATCATTTTGATAATTATTACAATTGTAATGTCGGAAGAAAGAAATAAAATATACTATTAATACTATTTTCATTAACGTTATGACTATACCTTCAAAACATTACATGTCACGTTGTACATATATTGACTCTACCTACCCTGACATCGAACGCCTATGTATCCGTAAGGACATTTACAGGAGTATCCGGACTGTGTGGTTTCACATATTCCTCCATTTTGACATGGGGAGCTGGCACAGTCCTTAATGTCTGTTTAAAGGAACTATTTTGTTCAATATGAGACATCTAGGCATTACAAAACAATGCAATATTCATTTTCTCTATCGTTCAATTAAGTCAGAAATGACATCTGATATGTTAGTTAAAACTATATTATTTGTTGGCTTTTCATAATTATAATATGGTATTATAATTGTCCTTTGTAAATTAACCGTTAATATAATTAATTGTTAATTAACGTAACACCAAAATCAGTTTAAGTGTATCTGACTAGGGGCATTTATTGTTTTTAAACAACATAATAATTATCTTAGACTGACACAAGGACATTGGTATTCTTCCATGGAAAACTGGGCGTACCTGATGTTCGCCATGTTCAGTATTATAATGTTAGTGATGTTAGTAAGATACCTTATATTTTAGACAACTTAAATTGCTCTAGAAATGAGAACCTGACCTTCATCTAGGTTATACTATTATGTGTTAATGTGTTACATAATAGTGTCTACTTAAGCAATTACGTTTTCCCTCCATAACATCTGAAGCAGAATCATTGTAATTGCTGTGTTCAGGTTTGTTTCCTCTAATTATTTGGAGCTCAAAGTGAATTCAGCCAAGGACATGATGGAGTATATTATTCCGATACATTCGAAGCCTGTTCGCATAGCATCAAACTTATCACAACTGGTATATTAGAACGTGTTTGAAAGACTATGGGAGTTTAATTGAAGATATATTAATTGAGACTTGTGAGAAAACACTTAGGACTATTTGGGATTTAATTCAACATATTATAAGTTCTTTCTACTTCCATTTTGTATTATAGACAAATTAATTGTTTAGTTTTTTATATTTAAAAAACTTTTTCTAGTTGTTGGGTTTTGTCCATTTACGTTACTAATTTTAAGATCATAGGGTCCTAAAAGACATAACACGCAAATGAATTGTTCACATTCTAGATAGTTCAATAGCCTTAGAAAATACAAAGGACATGAGAGATAATTCTTAGGTATGACAAAAATATGTCTTGTTCATTCTCTCCGTATTTAAATTACTTTAAAATTAAACTTCTGACAATTGTCATAAATAAGGAAATACACACAAAGTACACACATAAAGATTAACGGAAAATATGTGGTACTTGCAAACTTAATTTTAAACATGAATGAGCAATTTAGATTGTTACCCATAGATCCGAGTAGTTAATAAATATAGCAGTACAATCGTTCACATTTTCATGTTCATCTGTACTTAGTAAACATCGAACCTGTCAATGGCTTTAATGCATACGAAACCCCCATGAAGAATACGCATGTAAGTAGGAGTCGGGAAGACTTTTATAGAAAGATGAAGTAGTAACAGCTCCCACAGAAACAAAAAACGGAAATATATATTTCATAACAAAAAAGTCCAGAGCTAAGGAAAATATCTTTGTATTCTTCCTCGGTGTTTCGACTTAATAGTCTTAATATGAGTGTATTAAAATCAAGAAATTTATCTCTTTAAGTTGCAAAATGAAACTTTATGAGAAACGTACATTATTCTGAATTAAATCGCAAATGATCTTACAAGTTCTATTACCAAGTCCAACAGTATAGAGTGCTTAAATTAATTCTAATTTAGAACGTGCTGCTGTACCATTAGTCTTAAATTTATTTATATATCAACAAGAGAATTCTTTATAATGTCTTCGCATGCATTTTACAATCATCCCAAAATATTGTTTTAGTTCAAACTTCACCAAGAACTATATTGTCAAGGAATACTATCTAAATATACATAATAATATCATTACTATTTCTGGATCAAATAGATTGTTTTAAACTGTCATTTGACTGTTTTCTCCTCACACCAGATAACCGGTATTAGCAAGAAATTGTATTCTAATTAATACGTTAAAATATTTTAAAAAATGAGAAAAGTCAGCATATATTTCTGTAAGAAGTAGGACAGTACTCTTCGGAAGATTAAAGATGATAATATGTTCGAAAGTAATATTATTTTTAAAAGTTTCTTTGTCGATTAACAACAACTGTCACAAAGTGCGAGGCAACACTAGTTTGTGCAAATGTAATCGTGACCTTTCACACTTTTAGCAAGTCATCTGTCTTCTCTTAGAAACATGACAGAGTAGCTCTCGATAATTGGAGGCGTGTCTGAAACGGATTGCATAGTAAGGTAGCCGTTGCAAACTAGCGAAGCCAACTCTAATCCACTTCTATTCATAACTATCAGAGTCGATATTTTATATTCTGATTACATATGACTATACAAATCATATCACACGTTTGATATCCTCCGTCTCTCACTGGTCTTTATTCATAGTGTGTGCTGAGAAAGAATATCTAATCACATTAATTTGACGCCCCGATTACTGGAAAATGTCACCATAAAGGCAATTGCAATTTATAAAACTAGAACAAAGCGCGCAGCTGTATTATATATAGATCAACAAACCTGATCTGTTATTGAATATTTCTCTAAGGACATGTGTATTCGATGGTCCATAACTAGCTGTTTGACTTTGAAGATAAACTGCTATTACTGTGATTGTCTTACCCATATCAGTATTAGGTTTGCGTCCGATATCTGTGAGATTCGATGGTGAAACTGTGTGGAATAAAATTGGGACACCACAGAGAAGTTGTGCCAATATACTGGACCTGGCACTTGATCTTAGATAAGTGTTTCTGAATAACAAATATAAGAAACTCGAATTGGAATGAAAGGAAAGTGAACAAACGTTTCAAATTTCCCTTTACTTGATCCAAGACAATAGTTATTTACTGATTATGAACATCCTGAGACTGTTCACTAATCGCTGGCTGTTAAACAAAATATGGATAAGCATACGTTGTAGGTTTTTAACCAACACCTGTATTGTATTTCAGCTGAAGGGTGACGTACGATTGGCAACGAACTGAAGATTTGTAGCATGTTGTAAATACTTGTGCTGCAAAGTGATAGTAGAGTTTGGGACGAATGGTCGTGATTTGAAGAATTACTGTATGTTGTCAGCATGAGTACTACAAATACAGAGGTTGTTTTGATACATATGTAAATAAAAAGTTCGCTGAATACACTTAGTAGCAAGTATATTGTACACTATCTGAAAACAAAGAGTTGAAATTGCGGTTATGTTTCCATGTAGTATCATCAGAAAGCAGAAGTTGCCTCCCATATTTTAATTGTTTGCGATAACCATGCTGTGTTTGGTACACGTTTTAAAACGACTGCCTGACCAGTATATGTAGCAAGTCATTGACAATATATTGTAAGCTATATCTCCTATCTATGCTTGGTATCCTTATCTAGACCCATCGGACAATATTTGTTACTCTAGGTGTTGTTCAATTGTATTGTGAGTAATAATTATTTGTTATATCAACCTTATATTATCTCTCAGTGTTGTTCAGTTTCTTTTTTATTGTGTTAGAATATGTACACATCAAAACTCTCAAAAGGTGGAATATCTATTACACCACATACATGGACGTAATAAGTTATGTGCTCACCTTGACAGGTGATGTTGACTGTGGCGGTTAAAACAGCAGCGAGCTCGGCAGCATTGTTTACATATAGGAAGTAGGATGGAGAGGATGCAATCTTCTTCAAGTCCTCCGTATAATTAGCATCGACCCCGATACCTAACATCAGAAAAATACGTCTTTATACACAATAACTCTTTTTTCAGTGTTTGATACTTACTTACAACAAAATCTATAACGAAATGCATCCTCCGATTCGTCTCCATGAAACTGAGAAAACATAAGATTGAATTAAAGCTTCTCAAAATATTTAACAGTTGCAACTCTATTTTAATTTACTTCACATGTAGTTATTAACAAGCGAGATAATACATGTCCTTTTGCTTTTCTTCTTTCACCAGCATATGCTAGAATGTGTTATTGTGTGTATGATAATGTGTATATTTTTCAAATTATTTATACTTAAAATGTTTAGTTGAGATCTGCATTTAACCAATACAACATTAAACTTTACTACTAGCAGCAAAGAGGGTGGACAGACCGAAACTATTTCAAGCAAACCGAAACTATTTCAAATTAAATCCTAAAGGATTTCAAACCAAAACCAATTCCGGCAGACAAACAAAAAGAGAAATGATTTCGGTTTGTCTCGCTATTGAGACTTTGTCTTCAGACAGAAAAAACGTTAATTGCGTTTTGGAAACGAATTGAAAATCCTTTACGATTTCAACCGAATATTTGATCAAGTCCGATACGATATCTTTATCTAGGATCATGCAAATTTATTGTTACAAATCCATGTGGGAATTGACTGAGCGTGACTAAACAAATTTCTAAAGAGATTATAATCAATATCACCTCCGCACCAAGTTTGCTAAATATTTCGTAGCGTATGTGTGTCTACTCCATTAAATACAGCAAGAATATTGCAGTTATCTCTGATTCTTTTTGGTATTTGAGTGTATCGTTGAGTTACATATATCACATCGGTATTTTATGCCTACCTCTGGAAAATATCCTAGCGGGATTCCTTTAATTGTCTAACATGACATCATCATATACGACTAAATTGGTAATACTTCCATCAATATCATCAATACTCGGTGCTGCCTCGATATCGGTTATAAATTCAATAATATCCTCATCGATTTCCGATTTTGCTTTCTCGTTAAAATCCTTTAACACCTCGTAACATCGCTGATCGTCTACACTCGGGGCTACTAAATACGACTTATCCCATTTCATCCATCTCGTTATTAAATTAAGTAACAACTGCAACTTGCCACTTCCAGAGGGTCCGATTATAATCATACGAATAGAATTTGGTAGCGCTGCTTGATGTTTAACTGGTTCTCGTCTTTTTGTCGCCGAACAATCAATTACCTTCATGTTATTATAAATAAATTATGGATCTATATTGTGTGAAATGTCAGGAGCGTACTAGCGCAAATGCCTTGACAACAATTACAACTAAAAATAACAGATCAGCACTTGCTAGTAAATGTGTACAATGTGGTCCAAACAATTTAGATTTGTTTCTAAGGATTTTTAAAAAAATGAGGTGATATTGCAGCCAAGTTAGTAAAACTCCCAGGAACACCATGGGCAAAATATCCGGGAGAAAAACATCTTCCAGGGTATAGTTATTGTGGACCGTTGACCAGACTTGACATCAGACTCGATGATCGAAAACAACCCCGACCCGGTAAAAACCCAATAAACGCAATTGGTAAGCCGTGTCATGCTCATGATGCTGCTTATAAAGGCAGCAATCGGCAACACAGACATATTGCAGATGTAAAATTGATTCATGCGTTGAATTCTGTCACTCATAAATCCTTCAAAGAAAAGTTGGCTTCATGGTTGATAAAATCGATGAAAAGTAAATTAATGCTGGGTGCTGTTAATTAATAACATCATGGAATCTATTTATTATTCTCCAAGAGGATACTGGAGGGGTAAAGCATCGATCATTAAATTCGCTAGCGCCGCAAAGGTGAAAAATACCACTGCAGCAGATTGGTTATCCAAACAGGCGATATGGCAAATTTATCTATCACCGCCTAAACAAATTAATTTCTCGCATTTTGATGTCAGCGTCGTTAATGAGGTTCATCAAGCTGATATATTATTTTTGCCGCATGATGGTGTTTACAGGTACGCACTAACCGTAGTTAATTTTGCAAATCAATACAAACAAGCAGAACTGCTAAAGACAAAGTCATCAACTGAGGTGGCTTCTACGTTTAAAAGGATTTATCGAAGGGGTCCTCTGCATTGGACAAATATATTACAAGTTGATCCTGACAAGGAATTTCAGGGTGTAGTGTTATCAACAATGAAGCATCATAAAGTCACCATCAGACGAGGACGTGCTGCATTACATCGGATCAGGCAATTGTCGAACGATTTAATCGGACACTTGCTGAGCGGTTATTTAGATAACAATACGCGAAGGAATTTATTCAGGATAAACGATCTCGTGAATGGGTCAAGAGATTACCATGCGTGATTACCGCACTAAACAATGAGATTACTCAAACGATTAATATAAAACCTAACAACGCGATTAAAAAAAGTATATACCTGTAAAATCGCAAAATGATTTTTCAAAACAACCAATACTCGTCGATGTCACTGTTAGGTATTTATATGAACCAGGAGAGCTCGAAGGCGGTAGCAGCAAGAGCTACTTATCCATTTGGAGTGTCATTACCCATAAAATATCTAGCATAACACGATCCACGGATAGACCGCCAGTCTATAGGTTGGATTCAACTGCTCCTCAGCGAGGATTTACTCGTGAACAATTACAAGTGATACCCGAGGATACTCAATTACCACCGCGTGGTCTTAACTAGCACCTCTGCGTCTGTTACATTCAAGACAAGTCAATATTACATTATCTCTGGTATGACTTACGCTGCTTTTTTTCTGTCTCCGGTAAATTTTCAGGGGTCTTTATCCGACCAACACCAACTCATTATACAATTACAACTCGCGCAGTGATTAATCTGTTGTTGTTTCAGCGTAATTATAAATTCAGCATCAATGTCAAATTTTCTGTTATTTTTTTTTCTTGTTGTTCATGACCAGTTTTTTTATTATATCATCGCTGACAATATCACTTATTGTAGTGTTATTATAATCTAGAACAACTCTTCGAAGTTGATTTATTCTTCGTACTCTGGAAAACGCAAGATAAACTAAATTCGACCACTCGATGCCCTTATCTATGATCCAAACCATTGTATCGGATATAGTCATCCCCAGCGAAGAATGTATCGTAATTGCGTATCCTAGCTTACATGGAGATTTATCAGCACGCAATGCATCTTCGACAACACTGATATCAACCAACACAATATCATTTAACACCAGAATCTGCTTCCTTGACTCTGTCAAGCCTGGAATATCAACTTCGATATTTTGTCTTCGTGTATCCTTGGAACTATAACACAATGGTACTGGAAGTGTTGCAAATTTTTCTTTGTGTGTGTTAAAAAACTTCATCTGAAGTGTATCTCTGACTATCTTTTTACTTGCCACTATCCAATCGTTTGGTCTCCACGCTTCCCAGGAATCATTTAATGGGGTTTTCGAAATTATTTTATGCGCTATTTCACATTGGATTGTATCAGGTTGTAATCTGATTAGTTTCTTGAACTCGAGTAATTCATTATCAAGTGATCTATAATCAGTACTAATTTCTTCATCATAGTCTACAAAAGTTTTCAGCCAATTATGTGGGTACAAACCTACAAAAGGTGGTGGTTGAACATGATCGACACATATTATCACTTTTGTATTCGCTAGCAATAACCAATCGAGAAATCTCTGTAATACATCTAATGACACTGAATATATTTCTCGCCCATTTGATCAGAAGTCCATTCGTCACCTTTCCATCGAAAAAAACTGTGATAAGTGCATACATTAATTCCTCGCTATTTCATCTCGCTTGCAAGTGTGTGTGTTGGTGTTAGCTCAATTTTTTTTTATTTTCCTCGAAATAATTCGATCGCACTAGTCGTCTTCCCTAACCCACCACAGCCGTTTAAGTAACTGTTTTATATCTACATATTGGATAGGAACACGAAGGTGCATTAGATAGTTCTGATATCTGCTTATTTGTCAAGTAATTGTTTTCAAGTGTAACATCTGCTGATTTGGAGTAATCAGGCAGTATTTCCTTTTTAATTCTCCATGATCCCCAACTCTCGTCTGAATTAGTGAATTCGGCCACTGCTTCTTTATGATTTATATCTATATTAAATGAATCAGTGGCGACTCTAACTGCGAATTCAGGAAATCTATTCATCATCGAAAGTAAATTAATAGAAGCATAAGCCAGCATAGACGACCTTACGTACGTATGCTGAGGTTTTTCTCCATCTGTGTAAGTAACAATTGTACCTAATTTGTGTCCATCGGACAAGAAAGAGTCTTTACGATTGACATATATTCCCCTAGATGTTACATCTGCGATTTTAAAATCGTATTCAGTATCATCTATACTCAACCGCGAAGAATATCGTTTGTGGTCGTATTTTCCACCCTGTGTGAACTTACCAATTATTCTTCTACCGATATCTTTTGCGTGTTTATTTCTAACTTCAAAGATTTCTTTGGACCATTTCTCGATATATTCTTCCTCTAAATTAGGAAATTGATTTTCGTTTTCTGTGATTATACTATGTAGACTATCGGGTTGTGGTAACCAGATTTCAGTTTGCGCTCGATAGGATATAATTGCTTCACTGACAATCAGCGATATCAGCATTATCAATCATATATCGTAATAACACTATTGGCATCAAGTGTTCTTCAGAGATGTGTCTACCAAACCAAACATAACAACACGGATGAAGTCTTTTAGTCAATTCAAATGATACCTCACGAGCGAATCCGGTTAAATCAAAATCGGGCAGTGGTCTATTAATCGCAACACGGGTCATCTCATCTGTGGGATGCCTAAATCGTTTAAAATACTCAGGGCATTCTCTGTACCCGAGAAAACTCCTTGGATAACACGCAATCATATCAACAGAAATAATACATTTGTGGTCATATTTTGTATTCCATAATCCACCATGGCCATAATCAACACAACTATCTTGGATATCAGAGAAAAATTCTGCTCTTGTTGGTTTGCATAGATTTCTATTTCTCATGAAATTAGCTGCAACTGACGGTATTGTAAAACAGTTTGTCAGTAATTGTTCATCGTGTTCCGTTGAAACACCACTAGCTAGTTTTTTCATCTCGTCATGGAGGGCTTCAGTACGATATAATTCGCCACTGGGTTTTACAAATTGATCGAATTTAGCCTCTTCGTCTTAAAAACTATGAAATAACCACACTGACATAGGATCGTTTTGACTCGACTCGTGAATAAAGTCAAATAAATTTCCCCCAGAGTGCTCTTCTCCGGAGAACTCTACGGGTAGATATGTTATTGTTATATCCCGGGGAAATATTGTTACTGCGGAGGTCCACGCGTGTGCATTATGGTGAATAATTTGATTTGAGATCCTTTCGATTTATATTTCGGTTCATATAATATCTCGCATGTTACTGTCTCTTCGGATATTGGGAATTTTAGTATCCGCTCTAACGCGGCGACATTTTGGATTGTTACTCCGCTCTCCTTCACTGTTAATCCCCATTCATTTATTTTGTTGCGTCTTATATTCGTCAATTTGTTTCCACGCAACGCATTTGTAAAATGCTCTATTATTCGTTCTGCTACACAATTCAACGACGAATATTTCATGGGTTTTAATTTTTCAATACTCGGTTTATCATTTATCGGATAGATCCCATAAACAATTGCGGTTAGAGGATAAGATCTCTCGTAATACCATTTTGTCAGTTGCAGTCAGAATTCCTGGTCTGGAATCTTGACTCACAGTGACAGTTCTCTTTTTTTTCAGGATGGGTTCAAACTTGTCGCGTATAATCCAATTCCCCGTTTCTGAGCGGATAATCAATTTCACTCTAAAAAGATACTTTCTCTTGTCAAGATGCGAGATTATCACTGCTGCTCTTTCGTCGTTCATGGTAGCATCAACACTACCATCAATTCGAAATGTTGACCAATAGTGAGATGCTCCATCGTGCTTGAATTCATTAAAACCATCACGGTTTCTACCTATCATGCTTCTAACACTTATTAGACCCTTTGATACATCAGTGGAGACTCTATCGAGATTAAATTTAACATTTTCCAAGGCGTAATTTTCGATAATCTCTCGAACTCCTCCAAATTATAATTAAAACAAGTATTTAAATAAAGAATTTATTATATAATGAATCATTGCAAATGGCTTATGATATGATCAGTAACTGCTTGTAACAAATCATGCAGAAATTAATTCTGTGGATATCATTTACAAAGCGTACGTCGTGGAAGTTTTGGGCCCCGACCTTGCATACGATGTGGAGTAGGTGTTAGCGTGGTAAGTCGCAGTTGTGTCCTAATTGTGTTCGTAAGCGATACAGGGAGCTAAAGCGCTATTATGATAATATAATCAAAGATTCCGTTAAAAACTCTATCAATGACTTTGACTGTGTCAGCGTCCTTGACTCTGTCAAGAATAAAATCATAAGAACACCTCAATACTACATTGATAGATTCTCAAGTCATAATTAAACCAAATAATGAATTAGACAAATAATATTATAGTATATAAATGAACCAAGAATTTCAATCACATCCCGTGATTACCAATTATGAAGCATCTCGTGATTGTAGGAACAATTCTTTATCGAATCTACGAGCTATAACACAAAGTGAAAACACCAAACGAGGAGAGACTGGAGAACACTCGAAAAATGCGAAACCTATAAAATCATTTAATACAGAAAATAACGAAGAAAGAGTATTTAAATAAATGAATGAAGCTGGAAAATATTTCGATATTTGCAAACCTTGAGTACGAAAAGTAGCAGCACGAAAATAACAATCAGCGATATCCAAGAGAACTGAACATATAATTCAATTTACATATGTCTGAATTCTGTTTTGTATTGTATATATGTAACACCAAGGGAAATAACTTGTCTGGGCTTGTTTATACGGTCTTGAAACAACGATAACTCCTTTGTTGTAGTCACGGATCTCATTGGGATCTTTTGATGAGTGAATGTTCTTTTAAAGTGTGTTGGTTTTTGAAACACTGTCACCGGATCTCAATGGGATTTTTTGAAGACTCATGGTCTAACTGAATGGCTTTTTTTGTGTCGTTTATATACACCATCCCTTAAACCCTTCACGTGATACACTAATATTATATTCAAAATTATGTATCCGTAGATTACGAACACTAGTGTATTCCAAACACGATTGGGATCTCGTCCTGGGGCCCACCGTTCGAATCTCGTGGCAGGCATTATTGTCGACGCTACCGATTTGTAGGTTTTTCTATATATAATTGGGGCTTTAAGCCATTCGAAATTCAACCGTGAAACCGTCACACGGTGTGAATGTGTTTTAGCATTCAACCCTGGGTGATTTTGTTGGGGTATGGTTGTTTCAGTTTGAATATAGAACAGCCTCGTGTGTGTATGTGCTGTGTGTCCACCTAAAATCCATTGTTATATATTCTATTGTCTTGTGCCGTCCTATTTGTATATATCATTGTAAATACCATATCATTTCATTGTAAATACCATTATGTAAATACTTGTAAGTATGTAAATATGTATCTCTCTCTCTCTCTCTATCTCTCTCTCTCTCTCTCTCTCTCTCTCTCTCTCTCTCTCTCTCTCTCTCTCTCTCTCTCTCTCTCTATATATATATATATATATATATATATATATATATATATATATATATATGTGTGTGTGTGTGTGTGTGTGTGTGTGTGTGTGTGTGTGTGTGTGTGTGTGTGTGTGTGTGTGTGTGTGTGTGTGTGTGTGTGTAAATGTGACGTCCATTCACCAAGAATACCTTCTTGGGGTTCTATCCCGTTATTTGACAAGTTAGATTCTCTCTCGGAAACTATTATTCGTGGTACCTCTGGGCCTCTCAGATGTGAATAAAACAAGCGGGGTTCGAAAGAGGATGTGTTGTCTTATATATGTAACCTCTGGGCCTCTCAAATGTGAATAAAACCTGAGAGGTTCCAAATGGGGTTCATCATATCATAACTTACATGATATCTCTTGGCACAATAAGATGTGAATAACACCTTAGAGCAAATGGAGTTCATATATAATCATATTTAATCATATATAATCATATCATACAAAAACGGGTCAAAAATGACCCCTAAATGTTTTATTAGATATACAATGTTTCATAAAATGAAATTCGAAACTATGAATGTCATTATAATTGAAAAATCAAGGAATAAAATTATCAGATAAATTAGATTGTAATCAGATTTTCTCTCAATTTCATGATCTTGATGATAGCGCTCGGAATAATAGATATGTCTTTGCCAAACAGTATGGGTTGATCAAACGAATTCAGCACGCGGTAAATGACTCGCTTGTATTGTGTAACGACATCAACAAATTTATCTCGCTGTTCATTGCTGTCGAAAAAGTCAGAAGTGAATTGGGCAAACAATATGAAATCAAACGAACAATAAACTCGAAAATCAAAACAATAAGAGAAGAAATCATCAGACAAAATGAAAATCCCCTTTTGGTTACCTCAACACAGTGACAAATTTCTGATACTCTACACACAAACAAGTCCAATACCCATTGTATGAGTAATCCACAATTCTATATACAGGTATGCTTACACACTCAGAACATATCTTTCTAAGTATTGTGTTGGTTTTTTTTGCGTGGTTATTTAATCACTGGTAATTTATCACTATGCGGAAATTATGAAACACTGCAGTGAAATTCAAACGAATTTCGGAGTGGGTGGGAATTCACGGATTTATTTGTTAATTGCTGAAATATTTTCAGGGATTTATTTTTGTTATTGATTTTTGGTCTATTTTTGGTGATTTTGGTCGTTTTTGTGGTGTTTTTGCCTAATCCGTCGACAAGATTTTATGAAAATTGAGGGTCAAAACCCCAATAATTCATTAAGAGAAAATCGATTTTGATGAGATTTCAATCCTTGTGAGGCAAATTTGATGGTGTTTTTCATCATTATCGTCGAATCTTCGATGCTTTTTATTGATTTTGTACTGTTTTTGGCTAATCCGTCGACAAGATTTCATGAAAATCGATTTTCTCTAAATGAATTCTTGGGTTTTTGCCCTCGATTTTCACATGAAAAAAAAGAAACGCGTAGTACAATTTAGATTGAATATTATATTTATAATGGTAGGTGAAGCCCTAACAACTAGATTAGCACAGGAACGATTAGCTGGGGTTAAGAAATTTATTCCGATTCGTGATTCCGTTCGAAATAAGCTCCAAACGAGACAAGAATTTCAAACTTCTTTAACAATGGGCACTGAACAATTATTCAAACCAATAACCACTGCTACTAAGGAGGGTATTACTGCTACTGTACCAGTACTTACAAAAATAGCGAAGGAAACTGAAAAAACATCAGCGCTTTTACAAAAAAAACCTCCTGGTCCAAAAAAAACCAAAAGGGGTTATCAGCAACTGATAAGACTGATCCTGCGCTTGTTGTTGCGACTTATGAAAACATATAAAAAATTAAAGAAAGAACAACACGCGTATATTAAAAGTTTAGAACATTGGGCTGATGTTTTTTACAAAATCAAAACTAACATAAGTCGAATTGATCAAGGCGATGCATCATACACTGAATATCTCAATGCGGTGGGTATAGTGAATGATCAATATGAATAACTAAAACCGCAAAAACCGCAAAGATTGCAAAGAAAATGACAACAGCCTACAAAGAAAATATCTTTCTCACCTAGACGACAACCACCACATGACGATGATGATGATAGGGGTTGGAAATCATTAGAGTCTGATAATATGCCATCTGATCAAGACGAATCTAATGATGAACTTTTTAGATACTTACAAGATCAGGAAAATGACACACAAGGTGCAACTGGTACTACCGGTAATAGCAGTGGATATCCAAAGTGAATATCCAAGAGGGGTTTCAGGTAGTGGTCTAGTTCGTTGTCCTAATAATATTTTCACAATTAGAAATTCTTGTAGGAGGGAAACGAGCCGGAAATAACTGACCGGAAAATAAATTAATGAGGGAGCTGATATCTGCAGACGACTATTTGAGGGTGGTATCATGGATATTGGTGTATATCGAGAGTTTATTGATAAGCTAGCGGACGGTTAACACCGTGATTAAATCACTGATTAGATAAATAGCATTTAAATAAGATGATCATACACTACAACCAGAATAAACCAACCCTGACTTACGTAATAAACTCACGATTGCCAGTTTATAGCGCATACTATGCAGATGGTCTCGGCAATACCATTGCAGGGTTGTTTACAATAATGGCTAAAAAAATAGCACCAATCGCAAAACAGTTATCAATGAAAGCTATTGATGTTATTCGTGATAAGGGTATTAGCGCTGTTGGTGATGTTGCCGAGAAAGCATTTTCCGCGGCTAAAGAAAAACTACTAGCGTTAGTTAGGCGAAGAAAGAAACCAGCGATGACTTCGTCACTAGAAAAACTACCATCTACGAAAATTATGCCCGCGAGTATTAGTAAAATAATAAACAACACAGTGGATCAGAATATAGCATCACGGTATGACACTCAGGGAAATATTATTGCAAATATGATAGCGGGAAGTAGTTTGAAATCGCGATCGAGATCGCGATTTAGATCAAGAAATATATAATAATATGTTCAAATCGGCCCCTGATACAGCGTTCGATTTAGATGCACCAGTACACATGAATGATTCTATACGCAATTATCAATTCTATTGCTATCATGCAGTACAACCGGATCTTTGATCAAGAATCGAACTTCAGGTCCATGATATCAGCAAGTACTTTCTTCCCGCTAAAGCATTTATCGAAGTAGAAGGAGAACTCGTAACAAATGATGCTGCCCATAATGATTCACCATATACAAATGAATCAAATATCCGAGTTGGCTTTGTTAATAATGGTATCATGGCGCTATTCGAGAGTGCTAGATACATGGTTGATGGAAGAAAAATCGAATCTTTAGAGCGTGAGGTTGATGTTGCCACAACAATAGTGGGGTTAGCAAGATATTCTGATGATTATAAAAGATCGGCAGGTCCATCTATGATGTTCTCTAAGGATCTCACTGATCACGCTGAACACATTCCTTATGTTAAATTGCTAACACCAAGAGCTACTGCAGTTGATCCACAACCCGATTCTCCTGAACACGAGGATAGACCAGCTGGCAACTTTGATGTTATAAAAAGTATTAATCCTAATCACAACTTGGGGTTTGCAAAACGCGTAGCAATGTTGCAAGGACAGAGTCGACAATTTTCATGCGCGATTCCACTGCATCATATTTTCGGACTTTGCAGAAATGTTAGAAATGTTATCTATGGAGCGAAGCATACAGTAGCACTCGTCCGAAAGGTTAGTGATAATGATGCAATCTGGCGTGATGCTGGTGTTGCTGATGGTAAAGTCATTATATCAAAACTATCATGGTGGATGCCAGTAATGACTCCATCAATTACCATGGAAGAAAGGTTACTATCATTTATGAATCATGGAGTAATATCATTGCTATCATGGTTAACAACAACAACAGATACCATGGATTCTAATATTGATGGTACTTACATGGCACCTGGCATCAAAACAAGGTGTTTCAGCTCTGCGTCATCTATTTATTGCGTTACAGAATAAGGCGCTATTAAACTCTCAGGAACACAGCTATATGATATTTGATCAATTGGGTGTTAATGAAGTATCATTGAGAATAAAAGGCCAACAAGAACCATCTGAGGATATACTACTTGATTACGGAACCAACCAAATAGCACGCGCGTATCATCGTTTGTTGACATTTATGAAACGCGATAATAATGTGGAAACTAGTCTGCAAATATCACAGTTTGATTTTAAAAATCGATACCCCATCTATTACTTCTCGTTGGAACATCTTGATTTCACCAGACAATCCGTAGTTGACATACACTTCAGAGCTCGTGTAACTCGTCCGGTTGTAGGTGGTGTTGTCGCTATCCCGAATTACAGAGCATTTACTGTTATTCTCAGCGACAAATCAATGCCACTCGAAGGTGTTGGTGGACGAATGAGAGTAGTTGATGTATCAGTATAATATATGTAGACAATTAGATCAATCTGTTATTAAATAAAATGAAATATAGTCATGTTAGTGTTACGTTAACTCCTAGTCAAATTAAAATGTTGCAATCGGAATATACTAAAAGTGTGGAACCACAATATCGCTGAAGCACAATCAGATCTCTGTTAGTCAAAATAAACTAAACTGTCATTGACAACTTGTCAGATAAAACACTTCCATGATGCCATCAAAGATAAAAATGTGTTCAGGTCACTCTCACTGCGGCCGCAATTAAAAACATGATACAATCAGGTGGAATGTTTCCAATTTTTGCTGTGTTACCAGCATTGATTGTGACCGCGGCCCCAGCGGTAGCAAAAGCTGCCGCGCTAGGAGCCGTTGGTACAGCCGCAGGGATGGCACTAAAGAAAGCTACCGGACAAGGATACAAAAGAAACGATCAGGAAAGGGTCTAAGACTACCAGGAACTCCGTATTCATGGTACAGCGTAAAGGGCCTGAAGCTAAGAACAGTTTACTAACAATAGTTCCCTTGTCAAATTTTGATTTACTCGATAATACTAAAAACAACTTGCTATACAAATCTTTAGAGGTGTCTTTATGAGAGATCAATTAGCACAACAACCAAACAACACTGAAACAGGTATCATTAATCTCGATAATAGCACCGGACCTGGAACTCACTGGGTTGCATACGTGATTGATCTGCGTGCAATTGTTTATTTTGATTCATATGGGTGAGCGCTGCCAAAAGAATTTATGCGTTATATAATCGCTTTTTAGAAAGAAATTATATAAAATAACATGATTGATATTTGGGTGAGATCTCTTTCAAGCCTGACAAAACCTACCACAGAAATATCTGCAACCGGTGATGTAAAAAAAATAATCGAAGATGAAATATCTGAAATGTTAAATATCGCAAGTGTTGATCCAAATGAAATAGTTGTATTTCAAGATCGTCAGGGTAAATTGAAAACTAGTAATATCTCCCTTGAAGATATCTTAGTTAAACAACGCAACGCAGGAGAAGATACTATCGCATTGTTTTCCAAGGAAGGTAATCTCAAGCCAGATGTTCTCATTTCGACGCTTACAGATAAATTAAGAGCGCTCGCTGATAATTATTCAACAACGATAGAATTATTAAAAAAACTACGCGATGAATATGACGACCATATAACTAAATTGAATCAATTTTCTGAATTACAAAGAAGTATAATTGATAATATTGACAAACCTCTATTAGATGTCTTTGGAAATCCAACGGCGACCACACTGAAACTCACGGAGATAAAAATCACTATCGAAGTTTTGACAAAACTACGATCCGATTATGACGCTCATATCGAACAATTTACTATGTTCGTAAAAACTTTTTAAAAAAACCGATGATGCCGTCAATAATTTTTTTGGGTAAAAATGCCAAACTCGAAGAAATAAAAACAGATTGGTTTTATCACGAAACTCGATGAAGTAACCGCAATTAATCGGCGAATATAAGTTGTTTGCGAAGATATTAAAACGACCGACGATGTCATCATGAATGATTTACCGAGGATGATAGAAAAACTTGAAAAAATAAAAATCCCTCACGAACAAACAAATATCGTAAATAATGTGTACGCGATCCAACACGCATCATTCACGTGGACACCATCCACTAACATATTAAATATCCACGCGGCCGTCAAAGGTATTTATTGATTAACACTAGTGTCGCCGACTCAATTTAATATTTCATCAACGAGTTAATCTGGGGTCAACAATATGATATCAACGATCATCGACAAGGACACAACTGAACAATTCACAATAATATCCAATGATAATAATTTAGTCAGGGTTTCAAGAACATGGCATATGGAATTCGTAGCGGATTTAAGTAAACAGCTTAATCGAAAACGCCAGCATTTTTACGCTAGAAATTTGAAATCTGTTGTAATAAATAAAATGTCATCATTGGCAACGTCAGAGCAGTATCGCTATGATCAGGTCCGATAATTTCAAACTAAACTCAAAACACTTTCCGAGGAATATCAAACAAAAATAAAAAAAATACCGACAAAGAAACCGCAGTTGACGTTACCGTGTAATCACCGGAGCCGGTATTATACTCTCTTCAGTGACAATGGTTGCCCCGATAGCGGTTCCAATTTGTATATCAGCGACGACAACAATCGCGGTAATAATTTCGATTATAACAAAGAAAATATCATCATGCAGCCAGCGTAAACTACAAGATTACGTAGTTAGATTCCATATTGTGTCAACCGCGTACTCACAATTATCCTCGATGATATCGTCCTCCCTCGATGATACATTAATATCCGATAATGAGTTTTCCGCGATGGTATGTGTTTATGATTCCGCGATGTCCAAATTAGAAAAACAACACGAATAATAATAACAATGGCAACATCGCAAGAACTACTTCAACGAATAGCGGAAAACACAACCCCGGTGAAAACCAGCATGATCTAAATAACATCAATCAATCCTGAATTCAGTGTGAATTTCTCCACCTGAACCGAAAAAAATCTGATAATGTCACGGATAAACAATCATCCCACGAATTTACCCCTTCATATAAAGAACACCTCCGTGATATAAAAAATTAATCTCTGACGGGTACTGATCTTTTTTACCCTAATAAAGATTACGGGTTTTGGAGATTTATTATTGGACCGAATCCAGAAATAAATTATATAGATATTGAACAAAGTAAATTTATTGAATACTTTATAGAGATCAATCAAGAACACAGTCGACAACTACAACGACTACATCAAGCTTTTCGTGGGTCCAATGAAAGTGAAATTATTTAACGAATTGAAATATTAAATCAGCTTGTATCCGACATGGAAGATATTTACAAGAAAATAATTCAAGTAATTACTCATGCTGATACTAAAACCAATCTCTCTAGACAAAATGTTTCAACTCTAATACAATATAACAGAAACTGATCTACCGAATTTTAAATTTCTTGGGTATAACGCAGACGAACTAAAAAAATGCGTTAAAGACTTTATCAATGAAACGTTTACTATGATACTCACCGCATGGAGACAACAATACAAAGGTTCAACAATCCTCAAACATAATAACGACCCAGATGGTTGTGATAGGCATATCGCTACTCAAAACGTCAATGTATCATCGGTGATTGCAGTGAATTTAGTATGTGATGTCATCGAAAGAAGTTACCAAATAAATCTCGAAAAATCAAATCAAGCAAAGCAGGGATATATTTTATACTCATTTGCACCTACAACTCCACCCGGATTTTTAATCATTGAGGATTTAACTAATCCAGTCTATATGCGATTTCATAATGATTCATTAACGGGAATTAATTTTAAACTCACTGACCAGTCCAATAATATGATTGATTTACAAGGAGAGGTTTTATAAATTATAAATTTCATCCTAAAGAGTTTTACAATAACAATTTGTCTCCAAAACGCAATCAGCGTTGGGTCTGTAGCGTGAGAAACCGAAACCATTTCTCTTTTTCTTGTCTGCCTGAATTGGTTTCGATTTGAAATCCTTTTGGATTTTGTTTGAAATCTTTTAGGACTTTGTCTGAAATAGATTCGGTTTGTCTGAAATAGTTTCGGTCTATCCACCCTCTTTGCTGAAATCCTTTAGGAATTTGTTTGAAATAGTTTCGGTTTCTCTGAAATAGTTTCGGTCTGTCCACCCTCTTTGCTGCTCTACTACTATCGGTCAACATAACATCATGATTTAATCGATATGCATGATAGTATACATACTGCTGACATTTTAAAACAACACCAATGTTTAGAGTCCAAAATGTACCTAAATGCCTTAGGAATTAACGTGTAATTTATTTGTTTGCTGATATCACCAGAGATATGGGAAATAAAGCTAGCGATGGTTAATATGGTGAACATACGGAAAAAATGGATCCAAGTCATTATATTGGGAGCTGTGGTCACTTTGGTGCGCTATAATTAGTGGGAGGTTTTTGGTCGGGCAGATTTCTTTAGAGCAGGTGTTTGAATTTTTTAGGTTAGTGGCATACAGTCCTTATATCTAGGTTGTCAGCAGAGGAATACGGTAGCAAGGGGCAGGTTTTCTGTTATGGGAGAGGGTCGTTGTGGACATATCGTCTATAGAGGCAGGTTATAATTAGGGACAGATGGTCGTCATTGCAAATGTATCTGTATAAATGAACTTACCTATAACTAAAATTCGCAATGCTGCATTTGACTTGAGTGTATCAGCAATCCTGGACGCTTCATGTTTATGTTCATCAAAACTTAAAGACTCGTCCGTAAGAACTACAACGTACATAACAGCAACTGTGACTTCCTCGTTTGGAATAAAACATCATTGGCTTTGGAAAGGCCAGAGGCAATACGAGTTCCTCCAGAGAGATAGTCTATCTTCTGAACTGCGTTTTTTATACTGGTTTTGTCGAAATACGCAGTCAAATTGAATTCTATGAAGCCTTCATAATTAAACTGTACAACACCTATATGAAACCCTTTCTCGCCAATTTCTACCAAATCTGTAAACTGCTTTACAAATTTCTTCTCCGACTCAAATCCGGCACTGCCCAAAGTACCAGAAGAATCTAAGACAAACACAACATCCACAGGGTCCACTGTACACATGCCTATAAGGAATATAGTAAACATTAAGTTGTATCATAGTTGCCATTTACATAATTATCGATAAGAAAAGTGGGGAAAATACAATCAGTTGAGCTATGTAGTATTGAATGAACTGGTATCTAGATATCTCCGTACGATTTGAGAATTTAAAAAAACAAACAAGTTACCGCTTATTCCATGGCTTTCCTAAAATATATTGAAAGCATTTGCGAATTTTTAAATATACTATTTTCGAAATTAAAATAACGCCCAGTATGATAGTAATATTAACAATAAGGAAATAGTGCGAATAGTATTCTTGAACTCTAATATAGGTAGGTATATATTTCTGTATTCTAGAATATATATATATATATATATATATATATATATATATATATATATATATATATATATATATATATATATATAGATGGAGATTGTCAGGAATTTACATACAGATGCAATAATATATACATAGACACAATCTAGAATATTGGTACGAATACATGGTATTATCTGTACGTAATCTATATTATTTATTAGCATTTAATGATTGTATGTGTAATCTCTCTCTCTCTCTCTCTCTCTCTATGTATATATATATATATATATATATATATATATATATATATATATATATATATATATATTGATACGTATATATGATTTAAGTCATTTATTTTATATTAATTGTTTGTTTGTCAGATTCAAATTTGACATTTTAAGTTTAAGATTAATTCATTGGGAGATTCTTTTTTGAAAAGTGGGATGACCTGTACTCTACAAATAAACACCAGATGTTGACCTCATTTCTGACCTAGATTCAGAGTTGTAAACAAGCTTTTAAAATGATTGGTTGATTCCATGGAGCTTTGTTATAAACATCTTACTATTTTTAATTCTTGAGAGTAAAAGTACACGATTTTCATCGGGGTCATACGGTGTGCACGAGATTCTTTTGAACGTAAATTTGTTCTAAAGATTCTAGAAGATCATGTGACCCCTTCTTTGGTTACGTAAAAAGCAGGTATATAAATTATATTCTGGACCAAACTATTTAGTAGAAGTTGGGCTGTTAGAATATTAGGTTGTGCTTTTCTGAGTTATTTTAAATTACCTTGTACTGGAAATTATTTCAATTCGTTTGGATCAAGAGGATTTATTTTGCTTTTTATCTGTAAAACATTTGTGCTCATTGAATTTTATAAGACCAGAACTGACTTCATCAAGTGACATCGTCTTCTATCTTGTATGCTTCACTAAGATTCGAACTGGGAATTATTAGAACATTTTATTACCAGGACTTTTGCAATTTCACTATTGGATTATATTTTGAATTATTTTTGGATTAATTTTGGGAATTGATTCTTAAAACCGTAAGTTTATTTTTCTTTTCTGGAAAATATTTGTGCTCAATAAATTGTTTATTAAGATTTTACAAGCTTGTTATTTTCACTCTTTCTGTTATTGTTTATTCGAGCCTAAGCACGTACCAATATATATATATATATATATATATATATATATATATATATATATATATATATATATATATATATATATATATATATATATATATATATATATATATATATATTATCTGAAGGGGCAAATTTCAGGAGATCTATTAAATATCAGGTGAGGCCAGCTAACCATTAGTTAGACTTATGAAGAAACGCCGTGTCAAAGGGGGGGGGGTCTGTATAGTAGAGTGCGACCGTTGTGCTAATTAAACCATGTTTATTCAGCAATCAGACTGACTGCTAGCGACATTTTAATGTTTCATGTTTCACGAAAAGTGTCAGAATTGAGAAAACGCAAAAAAAACAAGCATGTCATACTGACCAGACGTAAGCGACTCTTAGAGAAAAGCGGGGAAAATACATTTGATTTTGATTCTTCACGATTAAATAAGGGTGTGTTTTCACACGAAGTTTCGTAGGACTTAATTTCTCCATATTGGAAACTATAATCAGTCTGAAAATTTCTCTGCAAGAGAGGAACCAGAGGTAGAATTATTTAATGGGACTCCGGATGTTATTTGAGAGAAATTCGTCCGTTAAGAGATCGTGGTCCAGAAAAACCCGCCAAACTAAGGGAGGGACACAGCAAAAACACAAAGGTACTGTCACAATTCCATGTATATAGTTGATGCAATTTATATGATGTTTAGCTAACAGGTCTTGTATGATTTCATTTGATGCATTTGTATAATAATGTGTTTTTGAAATATTAAACGGAATTATTACCTTAATTCTTAGTTAAAAATGACGTAGTGTTAATTTATTTCGTAAAATACTATACTGAGTTATGAATAGGAAGTGTTACGTTAATTCTTCAATTTAACATCTTGTTTGCATAATGATTATGTTCTAAGAATTTAATGTATTACATTAGTTAATGGGTTACTAGAATACATGCGAATCCACCGAATTTTGATTTCATAGATGATTTAGCGACAGTGTATTGAATTTATGTGCTGTGTAACTTCAGACAGGGCCAGAATTCAAAACCTCGCTGAGTAGTGCGTTAATGTATTAGGTCAAGTCATAACGAATTAGCAATTTGTTTAACTACAGTCATTTGAGGACATGTGTAATTAATAACTAGCCGTAAAGTTGTTATCACTGATAGAAATACTGATTTTCGAACCAGGAAAAATGGAATGTCTCAACCGTAACCATTGTAACGAGAGACTTAGGTTGTTTTATTTTCTTTTGAAAGGGAGAAAATAGCTTTTTGGGAACATCTTGAAGTTACGTAAATTGCGACGTACACTTTGGAAAAGGAATAGTGAAACGGAAATTGCAGTGAGCGCATGTTACAGTGGACAGGTTCGGAATCAACCGGAACCATCCACGGGTGCAGATTATCTAGAGATTGGACAAGACAGTGTCTTCTAGAACCAACATTGAATTGAACAGTGAACGGGATTGAGAAATAGCAGGTTATGCAAAATCGAACAAAGCATTGACCTCGATTGTACCACTCAATCCTATGATGATTTAAAGCTATCAGTTATAAATCGACTAATTTGTTCAAATCTATTTCAAATGTTATTGTAGTTCGATGAAAGTTTTATTTCTAAACAGCGTGTATTCCTAATGAAAGGAAGTTTCATAATTGTGTATGTATTTGATTAAATTGTTTGTTTATCTTTACTGGGGATCGTAATTGTTTGTTCAATATACCTGCTCAGTTTACTCTATTCTCATAATCGAACAGGGCAATTATATCGAGGGCGGTCATCTCTTAGATAACGAGTACTAAAAGGGAGGGGGTTACAGTTATTATTATTATATATTTTATAATACCCCTTGACAAAGTGGGGCTTAACACTTACCCTTTGACAAGTGGGGCTTATACAATAATATAAACGGATAACGCATCAACCCCGCAAATATATATATATATATATATATATATATATATATATATATATATATATATATATATATATATATATATATATATATATATATATATATATATGATTGACTTTAGTCCAAAGTCAGGTTCCCTGTGTATCTGACTAGTGACGTTGATTATTTATACAACAGAACACATACCTATGATGTCTATGATAGTGGAATAATACTAAGACAATTGTCAATGACGGCAAGCATGTTTATTTAATTCTGGGTCTAAAACATAGGACTTTCCCCATGGAGAACCCCGGTCTACCTAATATTTAGAATGATCTTGATTATCATTGTAGTACTAGACCGTATCTTTTTGATAACTTAGAAATACACTTTTGACTCTCATCATGATTTTTGTTTTGTGTTTTAGCTTTTAATGTAATCTTGTTCACTTTAGAACATACTCATTCTTTCTTTTACATTATCACCAGCAGCATTCATATTGTTGTGTTAATTGTTTTATTTGGGTGGATTAATTTCTTCCAATTACTATTCACTGGAAATGCAGAGTGCGCATGAATAATCAGTTTGGAATTGGGAATATTAATATGAAATTATGCTTAATACAGACAAGGGTATATCAGCAACTAATATATAGACACTTTTCAAAATATAATTGTCACATACTGGGCGTTACCCAAGGGATATTACAAGTTTGAGTGTCCTTACACAATCCCATTTCGTTTGGGCACATTTACTAGTTTAATGGCTTATTCTCAGCTTGTATATACACGTCTCACCTAAATTATAACACTTTCCTCTGTACAAATTACTCAGTGATAACCTTTATTTCCAACCCCAATTTCCCAATGTGCCAAGCGGATACTCTATCCAACGCTTAAACAAAACCCATCTTCACTATTATCTCCTAATTGCCCAATTTTAGTAGAATATAATCAGACGAAAGAAGATTTCTAATTATATTTTGTGCGGAAAGAGTATTACATTTGAAGAGATTTTAAATACGCCAACGACAACATAAGAGCAGCTTTTGTCAGGATATGATACTGTTTTCACTACTCAGAGAACACTGTAAACAGGAAATCATGTTGTAGCCAGGAAATTATATCGTGTCCGGAAATCATATTGCAAACTTCGAATGAATATTCAAGCCTTTTCTTTGCATGTCCATAAAATCATCATAGACCAGATATCCTTGATGTATAGCTGAATTGTTTGAGTGGACGTTAGGTTATATAGATGTGTTTCTCTCCTTGCTTTGGATGTCTGGTCCCATATCTGACACCGGTCTCCAGTCCACCCAATGGACCATTTGTGCTTACCCCCCCCCCCAACCCCCAACCCCACCTCCAGAATGCATTCGCCATCATTCTGAAACGCATTTTGAGATACAGTTTTCAGCTAGAATTATCATCAACATTCATATTTATCTAATACAGACTTGCTCATTAACTTGTTATAAAGTACATGTTGGAAACAAAATGATAACACATAGACACCAAATCGTTCACTATTCAACTGTATCCTTAACTCTCGTCATTTCTTTTCTTAAAACTACTTGGTATTTCACTATGAGTGGAGCACTGCCATTGTCTTTCTTCTTTGTTAATTAATGTATGACCATTTGTACATTTTTAAAATGTTTAGTCTTCTTATAACATGTATGTACCAATTATCCAAACATCTATACTGTATTGGATGTGTGTGTTTTTGCATCAGTTTATCAAAAAATCTATACTATATTGGATGCTTGGGTTATTGCATCAATTTATCGAAACATCTATACTGTGTTCGATGTTGAGTTATTGCATCCATTTATCCACAAATCTATACTGTGTTGGATGCTTGAGTTATTGCATCCATTTATCCACAAATCTATACTGTATTGGATGCTTGGGTTATTGCATCCATTTATCCAAAAATGTATACTGTGTTGGATGCGTGCGTTATTGCATGCATAATATGAGGATGCAACATTTGTAGTTGTAAATAGTATTCCTACAATGAAATAGCTTTCTTAATAATAAACGCAATTTCAAGACATAGCCCATGCACGTCATTCGAAATAAAATCTGCATTACCGGGAAGAATTTATCAGGTCTAAACCATCAACTTGATATATCGGTAACGCTGCATGTGGAGAAAGCTTAGAGGTGTTGTAGGTAGAGACAATGTATTTCAATCAATCATTCAATCAATCAAGAGAGAGAGAGAGAGAGAGAGACAGAGAGACAGAGAGAGACACAGAGAGACAGAGAGAATATGCAAACAGTCTAGACTACAGAAATTGATAAGCTAAAACCTACGTCCATTAAGTTCGTAATATGTAAAACATTTTGTTGGATTTGGATCTCAATAACGTCTAACAAGAAATGTAATATTGCAAATGTTCATTGGTTTAACAGTATAGATCTCTGTTATGTAATGTGAAATGTAAACTCGCTGCAGTACTGCTGTGGATAGACCGTTGGCTCTAGTGACATAGCTTCAGCATTTCAGCTGTCTCTTTTTGACAGTGGTGAGGAGGTCATCATAATGGCATACTCTGTACCTGATGGTGTTACGCACTTCTTCATTTGTGCTGTGGTCCATGTAAAAGATACCAAGGATGGTTCTGTAGCATCTCATTTCAAGTGCCTGGATTCTTCGTTGTAATTCCGCTGTCAGGGTCCCGGATTCACATGAATACAAAAAGATTTAGAAGACTAGTGCTCTAAATAGTTTGATTTTAGTTTTCGGACAGATATTCTTGTCTCTGCAGATGGGTCTTAGCTTTAACATAGTTGACATTATTTGTGCTGCTCGTGACAAAATGTCGGCACTCGATCCCTCTTCGATGATTATGAAACCAAGATATTTGAACTGGCCTTCAATTTACAGTGCATGTCCTCTGACCTTAATCTTGGCTGAGATTTGTTTGCCACTATTTATCATCAGCTTTGTCTTATCGACGCTTATCTACATGTCCAATCTGGAAGATGTTTAATCCAAGTTCTTCACTATGGTGGTAAGCTCGTCTTCACTGCCTGCAGCCTATCAATGTCGTTTGCAAAGCGTAGGCTGGTGATGTTATTCCCTCAAATGCTGACTGTCCCACAGTGGCTTTCCAGGGCTTCCTCATGATGCGCTCTAAGTAGATATTGAAATGCGTGGGTTTACAGGAGATAGCCTTGATGTACTTCAACTGCTATATATATATATATATATATATATATATATATATATATATATATATATATATATATATATATATATATATATATATATATATGTCACAATAGCCATGTGAAAGATTCATTTACTTAAATCAGATTACACATAATTGAAAGTACGAAGTGTTTGCATAAACTTTGTAAATATTTTTTTCAACACCAGACGCTTTATTTATGAGCGCCAGTATGTTACGCCACGAGTTCAAAAGTGACCAAATAGATCACAGGTTTAGAATCACGTCATGATGAGATCACATCAAACTTCATTATCAATTGGTTTTAACTCGAAGTTTAGTGTAATTGCCATCATAGAGAAAGGTGATATACCATATGATTCGACCGTTGTTAACGATAACGATAAAGTTTAGATGCAGTTAAAAGTATTCATTACAAATATTTTAGTGTCATCTTTATAATAGTAGTTTATATCAAACTAATGTGTAACTGGAAACTATGACGACCGTTGTTCCATTTATGTTATATTTGAGAAAAACATTGTTTCTATCGCCATGTATAGAAAGAAAAATGAATTTAAACTCATTTAGTCTGCTAGTGATGTAAGTTTCCTGTTCGAATTTTTATTCGTCAAACTCTAATGTTAGTTACATAGAAACTAGGAATAATACAACTGCCCTCTTCTAGCGATCAATCAGATTACCATCAGTATTGTTCCACCTATTTGCTCCTCCCCCACCCCAAATTGACTAATCACGTGTCTTAAAAGTGCTAGTCTTAGCCAAACAGTTTTAACACTATGGCTGACTCAAGCGTACGACGATGCCACTCAAACCCACACGCCTATTTACTCGTGGATGTAAAATCCACTACCCCGGATTATTTGCGATTTTGTACCCATCTGTTTCACGACTGCTGAGGATTTGTCCCCGTCGTCGACATAACAACAATAACACAAAATCTATGAAAACCTTGGATAGATTGGCTCTGTCTCACACATCGTCCCATCAGTCTCATCAAATTGATTCTTGTCTTAAAGGCATGAGTCGCGAAACAAAAGCCACAAATAAGTGTTCGAGTTTTAGAAGCCAGTCTCAATGAAGTCTTACGATGATTTACGGGGACAGCATGTCAATTACTGAAAGGCATCATTCACATTCAACATCAAACTAAACGCTTTGTTTGAGAGAAACAATGTAGCCTTGACATTACTGGCTGATTCTCACATCGACACTAAAACCAAAAGCAAATCATTTTGAAACCTGGAGGTAGCGGTTCTCTAGTAGATGTCATCACTCGTTCCCTCTTAAAATTGGATCCCAATGATCCCAAAGTTCTCCCCAAGAAAAAAGCCACTCCCAAAAAAGCGAAACGAACTCAAAATAAAACGAGCACTGGTGTGAAGACCAGGTCTCAGAAATCCCACAGAAAAAGAAAAGTCCACCGAAGACAGCTTCTACCCGCACAAACGGCACCAGGATGTAACCTTACATTTAGAAACCATGACTTGCAGTGACGGTGACCGTGTGTCCAGTAGCCTCAGGTTCTTCCACGTCTCCGTTGTTGGTAATGCCAGTCAAACCCAATTTGGCACTCATTCTTCCTAACTTGATGAAACGATTGAAACCTGGGTATCCTAAAACGTCTCATCCAGCGGTGACAGCCTCCTCATCTTTAGCGGCAATGGCAGCTGCTAACAAAGAACCTGTCCCAAAACTCAAAGTCCAAGAAAGATCGGGCGTGTTACACTGTTTCCTGGATTTGTCCAAAGATGAACTGTCCCAATTTAGTTCGTTGAGAACCCCTTCAGGACGTGTGTTACCTGTCATAAAGTTGATACGACGTAAATACGACATAAGTGGAGACGTATTCCAGTATACAAAAGGCTTGTGGTAAAAGATGAAAATCATTATTCACGTACTCCTGAGCAAATATAGATAAAAGGGCGTGTGTCAAGTCATGGACGTCAATGTAAGTTTGAAACCAACAAACAAATCAGTAACACTGTTGTCAGGTTCTCCGCGGGTTATGAGCGTATGAGCGTTATTCGTATACTATTGTATAAGCCCCACTTGCCAAAGGGTAAGTGTTACGTCCCACTTTGTCAAGGGGTATTGTACAACGTATAACAATAATACTACAACCCACACCCCTTTTGATACTTGTCATCTAAGAGATGTCCGCGCTCGGTATAATTGCCCGGTTCGAGTAAGAGAATGAATATGGTAACCTGAGCGGGTATTTTGAACAAAACAACTACGAGCCCCCGTAAAGATAAACAAACAATTTAATCAAATACATACACAATCATGAAATTTTCTTTTATTAGGAATACACGCGATTTAGAAAAAACCTTTCACCGAATTACAAAAAGATTTAAAATATAATTAAACAAATTAGCCGTTCAATTACTGATAGTTACAAATCATCATAGGATCGAGTGGCATAATCAAAATCAATGCTTTGTTCGATTTTCATAACCTGTTATCCTCGAACCACGTTCACTGTTCAATTCAATGTTGTTATAGAATCCGATCCTCTCTAGATAATCTGCCTTCGTGGATGTTCCGCTTGAACCCAGATTCGTCCACTGTATCATGCATACACCTCTCAATTCTTTATTCCAACGTGTACGTCTCTCATAACTTGCTGGAAAATTCCAGACATGAAGTTTGAACCTTGATCAGACTGAACAGATTTGAGAAGGCAGTACTGAGTAAAAACCCTTATCAAAGATTTTACTATTGTTTTAGATTGTATATTCCTTAACGGAATAGCTTCTGGAAACCTTGTTGACGCACACATAATGGTCAACAGGTATTGGTTACCTGACTTGGTCTCGGGTAAAGGACCTACACAATCACCATAATGCTACTAAATGGTTCGTCAAAGGCAGGAATAGGTTGTAGATGAGCCTTAGGTATCTTCTGATTGGGTTTACCTACCATTTGACAAGTATGACAAGATCTACAGTATTTAGTAACATCACGTTTGATTTCTGGCCAATAGAAGTGAGTCAAGATCTTGCGATACGTTTTATTAATCCTTAAATGACCAGGCAAAGGAGTTTCATGGACCAGATTAAGTATTTTCTGTCTGTAAGGTTTCGGAACTACTATTTGATAGTTCACCGACCACTCATCACCAGCAGGTACCTCGGGAGGTCTACATTTTCTCATAAGAATTCCATTTTTAATGAAATAACCGACGGGAACTTCAGTGGCTTCAGTCTCGCTTATGGCCCTTTGAAACAAACAGGAGATCTCAGGATCTTTATCCAGTTCGACGACAAGTGACTGTCGTTTATCACCCTGATTAGAATAAAGAGAATGAGTTGTTAAAAGAGGATCACTATGATCAATACCTTCTGATTGATCCAAACAAGAAGTAAAAGTGACCTCATCAAAAGCCTGACCTATACACGTGTCAGCTAAAGGAATGCTGACTTCATCAACATAATTCTCAAGAGCTTTCTTTGCCATAGTTCTGGTAACTACACAAGATTGAAATATATCAGGAAATTCTTTTCCAATTGGATCAACTTTCCGATCCAAATTAGGCTTGTCAGTTACAAGTGGATTAACCACATCCTTGTCTCCAGCTAAGTCGTTGCCTAGCAATAAATGAATGCCATCTACGGGTAAAATCGAGAAGTTCCGACTGTCACAGGTCCTGATACTAAGTCTGATGACAAATTTACACAATGGAGAGGAACATTAACAAAGCCTCACTACACTCCCTGAATAAGAACACCTTCATTAGAAGAAGACTTCTCAGAAAAAGGCAAAGTACCTGACAATAAAAGACTCTGAGACGCTCCTTTGTCCCTTAAAATTTTAATAAGGGTGGGATTGGCTGAATCACCCAAGAGTGATATAGAACCCTTCGATATGAATGGTTCATAATTCTCCATAATAAAATCAAACTGGGATTTATTAGACCCAATAAATGTATTGCTTTCAATACATGACCGCAACCTTGACCTACTAGAAATAAGAGCATTTAGAACATGTATGTCTTGATTCTGATGCCTATTTTTCAATTTTTAGCAATCAGAAATAACGTGTCCTTTTTTCTTGCAATAGGTACACGTCAGAAGAGACAAGGATCTAGAATCAAGCTTCTCTGAAGTTTGATTTTTGAAAGCTGTGCTAGTTTGAGATGTAGAAGGGCTTGTATTGGGCGGAAATACTTTTTTGCCAGAAGACTGTTGAGTAGAAGTCTTGTTAACAAAAGGAACTTATATGTGTCAAAGAATATTCGTCAGCAGCTCGAGCAGCATTTTCCAAGGTTTCAATCTTATGCTCATCAAGATAAGACTTAACATCACTATGGACACAGTTTTTGAACTCTTCAGTTAATATAATTTGCTTGAGATTTTGATAATCTTGTTCGACTTTCTTGGCAAAGCACCATCTATCAAACAACTGCACTTTTTCTCGAGCAAATTCAACATGAGTTTGTCCAGTTTATTTTCTGTAATTTCTGAATTTTTGCCGAAAAGCTTCAGGAACTAACTCATAACCACTTAGAATGCATTCTTTAACTACATCATAGTCACCACTTTGGTGAACAGACAGTGAAGTGTAAATCTCACTAGCCTTACCAGTAAGTACACATAGCAATAACTGAGTCCAATTCTCTCTTGGCCACTTTAAATTTTCTGCAAAACGAATCAAGTATTTGTCTAATTCTTTTTCTCTGAAAGGGGGCACTAATCTAATATTCCTTGCTAAATCAAAATTTAAATTTGGATTTGAAGTATGACGGTGATTTTCACTTGCCAGCTCTATTTCTTTCATTTCAATTTGATATTCCTTTTCTTCCTCTCTCTCTCTCTCTCTCTCTCTCTCTCTCTCTCTCTCTCTCTCTCTCTCTCTCTCTCTATCAATCCGCATCTGCTCTTTTTGTAATTCAATTTGCCTTTCTTTCTCCTCTCTCTGTATCATATCGTCATTGTCTTTTTTTCACCTCTTTGTCATATTGTAATTGTCTTTCTTTCTCCATTTCTTGAAATTCCAGCTTCTTCAACTCTAATTCCATCTTGAATTTTAATTCTAATTTTATTTTTTATGTCAGAGGCTGATACAGACTTACTGACCGAAATAAAAGTACTTTTTTCCAAAACATTCTTTTCTAACAAATATTGGACCAAAATCTTTTCGATATCTTGTTCGTTAAAGAAGCCTTGACTTCAGAAAGATCATATTTTCTGGCAAGTTGAACCAACTCATCCTTTTTGAAAAGATTTAATTGCTCCTGAGTAGGATTTGAAATAAATATTTCTACTTTAGATGTCATTTTAATACAAGCCTGTCAGTCTCGCTAAAGGTTTAAAATTTTCAAAAAGTAAGATAATTCAAATTTAAAACAAAAGTTCTCTGAGAAAAATTCTAGAAAAATTCCAATTTATCTCAATCCCGGACGATAACTCCCAATTTCTATGTTACGTGCTTAGGCTCGAATAAGCAGAAACATAGAAAGAAGTAAAAATAACAAGCTTGTAAAAATTTGACAAACAATTTATTGAGTACAACTATTTTCATAAAAGAAAATAAATAAACTTACGGTTTTAGAAAATCAAGTCCAAAAATGAATCCCCAAAAAATTCACAATATAATCCTCTAGTGGAATTGCAAGAGTCCTGATAATAAAATGTCCTAATAGTTCCCGGTTCGAACTTGACGATGTAATCCAATATGGACGAAGCTGTCACGTGATGAAGTCAGTTTTAATTTTATAATAATTCAAATGAGCACAAGTAATTTCTAGATAAATAACACAATAAATTCCTATTGATCCCAAACGAATAGAAATAATTTACACTCAAACAATAACACACACATCTTTGTATTATAAAGCCCAGACTAACTACTGAACCGTTAGCTTCTAAAACACAGCTATATACTGATTCCCTCGTAAACAGGAAAGGGTTACGTGATTTTCTAGAAGGTCACAGAACGAGCCCATGCTGGCAAAGTCACATACACAGTATGATCTAGAAAGATGTCCTTGGAATCAACAAATCATTTTTAAAAAAGCTAATGTCATTGGAATCAAACAATCATTTTAAAAGATTGTTTACACTCTGAAGCAAGGTCAGAAAATGAGGTCAACATGTGTTGTTTACTTGTAGAGTGAAAATTTCTAGAAAAATTTCCCACTGAATGAAGATTTTAATCCAAAATGTCAAACTTGAATCTGACATAAATAAATTATTCAAATCATATATATATATATATATATATATATATATATATATATATATATATATATATATATATATATATATATATATTGCACAATGATTGATATCAACGAAGAAGAATATAGGTGTTAAATATCATGCAATATTAACATGGATGAATATTAAAAAAGACGAGTTTCAGGACTTAAATAGCAGGAGTAGAGTAATTATACAGAGACATATGACAAATTGCGAAATCAACTCACTCTTTGTACACGTAGGTGTTTTTGGAGTCCATATCCCTTTGCTGCAGAACATTGAAGAATCCTCTAATTTCTGATAATTTCCGTCGGGTTGAAGCTCCATTTTATCTGCACAATGAAATGTCAAATTTTGACCGTGCTCTACGTAATGGACTTCGGGCAACAGGAATAATGATCTGTCTACCTGGCATCGTTCTATGATTATATAAAACAAAATGCGTTGATATGCAGCATGACTTTCTAATCTTCATGGAATTGAAACCAACATTGCAAGAGTAAAGAAACATAATGGAATAAAACATTAGTGAATCGAGCATGTATTTTGTTTTGTAGCAAATATTAACAATAAGCAGTATTATTCCTTACAACGTAACACGAGTCGGAAAACTGTCTTAATGAAGATTTTGTTCATTCTTACAATAGACAAAAATACCTACAATCGACAAATCTTCATGATTTCAATCAATATATAAAACCTCCCACTTAAAGGTGATTTTGCCGTGTTTTGGTTAAATCACTGACACTTAGTGAGCTATACTTGGCTAATTAGAAAACAAGTTCCCGCATTTTCTACATGTTTAGGGTTTTATTAATATATGTAAACAAATGTAATGTGAACAGAGATGGAAACACTTTCCATTATTGACAGTAGAATATTCAAGGCGAAGAATAACATGTCTAGATGACTCCAATGCATTACTGAAACAATAAGACCTTGAATTATTATATTCTTTAATTAAATCTGCATACCAAATTATCTGGAATCATTCTACCAAAGATGACAATAACGTACAACAGTTTCTTACTTTCTGAAAGAAGTTATCCTATGACAACAAACAAAGCGAAAGTTATAATATATTTGTCTAGCTGAAATTTGTTGTACAACTATATATATATATATATATATATATATATATATATATATATATATATATATATATATATATATATATATATATATATACTATAAAATCAGTTTACTGCTAATGGTTTTAGCCAAAACAAATGGTAGTAATATCCAAACTCTACGTTAATAGGAACATATTCATCTCATTTTGTTATGCGTTAGATGCTGACTGAGAAACGTTGAAGGTTACAGTTTGAGTAATATCTCGTAATGAGGCTTATAGCAAATTTCAGAACCAACATATATTAGAATAATGTTTCTTCCTATGCAACAATAGCAAATAAATCAACAGTAAAATCAACAACAATACAATTATGGGTTTTCACAGACTTAATTGTTTGCAGATAAAGCGGTTGATGTCATCAGAAGTGGATAGAATACTTACTCGGCTTACATTTTGGAAATGCAGCAGTGAATGAACCTTGGTAGCACAATATGTCAGTTTTTTCGGACTCAAGGTACTTGGAAATCGACTCATTAAAAAGTTCATATCCATGAAAACATACTAACGTAATCTACAAATGCAAAACATTACATTGCAATTATACGGAAAAGTAACTGCCTTAGACAAATTTAGCAATCGAAATTATATGTATATGTAACAAATCTTGTGACTTTTAAAGTCTAATGTAGCTACTAACAATTACTATGTTTAGACGTCTTCCAAGGGCTTCGGTACATCTCTCGTATTATATGTTCCTTTTTGGTTTAAGACTTCACATGTCCATAGAGAGCTTTTAGTTGTAAATGTAATCATTTAAACTAGAAACACATACTTCATCTTATAAGTGAATATAACATAAACAGATATCATGAGAATGCGGCACTCTGGAAATTTTTCAAGTTATAAGTGCGGCGTCAATAGTGCCACTATTTACATATAAATGGAAAAGAAGGGAAATAACGCACGAAAGAAAAAAATAAGAATCAATAATAATATATAAACGAGAGATCTCTCATCAGCATCTCTACGTCTCGCTAATAATATATGCCTTTTTGAGTAATTTTTCACTTGTCCATACATATCATTTCATGCTGGTTCTAATCCTTAAAATACGATACAATTACATACACATATAATCTACGACATCAAATGCTAACACTGCATCGATGATAAACATGCATTATGAGACAATGGCAGTCTGAAAGCTTATTAAGATACAAGTCGGTGCGGAGTATATAGTAAAGATAATATATTACATACACGGACGGGAAAGGAAATAACTCAGGAAAGAAAAGAATGTCAGGATGACTAGAATGAAGAAATAGGACACAACTTACATTACTACCCGAGTCAATCTTCTCTCCTGCAACAATCACATTCCCGCTGTTTCTAAAATGACCGTTTTCAATTGCTGTGATGGTAATATTGCATCTTTCTGTGATTTAAAAGACAACAAACAATAAGAAAACTATGACACAAGTTAAGTATCGAACATTGTATCCAACTTCCTACAATATCGCTTGATAGGCTACACATTGAGCCAATGTAGCTTATAGAAAGAACGTGGGAATCCTGCGGGAACAGTCTTCAACACACAAGACAAAACTATGAAATTTTCATGAACATGGTTGTCCTTTAGCACCAGTTTGTTTCCTTGTAAAATGGCGCATATATCTAATATTTTCATGGTCTGCTTTGATAAACACTGCATCCATTTATCACATTTGACATTAATGAGATATATTTTATCCCTGTTTAATTTCAAATGACGTGTTCTTTAACCGGACTACCTCCATGTATTTACAGAAGCAACTTACCTATAAGTCATAGGATATATATATATATATATATATATATATATATATATATATATATATATATATATATATATATATATATATATTTATAATAAAGACATTGCATAACGCCTAACGTTTAGTAACTGTAAGCGCTTTACAACATATATAATTATATGAACTGCAATTTTCCTGATATAAATGGCATTTTATCCTTCTCATTAAGAATTTAAGAATTGTATCTGGATCCTCGATTTTGTGTGCATGGTTGAAGATTCGTTAGACTGGTGTTAGTGTTAATATACCTCAAGTAAGTAGTTTTATATTATTGTTTTGGAACAATTGCATTCTTTTATTTTATATTTTCGTCAAAATAAATGCAAAAAAATCCAAATGTTTAAACAGTAAAATATAGGTCTGATCTACTTACTATCCTTGCATACAAGTGGTGCAGGCTCCAATTTACCCAAGTAGCATTTCACAGATACCTGCTCTCTCTCAAGATATGAATATGAACGAAAAAGTTCCATTCGATTAGAACATCTTGCATGCATCAGGATTCCTCTATGAATATAGTTTTCTAATACTTTTTCATGTCCGATGAAATACTCCAGATTAATTGTCGGTTCTAAGAAGCATCGGTCTACAATTTAAAAAGGAGTGTTTTTATGCTGGCTGTGTTGTTGTGTATTATAGTGTATCATAGGTTATGACTCTGACATCACAAAGTAACAGAGGGAAGAAACACCTGCATGTTTTTGTTACTTTCCGTAAATCAATTTCATGGCGATAAAACTGAAAATGTAAGAGAAACTTATACTTTTATGAACTGAATCTATAATTAGCTTATTCAGATGCATTCATTTCCAAAAGAATGTAATGTTCCGAATAAATTTGTGATCGTCGAATTCAGAAATAGCATTTTCATTGTCCAGAATTCCGATTAAAAATGGTCTCCAAATAATGTTTGCGCACATTGACTTTCCAATAGATAATCCTAAGGAATGTTTCTTCTCAAAGTATCTAAACACAGTATTAAGCACATCGGCATACTGATTGCAACATACAAAATAAGAATATGAGATAAGAATAATTCGGAATATAAATGAATTTACTACCTAACGTACAATTGTGAGAGTGTATTACGACCCTAAGTTTGTATTTTGAATATACATTGTCACATTATCTGCATTCCGTCTTTACACGTTAGTTTATTTTCAGTGTACGACTTTGTTGTTTCTTTATTACTGTAACCGTAACCACGCTTGTATGCTCATTGTTATATATAGCAAATATAGGTTTTGATTAATGACTTTGTCACTGACTTTTCATTTGATCAATTAGGTACATTTTTCTCATCTGCAGCGAGTAAAGTCTAAATGTGTAAGCTTTTGAATGTAATATATTTACCAGGAGTCAAAGATTCACGCTGTTTCAAACAAAGCGGCAAAAGTACTTAATTATCTTTCAGAAGTTGAATTCCTTGCAAGGAGGTAATTCTTGAAGATATATAAATTAAAAATAATTACGATCCCTTTGTATGCTCCCTTTTAATGGAAACTTTATCGCTACTTACCAATTTATTATATTTGAGTTTAAAGTATCTTTCTTTGAGCCTAAAACTTGTAAACGCAAAAACAGCTAGATCATTAAAATAATCATTTTTTCAATCGCATTAATCGCCTCATTAGTAAATTGTTTAGATGGTGTAGCTTCTTCCTTTTTTTTTCTTTGGGTGTTTCTTCCTCGGTAGGGTCAGCAGCTGATTGCGGTTGAGATTGTGCAGCAGGCTGGAAGTTCTAGTCAATATCTGTTTTATTTGTTTCATTCTTCTTGCTATCTTTGCAGTTTGCTGAACAGTTTGTTTTGACACAGAAAGAAGAATCCTCTTTAATAGCAGTTGTAATTGTTTCAGTAGCTATTGTGACAGGTTTGAAATATTGTTCAGCACCTACCACAAAATCAACTAGAGATTCGTGTCTTTACTAGAGATTCGTGTCTTTCTTGTAATTTTTGTCTAGCAGAATCACGCACAGGTATACATTTCTTAATCTCCGCCGAGTAGATAATGACTCTCCTACCATTATTGATATATGATATGATTTAAGTTGTAGCAGCAGAGGGAATGACGTGACCTCGAATGAGGCATCATCGAGTAAACACACGCGCATACGTTTTAGAAAGCCAAAATGACAAAAGAAAACAGAAACGTAATTAACTAACCCGTAGGAGAATCTCTCAGTTTAAGAAAACACAGCTACGTCCAGGAAAACGGCCTTCACTGGCTGTGTAAACCGCACTGAGGATAGACGGTGTGTCTTCAACCGTCGGTAAGTTAGGCTTTGTTGACCCAACATGTGAAGACTAGATTCGGCTGACTGAGCGGCGGAATCAACAGCTGGTCAAAGGGCAGCAAGGCAATTCCCCACGAACCACCTTGGAGCGCTGAGAGCACGACGAGACACGTGGGATGTCCTGGTCATCGCACTTCACTATACTTTGGCTCTGCTGGACCCAGATCGTTTTGGCCGATAGAGTGAGGACGACAAAATGAGCAACTCTTCCTCACTTAAAGAAAGGTCACCGCGCAAGTCTTTGCCGTCATACCCTCATCCCATTTCATCACGTACTAACGTTTTGTGGCAACAAACAAGGGTCGATACGGCAGGATAGAGTACTAGGAAAGCACGGATTGGGTTAAAGTAACAGCAACGGTCTCCTTTAGCTCCAGACTTGTGCCGAGCCTGAACTATTAATCCCCAATACAATCTTCACGTCCCTACCCATATTCGAACATCAAGGATGTACCCTCTCTCTAAGTACTGGTACCTCATCGACTACGTCATTGTCAGGAAGAGGGACAGCCAGGATTAAAAGATGCTTCCATAATCCATGTGTATAAGCGCAAAGAGGACTGCCAGGCCTGTGACAACCGCTGGGACGATACAGAAACATCTCAGTCATCCATTCACAGTACCAATGGCGTTTAGCAGGGTTGAGTTCTGGCATCGACACTGTTCAGTCAATTGTTCTCCACCATGACGACTAAAGATTTTAGAGACGGAGAGGTTGGAGTTAGCATCAGGTTCCATACAGATGGAAGACTATTCAATACTAGCATGCTTCAAGCAAAAGCCAAGGTCATGACAGACACCATCAGGGATTTCGTTTTTGCTTATGACTGCACCCTCAATTATGGCTTAGAAACCGACCTGCAATGCAGCATTGATAATTCTCCAGCTCCTGCTCAAGCTTTGTTCTCATCAGCCGTACCATGAAGACTGAAGCATTGCATCAGCTGTCCCTTGAAAAGCCTTATGTTGAACCCAACATCACCATCAACTAAAACAAACTGAATGTGATAAACCTGTTCCCCTTTCTTGGCAGCACACTGTTACAGAGAGTCAGACAACGATGTGAAACTTTGCATTGCCAAAGCGCAACTTTCGGCAGATTCTATGTCAACGTCTGGAACAGACGTAGCAACAGCATCCATACCAAAATAACGGTCTAAAGTGTAATTGTGCTCCACACTCTACTTTACGCATGAACCACTTTCACACCACAATCCTCAGGAAAGTCCTCAAAATCAAGTGGCAGAACAAGTTTACAGATACTAAGGTACTCGCCCAAGCAGGTCTGCCCAGCATCCACACCATCCTGATGCAGTTCACGCCACGCTGTTGCGGGGCATGTTGTACACATACCAGATCGCCAGCTCCCTAAGAGACTCTTTTATGGCGAGCTGCAATCAAAGAGAGAGATCCCAAGGATGTCAGAAGAAACGCATCGATCGAAGACATGTGGTATCAATGATACGATTATATATATATATATATATATATATATATATATATATATATATATATATATATATATATATAATAACAAAGGTATTTACCAACATAATGTTAACTTATAGGTAAACCGGTTATCTCAAATATAATTGGCATGATTAAAATTTGTCACTGGATATAATAACAAGAGATCAGCAATTAATGGAACTGAATAAAGTATTTACCTGGAAAATCATAAAAGTTGTAGTTATTTTAAAATGTGGTTCATCAATTTTTGGTATCTTCCTTTATGGTAATTAATGCAAAACCCTATAAATTCGCCTTTCCCACATCTATACTATTATCACAGGAGTAATTTCCATCCAGACTTTATATATGACATTGACTGAATATATGTAAATGTCTATTGACTAATTGTATAGTAACGTCCGTACAACTGACAAAGACGTGTTAGCCCTTGGAAATCTATGAAAAATCAGTGTCATTGTTATACTTCAAACAATTATCTAATCTGACATTAAATACTAAGATGTATTGAGTACATATAATTCATAATGAACGTTCATGCGTTACAACACCAAATACTTCATGTTCCGTTTGTGTACTAAAATATTCATATATTAGTATAAAATATCCATTCTTGAATAATATTACACTTTAAAATAAAATAAATATAAGAATTTGACGTCTTGCTAATAATTCCATTGGTTTGATTTCGTATGTGTATATTTATGTTTACGAACCATGTATTGATTGGTTTGTCATCTGCATTATAAATTACCTGTCTTCTCACCTCGTATAATTTCTGGCGTCTAAACGTCATTCACACATTTGCTAACGTCAGATAACAGTATAACAGAGGAAAAAGCTGTGTAAAATGACTCTGCTACAACACTGCGGCATAGACTAGGTTACAATAGTATGGCTAAAGATATACAAAATCATAGGGTAATGATCAATACCTTAGTTACAATACTGAAAATGTATGTACATATGTTCAGCACGAATGGCTTAGGTCCATAATGTGACGAAGATAGCAAAATATGAGAAACGCTAATCAGTGTATAACTATAAACCAGAAAGATCTCTGTAGCTCCAAGAAGCTGTGGCATTTTCAGCGTCAACATCATGTTAGTATCTCCCGAGCAGCTACCGAGATCTTTCTGGTTTATAGTTATACACTGATTAGCGTGTATAACTATAAACATAGGTGGGCGAGCTACCCCCGAAGGAGTACGACTGCATAACCAGCCAGAGGTTTTACCACATTCCAGGACACCCCATACACCCCTGACACGAGTCATAATATAGTCATGAAAGAATTAGTCCCGCACTAGCTATAAAAACAGGGGACGAAGGGGCTCTGGCTAGTGTTGACATAAACCACGATTAAAGAGTTATACAGCTATGTCTGATACACATGAAACAAAAGAAAATTCTTGATAGTATAGTTGAGTTTCATACAACGTATGGCAGTCGTTTGTTAGCAAATGATTATGTTAACAATTCACATAGACAATACAATACAATTCTTAATTTTGTGCCATGAATGAAGTCTACAACTTTCTTTTGAAATGCATTCCATGGCAAATGTAAAGGATATACCATAAAATTGGATCATACAAAACTTACTAGACATGGTACACCATATCAATGCAAAAACAAAATAACAAAATATAATCAACTACAAAACAAACGACTATAATATAATTATAGTGTACCGTACGTTTTAGTTACTTTGCCACACAAAGTATTCAACGATAGATGAAAACATTTCAGACCCAGTTTCATTTTTTACAATGAGGGCAACATGAATTAAATGAACTAAAGAATACAACATTAATAAGATCGTTCTTTCAACATTACCTTCGCAAGTAGGTTTCTGTGGATACCAATGACCATTTCTGCACATCGCTTGCACTGTTGGTAGTGATCTGTTGCAACTGACCTCCACAACCGTTTTGTCAGATAGAATTCCGGGGACAATACCAGTCTGGACAACGATGTATGTATCGGTTAATAGTTCACATTTCTCTGAAAAGTAAAATGTAAATCGGAACATGATATAAAGTGGAAGTAATAACAGTTAGGCTGATACATATTTTTGTGTTTACTAGAAAAGACACATGCATCACGCCTTCTCAAAATATTATAATACAGAACTCAACATGTTGCCATGCCAACAAATATGATGAATATTCAACAACCGGTAACAATTCCATTCCATGGTTTCTTTTCCACATCAGTTTATTTTGCGATGTAAACAGAAAACCACATTGATTTGAATGCCAGTTAATTGGGCCTGAAGCTCAAGGTACCAAAATGGCCAAAAACATTACACGTTTCATATTCTAGTGGGTTTCTTCAATAATTCCCTGCTGCAATCATTATGATGGCAAATGAAACTAAACTTAAACAACGAACTGGTGCACACATATTACACATTGGATGTAATTATCGAAAATGAGGTGACAGGAGCTTACTATTCTCATGAAGCATAAATCAAGGACCGTAGTAAACGACAATCGATTAAGGACTTAATTCAGAACTGATAAAAATAGTTTATACCGAGATGCGTGCTTGAATATGTTTGGAATGGTGTATGCATACCTCTGAAAACTGAATCGATGGCGGATCCTACAAACTATCATTGAAGAATCCGGGTTATACGTGCCTCATGAGAATGCCGCATGTCAAGTAGGAAAGTACTTAAGGGAGGTTCAGACCAGAACGAGTATAGTCAAGACCTATAACATTTCCTCCTGACTTCAATCCAAGATCGACAACTATGTGCTTTCCAAATTTTGAAATCTTCAACATGTCTAAGTTAAACGTGGCGAGAGAGAGAAAGCACTTGCAACTAACGATGCCAAAGTCTTGTCCTGACTGTGCTTAAATCAACGTAATAATTAAGAATCAACATAGATGATGTACATCTTTTAAGGAGAAATGATTTTCACTCCACACCAAGGCAGCAAAGAGAGTTAATCCCATTGTTTAAAATCAGATCAACGCAATGTGGACCTTAATTTATAGTACCCCTCAACACAGTGAAAAGGATCTCCTATGCAGAATGTGATAATACTCTCGAAATCAAAAGTATGAGAGTAGACTATTAATACATAGGACAGAAAGCTAGGAGCATAAGTGTAAAGGTTTGCTTCAATCCATTACAGTAGTCATATACACTTGTGGAGAACGATAAATGTTAAGTAAAGAAAAGTAAAGAAAGATACGGTCATAAGGTCACATGGCCAGAAAGAGAACAATACATAGTCTCCTGGTTTGTATGCCACTTGATTGTACGGATCACCTCCATGTCCAGAGTAAATTGATATAGTTTACAATGAAATCATCAACCTTATTGTTAAGCGTGTTTTATGAAAAAATAATTGAGATATTTTGTAAGACAATCTGCAAAAAGAATGGACATTCGTCAAAAAGAAACCGATCGTCAAAGAATTAAATAAGACTTAATTGCCTTCATTAGGTTCGAAATAAATCGACACACTTATGTAACCGACAAAATATAATTTCCTGTCGTAAATGTATATGACATATATTGTTAAAGCATAATTAACATGTTATAACATTACATGTTATTAACTGTGACAATAAATGCGTTGGAAACGCATTATCGTCTGACTCACAATTCGTACGAAACCTCTCGGTACCAATTGGTGGATGAAGCTAGACGGTCGTCCTCGTCGGCATCTTAAAGCGGTACATTTTATCAACACGATTATCTTTCCAACATCAGCAGTATGGATTATTTTGATTCATATAGAAACTTATTCTGAAAGATGATATAATGAGCAAAAGAGAGAAACAAAATGTTGCACTGTGTCGGGTCTATAAGGTGATATTATAAGGGACAGATTAATGACTACCTTTAACATTGATTTTCATAAAAATGATATAAAAGAGCATTGTACTTTTGTGAACATTATTTGTGTTTACAATATTTTTATTCTGAACCGAAGATAGCTGTATTATTCGAAGTCTTGTCATTCTCAAAGTTGTCAACGTTATAAATACGTTCATTTTTAGCAAGTGTGGTCATTTGTAAATGAATAAAAAGGGACACACAATAACTGTACCTTTTCATTTTTTTTCAAACTACTGGTGCTCATTAACAACGTTGATGTTGGAGCAAAAATGACATTGGTTCCAAATACTCCTTAGATATAGTTTTATTCTCTCCATTCTCAATATACGTATGTTTCTTAGAGCATCTTTCTTTCACCTTCGTGTATCCACAACTAAGGAATGTTTTCTTTCGTGTCCGTGCCTTTAGCGTACTAAATCAGTGGGTTCGTCCATTTTCACATCAATTGCTCACCAAACAAACCCTATGAATCTTAGAGGTACGCCAAAGCCTTGTAATGGCTGAGTAAGTAGAAGTACCTCCTATGGAGAATAGGAAAACAACTGCAAAATGGAAAAAATGACGCAAAAAATGGAAACTATAAATTGGAGTTGAACTGTAGAAGAAAGTGTAGGAATAGATCAAGATCACTTAATCCCACCACTGTATATTGGGAATAACGGCAGATTAGGTTTGTATTAGACTGATTATCGCTTCTACAATTTAACATAGCTGTTGCGTTGTTCAATATCTGATGCATATATTCGTCGCGGATATGGATACGATCTTTAATCCAGAAAAACATTTTGATCTTGAGAAGAAAATGATACATTTGCGAAAAGTTAAAATACTCATTCACGAGGTGACTAAGGAGGAGATAGCAAATAGTATGACACTTCAGCTATGGACACGAGAAAGCGAGAACATCAACAGGTATTTAATTCCGGAGCGGCTACATGCAAGATAAGAAGACTAAGACCTACACAGCTATTACTCTATCAGAGTGTTATGCTTATCCTTGTTTTTTATGTTCAAAATTAAAATTGTAATCATTTGCTTTTGAAATGTGTAAGCATGCCTACAATCATGTGTGCGATACATATTCTGTGTACTTGTGTGTATGGTAAGTATGTTGGAAATCCGACTCTACCGTGTGTGAAAATGTATGATGTTATTCCTCCTTTACATAATAATATTTATGTTGGCTGGAGAATGTGAGATATTGATGACTACAACAGAGTGTATTAAAGCACGTTTGTTATATCCTGTTTGGTGTTGGTCAAGGCAAAAACAGCTTGGATAACAATAATGAGCAATTTGAAGAGCGCATAATCTCTAAAAGCTCAAAGCGCTTTACAACATCTATAATGTTATGTCTACAAAATAAATAAAAATAACAAATACAATGAAAATAGAAAACATCAACAATGCTGAAAATAGTTAAGGTAGGAACAGTATTAGGTCTTTAGGTTTGTGCATGCAGTCGAAAAAGGTGAGTTTGAAAGATATCACTGTGTCTTTGTCTCTAATTGCAATTGGCAATTCGTTCACGTTACTGGTCCTTCTGTTGCAAACGAACGTTGTCCATATGACTTCATTTTCATAGTGGGAATAATAATCACTAAGTAGGGCTTGAATCAGACTTAGGATGTATTGTGAATGTCAAATACATGATGTGGACTGTGAAGTAATATATCATGGTCTACTGTGTCAAATGCTGCAGACAAATCAAGGAGGGTTTGGACGGTAATCTTTCCAATGTCCAAAGCAGAAATAATGTCATTAACTTCTTTCAGAAGAGTAGTTTTAGTTCTGTGGCAAGGGCAATATGCAGACTAATGATTGTTAAAACAACTGTTTGAATTTAAATGAGATACAGGATGGGTTGGAACAACTCTTTCTAAGATTTTTATTTGAACGGGAGATTTGAAACTGGGCAGTAGTTCTTTCAATCGTTGCGGTCTATGGTTGGTTTCTTAAGCAAAGGCTTTACAATGGCAGTTTTTAAAAATGATGGCAATTCCCCTGATTAGAGTCAGGCATTAATAACATAAGTTAGTTAAAGCAATATTGGATCTTAGCACTCAAGCAGCAATGATGTTGGAATTGGATCAAGTTCACATGACTGGTACGCTCTTCATCACGATTGTCCTTACTAAATCCATTGAGACATTAAAATGCTTCTAATGGTTGTCGCTGAAATGGTTCTAACGGTTGTCGCTGAAATTTTGTGTCGTAACTATATGGTGATGACGATGAAATTGGGTTATCAAACTTATTGCTAATAGTTTCTACCTTGTCAAGGAAGAAATTTACAAACAAGTTTTCAAGGTCTATTAGAGAGAAGGTAGTTAGATGTAGTGTATATTTGTTCCTTGACATTAGTTTGTTAGTTATCTCTAAGAGTTCTTTGCAGCTGAAACTCTCCGTGATCTAAGTACTGTATTGGCATAATTTGGCTAAATGGCCTATGTTTGTTACGTTCTTCCTAGATTTATTTATGAACAGTGGGTCTGGTGGAATGTCAAACCCTATCCGCTATACGGCGATCTCTTATAGCAGTGCGAAGCTGGTCCCTAACGCTGCTATACCACGGATAACACTTTTGAATTGATATTCTGCATTTAATGGCTGGAGCATGTTTTCATAGCAATGAACGCAGGCAGTTATCTAATTGTTCTGCTGTAGGAGGTAAGCAAGTTGTTATGTTTGCTTGGATATCATGCATTAGTTTGGTTTTATTTATCATACGGAAATTTCTCATAATAGCAAATAAAGGTGGAGGATTAGTGACTGATACATTTAGATGGCATATAATGCAGAGGTGATCGGATGCAAGTTCGTGGGATACGATTTTGAACCGTAGACTATAAACATCAGGTCTATGAAGAATGTAGTCTAAAATGTAACCAGGTTTAATGGTGTGTTGGTTAACTGACTGTTTACAATTTTAAAACATGAATGGAATCTAGGTGTTTAGTTGTGTATGGGTTTCCAGAACAGTCAAAGTGAAAGCTGAAATCTCCACGTAGGATCAGGTAGTCACCTATCGAATTTCCTTACTACAGGAGATACGGAAACTGCTCCAAAAAGAAAGATTTAGTCAGCTTGTTTTCTCTACTAGGCATTAATAATGGAGTGTCCTTTGTTCCAGTGAGTGTTGTTTGGTCTAATTCAAACGATGTGTGGCAGATATTGAAGGTTGTGTTGAACTTAAGACCTTTAATCATGAAAATCTTTGTGATCACAGCAATTCCACCTCTGCGAGAGTGGCAGAGGAACGACTTGATGGAGTAACCGGTGGATGTTAGATCCGCTCACTTGGACTCATCGCCTGATATTTTTAACCATGTTTCTGTCAGGAAGAAGACGTCAATATTCTGATCGTTGATGAAGACACATATATGACCTGAACAGCCATTGCATGATTAAACAAAATACTGTAGACGAAGATAGACAATAAGCACATATATCATGAAAAACAGCACAAAAAACAGACGAGTTGTTTCAAACCGGTCAAGCAATTGCTGCCGTCATTCCGGGTTCTGGATGCGAAGTATTACACCAACATTCTCACATGATTCAACACATTTCTAACAAATATGTATCATTATATTCTTTGAGTTATTTAAAATATGTAGTTTCCATGTATTTACCGGTTTTGAATCAATCTATCACTTCAAAAACCGAATGAACTAATTATTGATTAGCTTTACTTTGTTATCATGAAATTGTGCTCCTCCAGCGGCATCTTCGACATATAATTTGTCTAAGACAAACTGTGTTCTGTCTCGAAGTTTGTACTCTGCAAACACGTTTAGCTTCATATACGTTTTTCCATATTGAGCAGTGTATATGCTATAACGAGATGACGAGATGTGCCATGGGTGACATTAGCTTTAGAATCATACAGTAAGGAAGCAATATTGTCAAGAATAAATTCCAAACTAAATCCTTTACATATATACATAAATGCATACATACATATATATATATATATATATATATATATATATATATATATATATATATATATATATATATATATATATATATATATATATATCATAAACACGTTTAGAAATTTATCAGTGTCATATGTCCTCTATTTATCCCATTTTGTAATCAAGACAAATAAACTTACATCCATTCAACATAAATAGTACTATATATAGTTTACCAATTACAGCAACAGAGAGGTTTTATTTGAATATAATTATATTAGCTTGTTGGGTATCTTAATCTGCTCACCTAACAAAACAATGTCGAGAAATGTGATTCGGTGCTTGACTTGCATTAGATGCCAAAAAACAATGGTTATTACTATATGCACAAAATATTACCCACTTGGTTCAAGTGTTTGTTCTCTATTTCCTTTAGGCAATTCCCAACTGGATTCAAGTTTAATACGAATGGAAGACATGTCGCTCTTTCAGATTATATTCATGCAATATTTGTTTTCATATATTTAAATCAATTTTATCAATTGAAACAAAACGTAAATGACCATACTTACTTGTTAGATTACAACGAACACTAATAGTATTAGCAACGATTACTACACATTAATAATATCCAACATCGTTAGAAATAGTAGAAAAAAGAATGATGCATCAATCAATCAATCAATCAATCAATTAATCAATCAATCACTTTCTGACTGAGTCATAGATGCAGGAGGGAAAAATAAATACTGACTTTACCTTTACAGTTAATGTTAGTACCATTCCATGACGCAGATTTACCATCATTTACACAGTGTCTAATATAGCGGCTATCCACTTTATACTGCATATTTGATTGAAAGCAATAAAATTGAATTCTGGAGCCTAGTTCATATGAAAGCGGTCCAATCCTTTTCGCCCCGTCTGGAACACATGGGGCTGGACAGGTAGACCCTGAAAAAACCAAATAATAATAATAATAATAATAATAATAATAACTTGATTCAATATTTGAATTACTGTTGGATATGAACGTGTATGTATCAAACTAAATGTATTTAGAAAAGAAACATTATTTCAATGAAACCTTTCCATGAATGTGCTGATATATAAACATTTACACAAGTATTATTATTATTATTATTATTATTATTATTATTATTATTATTATTGCAAACAACATAATTAACATTAATTATAAACAAACAGAAGCCGAAACACTTAAATTAAGCATCAGGTACATTTGATAGAAACATCACTGGTTCTGAATCAGATGTAACATACTGATAAAGGTTACATCAATAGACCTTAGAAGCTTGACAGAAATAATACATGAATAAACCATTTAACTTTTTTATAGACATGTTCAAAAGTAAACAAGCAAAATATGTTATAATATGACTTTGAAGGTGGATACTCATCACGATGATATGTATTGATGATTTAATAACAGTAATAAATAACCTAGAATTGTAGGTGTAAGCGTAAATCCTTGCAATGTGCGTTTGAATACGACACCTTGCAAACTACATGAAATCATGAAATCTAGCATAGTACGTATAAATATGGCTTCGCAAAGTAAATATAAGCATGAAACCTAGAAAAATACATGTAAATATAAGCGGAAGAAAGTACCTGTTCAAACAAAATTTAGAAGGGGTTGTAAACATGAAACCTAACAAGGTATGTACAAGTATGACAGCTTAAAAATCACAAGGAAACATTAAACCTTGTTTTATGCGCAGAAATTCTAATCAACATAACACGATAATCACGTAAAATGGATTAAATCTGGATTATTTTATAATAAAGGCAATGTAGTACATTGTGTATTAATAGACAAAAGAAGCACATTCCACTAGTTCAGTTTAAATATACGCATTTTACCATGAACCACACTCTGAAAAACAGTAAAAATGTACACAACTGTATAAGATATAAGAGACCATGTTTTTCTTTCTTCACCTTTGCAACCAAAGGTAATTGTTTAATGCACCTCAGTTAGTTTAAAAAATAGACAATATACTAACAATTGTGTTGATGCTTCTGACACGTGACGCATCCTCTGGACCAGGTTCCGTCTTTCTGACAAATTCTAGTCATGGGTCCACTTCGATTATAGCCGGGATTACACTTGAATAAAGCCTTTGTGCCCACAGTAGGGACGGAAGATGAATACGTTACTTTACCATTTTCAAAACCATAATGATCACCCTTATCACAGATGATCTCTGAAAGTAGAAAGCAAACATTTTATATCGACATTTTGGCAATATTTCGTTTGGTGTGTTAGTTATAAGTAACAGCAACACGAACTACTTATTAATGATAAAACAACCAGAGTAAAGTATTGTACATTGAAACAGCAAGTAAGCCGACAGGGATTAACTGACCATAGGATTCGAACACATACCCTTTACGTCCCCTATTCAGTATACTAAGACACTAGGTAATCCTGGTTTAAATATTGGTTGCATCTTAGTACATTAACGAGGGTGAATATGTCCATTTTAAGTCCTCGAGCTCCCATGGTATATGTAGAAAGATAATGCAGTAACAACAGAGATTACATTCAAGTCAAGATGTGACTTTGATTTTTACATACATGACATTCATGAAGAACGTATTTACAATCTTGAAATATATATCCATAACGTATAGTATAATGTCTGCGTAATTATTTCTGTGTATACATTGTTGTGAACAAACAAAAAATGGATACAATTTAAATTCAACACTCAAATGTCGGAAGACAAAACTAATAGAGGGCAATATGACCATTAGGCAAATTGTTAGCAAGTTCTCTGGCAAATGTTGCTGATATTTATATAGTTAACAGTGTAATGTAAAGATGCATAGTCAGACTAATGTTTATGTCAAGCATATGTTTGTTCAATATATGGTTTCAGTGTGTAATTGGATAGCGCCCCTTGTAACATGCTTTTCAATATTTACCTTGTGTCAATTTACACTTTCTTTGGTGACCCCATGCTAATCAAATCACACCGTACTAATTGTATTACAAATCTCTACAACAATGCTGTACCTAACGCTCGTACCCTGTCCATATTGTCGTGACAAAATGAGCAAGCGAAGAAGACTGTCCCGACTATACTGATTAATTGATTGATTTGGATTTTTAACGTAGTTTTAACAATTGTTCAGTCATATCGCTACGATGTATGCAGTGAGGCAGTTTATAGTGATGTCTAGCACTGGGGCATCATGCCTCAGACATGTAGCGTGATGTCCCAATCAGTCGCATTATCCTGATACCAAGCCGAAATGTCCTAACACTAACCTCTTCATGCTGAGCGCCAAACGAGGCAGCTGTTAGTACTATTTTTTTAAGTCCGACTATCCTAAATGCAAGTCTTCAGGGAAACGTACAGAGCAAATACAAAGCAAATAACAGGTCAATTACAAACATGGGACTTTGGATAATGAGGACCTGAGTGGCATATCACCAATCAAAACTTAAAATAAAAATGGCATTCATTTATTCGCAACAGGATACGATTTACGCATCCTGGCGTCTCACATTGCATCCCAGCTTTTCGATACACCTACAGGCGAACTAATAAAAGAAGTGGAATTTAAATTTGTAAACAAACCACATACTTGGAAACAAAACATTGAAGCAGTGAAATTTTAAGGCAAAGGCTTAAAACAAGAATTAGACGGACTCAAGAAAGACAATGGAAATGTGTAAAATAAAATATATTAAAAATGCGTTAGATTGCATCAAAGAAGCCACGAAGATCTCAAATCACAATGAATGATACTCATTCAAGAAATAACATTAAATTTTTAACTTGCCAGAATTGTCAACCATTAATGTCAGAGCATAGTTTTCGGAGATGGTGCTGAAATGTACCAGAACATGCAATAATAGTATTGCAATATATTGCATCTCGGGGAAAATATGATGCACCAAAACCACTTATTGTACAATTTCGGCATACAGAATCCAACGTCAACATTGACATAAAGATATTTCAAGACCAAATATAAGGTACAAAATAGTGGCAAATACTACTTGACAACACGGGACTCTTAAATGTATATCGCCAGCATCAATAAACTTATTACAACCGCAATGTGTATACCAAAACATAACCCAGGAAAAGATATAAATTTGACTTCTTTGATGACATAGATAAGCAATCAGTTCGACTCCAGAAGTGAATAAATTGTACATAGTGATTTTGGATACAATTGCATTCTATTCCATTTTGCATCAAAAGATGTGAACAATTGTTATTCTCGTCAATGTATATTCCGTATGACATGGTCGTACGGGTGAGAATGTATCCAGAGATGCATGCGATTGATTTTCGCAGTAATGCTTGTGCAATGCATATTTATATAAGCTCTGGAATAGTTAAACTGAAAGGCAAAACTTATAATGAAGACATAAGTGTATTTTAGCCATAAATCCATCAGTCGTATAGGTGTTATAATTTATAATTTCGAATTATGTGTTAATGGGAACATATGTTCCAGTCAGGGCAGATAGTCTTTCAGTGAATGGACTGAGATTAACTCGAATGAATCGGTACGGTTATAAAGCTGAGTTTTCTAGGAATTTGAAAAGGGTTATCATCACGTTTGACAATTCCTCTGTTATTATATGTAGTAACTGGAATGTTTTTTCTTCAGGACATGGAGCATCACTCTTTAATGTCCTGCATGTTATACACTCCAAGGTCATGATTTTGTATTTTATTACCGCTTCTATTATTAAAGGCTAAGCAATAGGTCATTCATCAGTAACGCTCAAATTATCTATATAGTTACGACCGTTTGATAAGGTTCCTTCAGTCATAACCTGTTATGGGTTGGCCTGGTACTGGCTTGAAGCGAAATGAATGTAGCAATTTTAATGTGGTGTTTGTATTGATATTTCTGTACAATAAAAGACTAGAATGACAGAAGAGATTATAGAGGAAAATGAAAAACAGTGTACTATCTATGACAAGTAAATACAAAATAAATTATGTTTTACTTTTTATTGTGTTCTTTCTCTTATTTTATTTTCTCGAATATTCACAAGATCAGAAGTACATTGACATACACAAAAATAATTTTACTTTATGACTATACATTTGATATATCCAACAATCTTGTTGGTTTAATACACCATTTTGTATGTATAATTAAAAGTACATCAATTTCAGCATCAATTTTTTATGAACTTGATTTTATAAAATAAAGATTTATAAAATAAAGTTTGTTTTTATATCATCAAATAATAATCCTATTGGAGACTGGTACTAACATTAATTACAGAAACTCTATAAAAGAAAAACATTTAGACAAAAATATAGTCGATTTCCGAAATTTAGTCATATCCGAAATTTTTGTAAATCAAAATCTGGACAAATCCGAAGTTTTGGGCAAATCCGAAATTGGGATAAATCAAAATCTGGGCAGATCCGAATTTAGTCATTCCCATAACATACCACTTTCACAGATGGTTTTTACCTGTATAAAATTATTCATGACTGAGGAGAATTTAGATTAAGAATTTTTAAGTTATGGTCACAAATTAGACAGTTCTGATTTCAATGCAGTCAGTATCTCGTCTGCAACGACGGGAGCCGTATTTATACTCTCTATACCCTTGGAGAACCTCTGAGGTTTACATAAACTAACAACGGAGACATTCGAGATTTTCCGATTCGGGTTAGAAACGGGAACGCTACCAAGCGCTCAGCAATATGCTAGGCAAGGAACAAAAACGCCATTGCAAATTAGCGGAGCACGTTCCGGGAGGCGCTATTTGATTATAATACACTGTTAACAAATAAGGCATCATAAAATATCATCATCTAGTAATACATACGTTTCTAACAGTTACTCGAAACATGGTGATGAGTTGAAATAATCATCAGAATGGATGAAATGAGGGTCGGTCGATCTCATTCAAAGCCGACATGTGCTTTCAACGAGGGAGCGTCTAAAGGCAACGTAATAATTGGAAACAAGGTACATCTAGGGCAATATGTTAAATAATCATACTAAACGTATGGATAATATAAAATTGTGAGACTGGTATAGCAATATCAACAGTACCCATACATCCCGCATACAGGACATTCAATGCAAAGCTATTAATGAAGCAGGCATATATGTTAATTGGTCAAAAACTGTAAATATAATAAAGTAGAAAAATAATATCGTGAATGCGAAACGAAAACCTACTCCATGTGAAATTATCTTTTGATGCTAAATTCTTTCTTTGAAATCCTTAAAATAATTATAAGATCGGAATAAATTAATTATTCTTAAGCAAAGAAAAATGTAGAAACACAATGTAAATAACATTTAAGCAGAAATAAAGACCTTGCATAATGTTATGAACCATAACATTAAATCCACTCATATGAAAGAATTAAGTAAAAGGCAATCTGACTTGTAAGAAATAAAACAGGACCTAGGTGTAATGTTATGATAGAAAGCAAGGTGGCGTCGGATGGGTGGAACAAAAAAACATCTAAATATGTCTTTAATCTTGAAAAGATAACTTACGTTTAAAAACAAAACAATACAAGTGTTAATACCGGTAGCTGGAAAAAGATGAAAGGTTCAAAATACGTGAATCACACTTCATTTAAAAGATTATATAACCAAACAGCAACAATAATTTAGAAATTTGTAATCATAATCATTAATGATCATAAAATCTTTCCGCTACTGAGAAATACTCATGTATAAAGTAGTCTTGAAGAGTGTGGTTTGGCGCTGGTAAACACGAAAAGTGAAAAAAGCCCAAGTTCCAATGAATCTATTGTTAAATTTTACAAAATTATATAGATATAAATGGCTTTCTCTTTACTTTTCTTAACAATGGATACATTAAGAAATTTTGTAGAATGTATGCTGATCGGAATCATTAACCATCCATCCATCTATACATCCTTCCATCCATCCATCCATCCATCCATCCATCCATCCATCCATACATACATCCATACATACATACATACATACATACATACATACATACATACATACATACATACATACATACGTACATACATACATACATACATATATACATACCAGAGGGGAAGTTAAAATGATTATATTTTACCTTTACAGTTAATCTTAGTTCCTTTCCATGATGCATATTCGCCATTTTTTATACAGTATATAAATCGGCTTCTGTCATCTCTATCCTGTGTTTTAGATCGTGGACAATAAAAGTCTATTCTTGAGCCTATTTCATATGTTTGCGATCCAGTCTTTCTAGCCCCCTCTGGAACGCACGGGGCAGGACATGTGATTGATGCTAAAAAATTAATAATAATAATAATAATAATAATAATAATAATAATAATAATAATAGCTTGGCAAGATGGTTACAATGATTTGTTTACATCTTAAAGTGAATTTATTAACAAAATCTTTCTTAAAATGGATGTCGTCATTTCAAAGGAATTCGTTAGTGCATAATAATAATAATAATAATAATAATAATAATAATAATAATAATAATAATAAATAAAACAAATAATAATATAATAAAACAAATAATAATAATAAAACAAATTATAATAATAATAAACTAATAATAATAATAATGTTAAAAATAATAATAATAATAATAATGATAATAATAATAATAATAATAATAAAGCAAATAATAATAATAAAACAAATTATAATAATAATAAAACTAATAATAATAGTAATGATAAAAAAATTAATAATAATAATAATAATAATAATAAAACAAATAATAATAATAATAATAATAATAATAATAATATAATTGTTTTAGTTGTTGCAAACAGCCATATACAACAGGTGATTCAAGAAAAGTAAAATAGAGGGCATCCAATAGTAGATTGATTACAAATATAAAAAATAACATATCCTAAAAAAGTGGAACTTAAGTTGAATGGGAATACGATTGCTAATCACGGATATTGACAGAAATAATTACAGTACAGAAAGCATTTGAATTTGCAATTATATGTAAATATTTTAAGGAAAACAATACATTACTATATGACGTCAAAGATGGTTATTCTTGCTCGATGATATTTATTAAAAGATTTTAAACGGAACAATACTCACTATCCTGTCATCTTACTTGTAAACATGAACCCTAGTAAAGTACGTGTAATTACGAAAACAAGCAAAGTATTTGCAAACATGAAACTAAAAAAGTATTTGTAATCATAATATACTCAAAACATTATAGTTCCAACATGTTATATGATATATTTGCTTATTATTTATTGTGCATTTTGTTTTATGTATTTGTTTTGCATACCAAGTTTACATTCCAAGTACCTCTGAGCAACGTGAAAATCAAGTTAAATGCATTCCTTTAGGACTTCTTTCCAAAAGCAGTACCATCGTAAAGATCAAGATATATCTACTAGGAATATTGCTTGCAAACTTCCATAAGACTCAATACAGAGTAATTTTGTCCAGGTGGTATGATAACAGAGACAAAGATGTTCATTCGCCACCATCGCAACTTGCCCTGTTTGTTAATACACATACATTGAAAGAAATGTTATAAAGTATACTAACGATTGCGTATACTCCTCTGACACGTGACGCATTCTCCTGCCCATGTGCCATCTACTTGACATTTTCTAGTCTCCGGTCCATGTCGAATATAACCGGGATTACACAGGAATGAAGCCACTGTGTCCACAGTATAAGGGTAACGTGACGAATAGAATATATGACCATTTTCTAAGTTGTAACCATAAAAACTGTCACAAATGATCTCTGAAAAACATAGCAATATAAATGTTAACGGTGTATAATGTTATTATTCATTAATGCAGATTACTGTTTTGAATATTCCATATTCATGTTTCAGTATATACATGCAGACATGCGAAGTTTCTAGATTCAACAGTAAAGGTTTGTACATTTATACTCATGCACCCGTATCATGTGCATTCTGTAATACTATTTGTTAGTGATAAAACAATACTTCTGTTATTTTTGTCTTGACTTTCGTTATTTCTGTTTCAATTCGTTTATAATACGAATTGAATTTCCATTTTAAAAGAATCTTAAGATGATAACATTGGAATGCATTCATAAAAAAACGCTCTGCATGAATGGCAATAGATATGCAAATAAAAAGACCATTCAATATGCATCGATTATCAAGCTTCTTGACTTTCGGAATCCACATATGTATTTTATTTAATTCTTAGTACACATATGAAGTATGACAGTAGCATCCTGTTCCTGATAAAAGCGCACATATTTAGACCAGCTTCCTAAAGTACGTGTTGCGTATTTAATTGAATGAAATGGATATAATTCCAAAATTATGTGCAGGGTCTGTCTATATTTTTACGTGCGTCTTTACGCTTGTAAGTTAGTTTACTTCATCGTAAACATACCTTGTATAAATGATACATAATTTAATATATATGCCTTGAGAAAAATGTCTCCTGCGAACATAAAAGTTAATGAAAGCAACGTTTTAACACTTTGTAGTCGTGAAGCGATCTAATTCTCCTTTTCGAAGCACGTGCTAAGTCTTCAGATTAATTTAATTGCTTTGGAATTAGCGTTATATCAACATTTAGAAAGATATATGTTGCAGAGGCAATTTAGCAACATGGATTACACGAGACTTACCAATGCATCCGACAATATCCTTATAACAAATCACTGTGCAACTGTGGAAACGTGTATGGCGTTTTAAGAAATATTAATGTGCTTTAGAATGTTATAACTTCACTAGATATAGTACTGAGGTTGTGCCACAATCAATTACTATGAAAGCCATATAGTTGAGTTCAGTAGGCCGTGTAATGGAAACTTTCCTGGCAATAGTGTTTCTATCAAGCTGACCGCGATGACTCTGTGTATGTATTGATCGTCTCACCGATGTTTGATAGCATTGGAATATATGTTTAACGTCCATATATTTGTACAGTATTCATTATATCCCCAAGTAGTTATTTCAAGATGTGATGTCGGAATCATTTGTCAACGAGTTTAAATTATTGATTAAATGGTATTGTACGTCCCCAAACTTGACTGTCATACAAAAATGAAAGTCCTGTATTCAATGTATTTCTGATCTAATTGTCATTGGATAATGTGGTATTGTGTCCCTTAATGCACTCATGATTCATTTCATTGCAGAGAATAACATATCATAATCTGGAAAAATTCGGACAAGACATTTCATTAATGGATGCACAAAAGGACACAAACCAACCTGAACCTTAATCAGTTCACCATGGACGAAATCTCTAGGACTCAAGACAGTTACACATATTCAGATAATCCTAACTACATAACACAGATAATTCATATTCCTTTCCGCAACGAATATCAATTTATTTGTGATTGTTTAATATCTTTATTGAATCATTTTCATAGCGCTAAGATATTGCTTGGAACAATCGGCAATTCTATGTTAAAGCTCCGTAACTAAAGTACGAATGAGACAGTGCCTGCTGGAGCGGGGTCACTTTCCCTCCTTTAGTTCACCATAACAGACCTTTGAATGACAATTTTCTGAGATCCTGACGACATGATCTGCCCATCTCTACTGAATGCCTGTTTGTGTGCGCAATAAAGTGGCTGGGGGTTCTTTAAAGTTTTCAGCAACCTCTTTAGTGTTCTGACTTCCCAGACAACCAATCGTATTGAAGAGTTTCCATTTCAACAAGTGCCAGTGGTTGTTAGTCATTTTAGAAGCTAAATTTAAACAAATTCTTGCTACCTAAGTTAGACTCAGTATGACTGACGGTATTAAAATAACCACTGAGATTGGTGCCTTTATCTTGATTTGGATCTCAACGGTGTATTAGCTTCAGGATTTCGATGTTAGATTTTTTAAAAGATCAGCTGGGCTTATTGCCGTAAAGTTCATATTGGTGGTTCATTCGACAATTTCCATTTCGGTCAAGACTGTAACCTTTAGCACGACTTATGACCAGGCTATGTGTGTCTGGGTTTTACAAAATCATTATGGAGGGTTCAGTTCCACCTCAGCTACGCTCACCTAAGAATTTCGGCCAGTATCTTCTGGAGATGTGACTTCCGCAAACAGGCCTCATGGCAGCTCCGGCTTTTCAAGTTCTAAAATCTGTTTTGTGTAATATACCCTCCCTTAAGGTAAAAAGTTCTCTAGGGTAGTATAAATGGTCCCAATAGAAGAACATTTTACAGTATGCCTATACTAACAAAACGCTACATTTTATCGTAACACTTGTTATGCTTAGAACCTTTAGTGGAAATACAATACTTGGTATTTCAGCAAATCAGATTGTCTGCTATGTAATTCACACAAAATGTTGCTGGTTTTAACACTCTTCCATGAAGACCTGAAGTACTTTAGCTATCCTAGACCGTTATAGCTTTGTTAATGTTTGATTCTAATAACTGGATAACATAATGAGAAATAGCTCTAAACTTTTTGAATTTGAAAGTGTCAATTTATATATGATGGGTTCTCATATTTCTGGTGCAAGGACAAACCAAGATGATATAAGCAAACAAAGACGAAATCATATCGGAATGCCATTTGCATCGTCCAGAGTCCCTGCCTCTTTAACAATCCATGAACAACACGATGTTTCGTTAATCACATTAATGACATTGAAATGTGTGGCAACCAGTGAAAGCGTGTATGTCATTGACATAACACCTGAAGATTGGCATCGCAGGCCTATTTAATCCGATCGAACTCTTCTGAACAACCATCTACCTTAAGTTCTAGTTAATGTATTTAGTTGTATCGGAATGAAACACTCCATCTCTGCAACTACTGGGATTCATTTAGTTGAAATTGTACGATATTTAGGAGCGCTCATAAGGCCTGGTTTACTTTTAGAGATTGTAGTATAGTGGAGTGAGGCATCAGAAAAATGATCATTGAAATGCATAAAGGTGCAATAAACACACTTTGGTCTATACATAACACATACAAATCCACGTCTAATCTAATAGATTAGGCATATGTTTCATTTTTTTTTTCAAACACGAACTCAACATTAAAGGGATGCAGTGACCTAAAAACAAAGGACATAAGTGAATCAATTGTTTAATGTTTAAGTAAGAGAACTCGTAAAATACGTTTAATTTCCCATTTACGTGCTTTATTGGTCATCAGATGGTCACATTATATAATTAGCATGAAGTAATGGTAGCCACAAAATAATACCAGTTGATTTCAATATTAGTTGATTGAAGACCGTGTTATTTCACGTCTCAGCATCGACGAATGCAATAATTGTCTTCTGGACTACGAAAACGTGGATAGAGCATAAATGAAATTTAAACCTCTACTATTAGGATATATTTGTGCGAACATATTTGACAAATGTAAAGAAATCTTAAAAGTTTTAATATGAGGTTAATTGAAACAGAAATATTAGACATTCCTAAACTAAGAAGAATCACTTTCCCGTCCAGAATTAATTATATAGACCGTTCATCTACATATTCATAGTAGTTATGGTATAGAGGTTGATTATATTGTTACCATGATATGGTCTTAAACTAAGTAACAGAAAGGAGAGAAAAACAACACGATCTGTAAAAGCAAACAAACATTTTTATCCCCAGAACACAAAGTGACAAATGAAATGGAACTTACAGTAACATGAATTAAATCCCAAAACGTCACAACAATTATATTACAAGTCAAACTGAATAGGGTTACAATTCCTTTCCGGTGGTATTCGGAACAGATTTGAATATTGAATGGCGTGATTTGCTACTATTTTCAAATGTTCTCAGGAGTCAATCAAACCGAACATGATTACGAGGACAAAGAATAGTGGTAGAAAAGGAAGATAAAGATATTATGAAATTAATGGAGGAAACTCTTGGAGCGCAATTACAGAATGACAGAAATTTACCAAGTCTATCCATCAAGTCTCCAAATCGTAGAAGGACAAAATATCTTAGGATCCTCATTAGTAATATGAATCATGAGCATTATAGATTTCCAGAGAAATGACAAACGAATTTTCATTAGCATCCATATTTGAGTAAAATTCAGTATCTCAAATTAGATCCGGAGACAGAATATTAATCTTGTGTCAGTCATAATATGTCACCATACCCACTATACCTAAGTGACAAAATCGGTATATTAATTTCAATGAGCGAGAGAGAGAGAGAGAGAGAGAGAGAGAGAGAGAGAGAGAAAGAGAGAGAGAAAGATTGATTGAAACTAATGAATAAGGATATATTTCATCGAGTGAATGAAAAACGCAGTATTTTCACGAGTAAAATACTGGAGTTTTTCACCCACGTGATGAAATGTATCCGTTATTTACTCGTTTCAAGCAGATATTAAAATTATTTTATGCTTACATACGTTGCCTACCTAAAGTGTTTGACAGTGAATTAACAAATTTCTTACGGTACTATCAGCTCTTTACCGGACATGTTCTGCTGTTCTATGTGTATCTACGCACAAACTTAATTCCACGTCCAATTGATAAAAAGTAACTGATATTTCAAGATAACAAACTACAAGTTTCAAGGACAACAGACAAGGAAAATTAAAAAGAAAAAACACGAGTAATTCATTTTCAGAAATGAAAGGGAGATAATTATGTTCTGACCAAAAAATGTAGTTCCTGTAGTGTTCACTACAGTGAAATATCAATATTATTTAATTTGAACATCAAATATTTCACTGCTTATATATGTGCATTTCGAGATCATTTAGCAAATGGATTAAAATTATAGTTAAACATCAGTTAGCTTTGCTTTATACATTATATATATATATATATATATATATATATATATATATATATATATATATATATATATATATATATATATATATATATATATATATATATATATATATTGAGTTTGACTGAATGCATTTGATTGATCCAGTGTTTAATCCTCTCTTGTCACAAACAATAACCCATATGATGTATGGGTTATCCATTTTCTCAAGACATTCATTCAGGTTGTACTCTGAACTGATTCAGAATTAGATGTTAATAACTTTTCATTTCGATTTGACTAAAATACTGAACTTACGTTTGCATGAGAAACGTATCTCGGGTTCCCACTTCCCATTATCTCTACACGTGTAATTCCCATCCCTTACTGATACCAGATTTTCATTGTCTTCAGTTTCTGGCATTTCAGATGCATCTGCGGTCGATTCAGAATCAGGATAGTCATATTCATACGCACGTTTGGCATATATGTTTGGCACAATTTGATATCCAGACATACACGACACATTCGCATTCTCTCCTACTGTAAGCACTGTCCTGTTACCGAGAGATATGAAATGCATTCCTGGGTCTTTGAGAACACATCCTGTGACATCTGAAAATCGAAATAACGTATAATGAGGATAATGAATTGTGGAAAAATGATAGTTCATTAGATCAATGTATTCGTAATATAATTTTAATCAGTGTTGTTCTGTTCTCGGGATACCAGTTGACTTATAATGTCTCCATTCAACATACTGTGATGAAATGGTTAAATCATCAAAGGTCAGTGATTTGTCAGATACGAGTGATACGAGGTTGTACGTTTCGAGTAATTCACAATCAATATATGACGGTATGGGTGGGTATAATTGCCTGCAATAGAAACTTGCACACTGTTTGATTTTCTTTATGCTTCTTCCATATAAAAAAAACTTTAAGGACGCACTCGACGTTATTTATTTTTTATATCTAACATGATAACAGTATAATTTAGTTTATCAAGCTTGACATGATACATTTTCTCGGTATCAGTACGACTCATGAATGTATATTCCAATCAAGATAGGACGCGTTTGTAATTCATCAAAATCATGACACGAACACCAACTTGTCCTGTATCATTGAAAAGTATTTTTTTGCTGAGGAAAATCCATCTCCCAGAAGTTTTCATGACAAACAATTTCAAATACTAAACCTGCATTTTACTGTTATAGGCGATGCCACTATGAATCTTTGGTTCTGGTCAATCACTGGATTTGCTTTGTGGCACTCCATGATAAAGTTTTATTTAGCTGCCCTTGCCATAGGCTGATAAAGAAATAGTGTGATTTTTCATTTATAAACTTTAGTGAAAGGAAAATATTACAATGTCATGAAAAGCCAATTATCATTTCTCAAGTATATAGCATATATGCACTGTTGTACTCAGCAAGATGTGATTATCGTGATTGTGCTTTTCCGCAAATTCTCAATCGCATTGTGTTTCACCACGAAGAAAACTGGTATTAAGAAGAAGACAAAATAAATTTTATTTCTATTACTTTTCACGTGTTTTCACGTATTCGACGTTCATACATAAGTCGTTTTAGTTAAATATAATATTTTGCAACTTTTAAATTTTACATGCGGATTATTCAAAGGCGTGGAAGGCAATATTGTTTATAATTAAAGTTTATTTACAGTAAAGGTCTAGAAGATGGTTTCCATGATTGCATTTTGTTGCATTTGTGGTATCAAATTTGAGTCAACTAACGAAGATGATGATTTACAAGACACATTAAGTTAAGTTTCGTGTCATGCAAAATGCCTTTATAAACGTTGACACTTATACAATATGTGTTGTCTTTCATTGCCTTAATAGGGTCTTCCATTTGGTTACGGAAACCCTCCTTCACAAGCTCTATCCAAAAAGCCTAACGTGATCATTTTGGGACCCACCGCTCAAAATTAACAATCTAAATCCTCTCTGACAGTGGCTACCTTTCAAATGACGTTTAGTCATATCAGCAAAAGAAATTGTTAGGGACATATAATATGTACACTTTTGTACTAGAAGATTGGCATTGATAGGAACGTAATTTAATTCTTCAACTCTACCATTTGATTAATTGCATCGGTGGCTTACACAATTTTGGTATCGGGAAATCCACCAGAAAAACTGGATTGAATTTGGAATAAGCGTACGTACTTTCGATTCGTTGATAGGTTGAGTGCGTGATGGGTCTATTCCCACTCACTCAGGTCTAACATTCATATCATTTACCCATTTTTAGGGGTATGATATGACGACCAAATTAAATAGCGCACTCTGTGCGCATAAACGCCAGGAAGATGTGGCACCATTCCATCTTCCTGGATAAATTAAATCACTGCCATGTAAATAAATGGCAGTGCAAAATAGTGAACATATGACCCTACTGACCGGTTTCACTTTAAATCCAACTATTCATTCATTCATACAATATGTGGCAAGGGTGATTTGAAAGGCTGGAGTATCGCAACATGTAATATATAGGAAATCAATAGTAATAGAATGAGACACGGAATAGATAATGTCTTACAAAAACGTAGTTTGTGAAATAATAGTAATTGTACCGACAAGAGCGTTTTATTTTTACAGTTCAAAATTAAATAATGACATAAGCACATTGAAATGTGTGTCTTGTTAGGATAAGGTAATCAATCCGTAAACGTCGGTGCTATGACTCAGATTTTGTTCTGTCAGTTCTGAATGAAAATTGACAGACGTGCCTTTTTGTAACTAAACGGTTTTTTGTTGATGTACGTTTGAGGTTACCCACTTGTTACTAACACGAAATGTCAGTTATATTAATTCACTGATTGTTGATAACACACTGTTTCTGATAATACATCTTTTGAAGGAGTAATGAATGGCCCAGAAGATTGATTGTATTTAAAGTTTCACCAAAACTATTTTATTTTAGCAACAACGCCCGGGTATTTTTTGTTTTGTTTTGTTCTTTTTTCCCTTTCCTTTAAGTATTTACAATAATAGTAGTAGTAGTAGTAGTAGTAGTAGTAGTAACGCTAGTAATAGTAGTAGTAATATCATTAATATTATTAATATTCGTTTGTATTCTTCCATTGAAAAGTAGTTACATTCTGATACACAAACGTTCAGGTAAATAACTTAATGAAAACAAAAATCATCTTAAAAGTTTTCCCAAGTTCGTGGAGTTCCCCATCCAGATTCCTGCATTACATGATAAGATCCCATGCGCTCTGTATCCTTCACCACCGACGATCTCTATACTTTTATTATAAGGAACACACTCATCTCGTTTGGTTTTCATTTCGCTTCCAATAAAATCTATCAAGCCACGTCAATGGTTTAACACATTTTTACAGAGGAGGGTACTATATTATGAAAATTAAGGATCAAATATGGACGTTTATGTTAGCATCATATACTTTATTCTTTATTCACGAAAACCAAATATCTGTGATTCTAGTAAAATCATAATGAATCATTTAATAGCTATATTCTTGAACAGAATTGCCATAAAAAGGTTGGAGGAGCAATAGCTTTATTCTCATACGCGCATTTAGGAATACATAACTCTTTTCAATAGATTTTATACATGAATTAATTAAATATAGACCATTGAGAGAGAGAGAGAGAGAGAGAGAGAGAGAGAGAGAGAGAGAGAGAGAGAGAGATTTGATTGAAACGAGTGAATAAGGATATATTTCATCGAGTGGATGAAAAACGCAGTATTTTAACGAGTAAGTTAAGTTGTGTCGTTTTGGGTTACATTGTATTGGAAATTATGTCAACTCGTTTGGATTCAAGAGGATTTATTTTGTTATTTATCTGGAAAAGAATAGTGCTCACAGAATTTTATTAACAAGTACTGACTTCATCAAGTGACATCGTCATCCTTATTGGATACTTCGCTAGAATTCAAACTTAGAATTATTTGGACATTGTATTTCCAGAACTTTTGCAATTTTTCTAGTGGATAATATTTTGAATTATTTTTGGATTAATTTTGGAATTGATTCTTAAAACCGTAAGTTTATTTTTCTTTTCTGGAAAATATTTGTACTCAATAAATTGTTTATTAAGTTTTACAAGCTTGTGATTTTCACTCTTTCTATGTTACTGTTTATTGGAGCCTAAGCATGTAACATAGAAATTTGGGGCTCGTCCGGGATTGGAATTCGGCTAGAAATTTTTTTCAGAAAACGTTTGTTTTAAATTTGAATTACCCTAGTTTTTGAATTTTCTTTTAAATCTTTAGTGAGATTGACACGCTTGTATTAAAATGACATCTAAAGTAGAAATATTTCTTTCTAATCCTACTTAGGAGCAATTAGATCTTTTCAAAAAAGACGAGTTGAATCAACTTGCAAGAAAATAAAATATTTCTGAAGTCAAGGCTTCTTTAACGAAACAAAACATCAAAAAGATTTTGGTCCAATAGTTGGTAGAAAAGAATTTTTTGGAATAAAGTGCTTTGATTTCGATCAGTAAGTCTGCATAAGACTCTGACATTAAGAAAAGGAATTAGAATTAAAATTCAAGGTGGAATTAGAGTTGAAGAAGCTGGAATTTCAGGAAAGGGAGAGAGAGACAGGAAACGGAGAAGGAAAGACAATTACAATATGAAAAAGAGGAGAGAGAGAGAGAGAGAGAGAGAGAGAGAGAGAGAGAGAGAGAGAGAAAGAAAGAGAGAGAGAGAGAGAGAGACAGGAAAGGGACAAAGAAAAACGATTACAATATGAAAAAGAGGAGAGAGAGATATAAAGGGAGAAAGAAAGACAATTACAATATGACAAAGAGAGGGAAGAAAGGGAATATCAATGTAGAATGAACGAAATAGAGATGGCAAGTGAAAAACATCTTCATACTTCAAATCGAAATTTAAGTTTTGATTTAACAAGGAATATTAGATTAGTACACTCTTTCAGAGAAAAAGAAGTAGACAAATAATTCATTCATTTTGAAAAGGTTGCAGAAAATTGAAAGTGGCCAAGGGAGCATTGAACTCAGTTATTGCAATGTGTACTCACTGGTAAGGCTAGTGAGATTTACACTTCACTGTCTGTTCACCAAAGTGGTGACTATGATGATGTTAAAGAATGCATTCTACGACGTTAAGTGTTAGTCCCTGAAGCTTATCTGCAAAAATTCAGAAATTACAGAAACGAAGCTGGACAAACTAATGTCGAATGTGCTAGAGAAAAAGAGCAGTTGTTTGATAGATGGTGCTTAGCCAAGAAAGCCAAACAAGATTATCAAAGTCTCAAGCAAATGATTTTAATTGAAGAGTTCAAAAACTGTGTCCATAGTGACGTTAAAACTTATCTCGATGAGCATAGGATTGAAACCTTGGAGAATGCTGCTCGAGCTGCTGACGAATATTCTTTGACACATAAAGTTAATTTTGTTAACAAGACTTCTACTCAACAGTCTTCTGGCAGAAAAGTATTTCAGACTAATACCAGTCTTTTTAAAACTCAAACTAGCACAACTTTCAAAAATCAAACTTCAGAGAAGCTTGATTCTAGATCCTTGTATCTTCCGACGTATACCTATTGCAAGAAAAAACGACACGTTATTTCTAATTGCTAAAATTCAAAAGTAGGCATCAGAATCAAGAGAGACCTGTTCAAATGCTCTTATTTCTAAGAGGTCATGGTCACGGTCATGTATTGAAAGCATTACATTTGTTGGGTCTAATAAATCCCAGTCCGATTTTATTATGGAGAATTATGAACCATTCATATCGAAGGGTTCTATATCACTCTTGGGTGATTCAACCAATCCCACCCCTATTAAAATTTTAAGGGACACAGGAAATCCTCAGAGTCTTTTATTGTCAGGTACTTTGCCTTTTTCTGAGAAGTCTTCTTCTAATTGAAAGTGTTCCTATTCAGGGAGTAGAGTGCGGCTTTGTTAATGTTCCTCTCCATTGTGTAAATTTGTCAACAGACTTAGTATCAGGACCTGTGACAGTCGGAACAGTCTCGGTTTTATCCGTTGAGGGCATTTATTTATTGCTGGGCAACGACTTAGCTGGAGACAAGTTTGTGGTTAATCCACTTGTAACTGACAAGCCTGATTTGGATCAGAAAGTTGATCCAATTGAAAAAAAATTCCCTGATATATTTCAACCTTGAACAGTTACCAGAGCTATGGCAAAGTAAGTTCTTGAGAATGATGTTGATGAAGGCAGCATTCCTTTTGCTTACACGTGTATAGGTCAGGCTTTTGATGAGGTCACTTTTACTCACTTTTTACTCTATCACCTCTATCAAATCTATAAAATCTATGCCTATCACCCTGAGAGCCAAGGGGCATGATAAAGATTCCATCAGACTTTGAAAAATATGATCCGAGCATATTGTTTTGATACGAATAAAGATTGGGATGAATACATTCATTTACTATTGTTTGCTGTCAGAGAATCAGTTCAAGAATTTTTAGGCTTCAGTCCCTTTGAACTGGTTTTTGGACACACTGTGCGTGGACCATTGAAGTTATTGAAAGAGAAACTTCTCTCTAATTAAGATACTGAGATCAATCTTCTTGATTATGTTTCCGATTTTAGATACAAGTTGTCAAAGGCTTGTGAGGTCGCAAGAGCAAATCTGCACTCTGCTCAATCTAAAATGAAATCAAGATATGATAAAAAAAATCTAAGGAAAGGAGTTTTCAGCCTGGTGATAGAGTCCTGGCTCTCTTACCAATGCAACAAAATCCTCTTCAGGCCAAATAGTATGGTCCCTACACAGCTGACAGGAAAATGAATGACTTAAATTACATCATGAATACTCCTGGGAGGCCCAAGCAAAAACAACTCTGCCATATAACCATGTTAAAAGAGTATTTTGAAAGAGATAGCCATGTTAAACCTGTAATTACTTTAGTTGTAATTGTCTCACTCATTGAAGGAATATCATAAGATTTTATTGATATTGAAATGACGAATCTTTGTAATTCAGAAATCATGAAAGATCTAGACCAGAAACTTTCACATTTACAAGTACAAGAAAGAAATGACCTGAAACAGTTATCATTTGAAAATCAGCACTTATTTCCAGGTGTTCCAACAAGGACAAACAAAATTTTTCATGACGTTGAAATTGTAAATTCCAAACCTGTCAAACAACATCCGTACAGGATGAATCCACTCAAACTGGAATACTTAAAAAAGGAAATTCAATATTTGCTGGAGAATGATTTTATCGAGCCCAGTAAAAGTGATTGGAGTTCACCATGCATACTTGTTCCAAAACCACATAAAACTTTACGTATTTGCACTGAGCATAGGAAGGTGAACAGTGTAACAAAATCAGATTCATTCCTATTAGCAAGAATTGACGATTGGATTGAAAAAATCGGGAATGCCAAGTATGTCACCAAATTTGACCTTCTGAAAGGATTTTGGCAGATTCCACTAACGGAAAGAGGACAGGAAATTTCAGCATTTGTGACTCCAGATCGACTTTACCAATATAAAGTAATGCCATTCGGGATGAAAGGATCACCAAGTACATTTCAACGTCTCATGAATATGATCACCTCTGGTCTAGAAAATTGTGATGCCTATATAGATGATGTCATCATCTACAACGACACCTGGATAGAACATCTAGCAACAATTCGAAAATTCTTTGACAGACTCACAGATGCATGTTTGACAGTTAATTTATCTAAAAGTAAGTTCTGCCGTGCTAGTGTGACTTTCTTAGGACATAATGTGGGACATGGACAAGTTAAACCAATAGATGTTCTTTCCCTTGTATAACAATATATTATATCATATACACTGTGTACTTTATACAAGTTTTTTAACCTCAGGTGTAAATTGGTTTGTGGTAAAAATAAAGCTTTATCATGTGTATGCATGTGTATGTTTTTTTATTTTATGGGGGAAGGTGTTACATATATTTGATATAAGTCATTTATATTTATTTTTATTGCTTGTTTGTTAACTTCAAAATTGGCATTTTAAGTTTAAGTTTCGTTCATTGGGGGGTGACCTGTACTGTACAGAATAAACACCAGGTGTTGACCTCATTTCTGACCTGGCTTCAGAGTTGTAAACAAGCTTTTAAAATGATTGGTTGGTTCCAAGGATATTATGGAGCTTTGTATAAACATCGTTCAATATTAGTTGGGTCATATGGTTTGTTCGTGAGATTTTTAACGTAAATTTGTTCTGAAAAGTTCTAGAAGATCACGTGACCCCTTTCTTGTTTACGTAAAAACAGATATATAAATTATGTTTTGAGAGCGAACTAATGAATAGAAATTGGGCTGTTAGAATATTACGTTGTGTCGTTTTTAGTTACTTTGTATTGTAAATTATGTCAATTCGTTTGGATTCAAGAGGATTTATTTTATTATTTATCTGGAAAAGAATTGTGCTCATAGCATTTTATTAACAAGAACTGACTTCATCAAATTACATCGTCTTCCATATTGGATACTTCGCTGGAATTCAAACTTAGAATTATTCGGACATTTTACTACCAGGACTTTTGCAATTTCTCTAGTGGATAATATTTTGAATTATTTTTGGATTAATTTTGGAATTGATTCTTAAAACCGTAAGTTTATTTTTCTTTTCTGGAAAATATTTGTGCTCAATAAATTGTTTATTAAGTTTTACAAGCTTGTGATTTTCACTCTAACTATGTTACTGTTTATTCAAGCCTAAGCACGTAACAACATACATACATACATACATACATACATACATACATACATACATACATACATACATACATACATACATACATACACACATACATACACACACATACATAAAAACACATAAACACATAAATACATACATACACACATACATACATACTCACATACATACATACATACATGCATGCATGCATGCATGCATGCATGCATGCATACATACATACATACATACATACATACATACATACATACATACATACATACATACATACATACATACATACATACATGCATGCATGCATGCATACATACATACAAAGTTGACTAGGGCCTCCGAGTGGCCGAGTGTTTTTAAGCGTTATGCATCACTGCTGTCTCACTTCTGTCTTTGTGAGTTCGATTCTCGATCTCGGTCAATCTGGGTACGTGAGAAAGCTTGCCAGTAGATTCTCGTTTGTCGGTGGTTCTCTCTGGGATTTTCAGTGCTCTTCCTCCACTATTGATACCGGCCGCCATGGATAGTCTAATTTTTGCTCAATAATTGCGTTAAACCATACAACAACAACGACGCTGTTGTGTGTTACCAGCATATTCCGTAATTATGTTATTCCCAGTCAATCAAAACGTCGTTTACTTCTTCCGGTCAGAGGATCAAACACATTAAGACTTAACAAATTTAGCTGTTCAACGAAGTTGCCCGGATACTCACTGACAACTTACCGCATAATCTCAGATATTATGGATATGCGTGGAAAACTGTATATTTTGCGTACAATATTGTCCACTCATTTCCCTAACATTCCCATTAAAAGAACGGATATTAATTAAGTGCTTTCTGGAAGGGTGTACTTAGATTACTGCATTGTATTTAATAAGAACCGAGCCGATTTTGTGCACATAGTGAACATTTCAAGTGAAGAATTTAAGTTGCATTTCCAGTCAGTTGAAGACTAAAAACGCAATTTATGTCAACACATCAAAACTGGGAAGGATATATCATTTTGCATGTTTGTTTGTCTGTATGATTTTACTTTGCATGTTTCAAAGCTCTTATATTCGTATAATTGTGCTTCAGTTTGTACATGTCGGTATTTTTATTCCATATATCATACTGAAATTATTACACACATTACACGCGAATACAACTTTAAAACGCCTTACCTGGGCATAAAGCAGTTATTTGGGTCTAGGGCTTCTCAACAGGTATTGTTACGTAGAAACGTTATGCCATGTCAAGAACAGAATAATTACACTAATGTGATAATGAAATCAAACATTACTAATGGGAAAGCACTGCACTTCGCTCCTTTATTGGAGCTTATTTCGCTGAGCTAATTGTCTCAACGTACAGATAATATCAAACACCTGTATCATTTACCAAGTAATAGCTTCAGCGAGATATCACTAATTATATAAATTTAGCAAACCGCAATCAGGCACAGCGTTACATACTGCGCACATCTTTGCTGTTTCATTTTAGTTTTTAATTACCATTACAATGCCCACTTAATTGATAGGTCAATGCTTAAAATCAGGATATTTAAGGGTGATAATTATTCCAAACATTAATATCGTAAGAATATATTATAAAATCAACACTCATCCTGCAAGAGGTCTGTAAGGTTATGAAAATTATCAAACATTACTGGGTTTTCTTTACATAGTATTCCTTACTTGCGGAAATTGAGGATAGACGCATGTGAAGAGATTTGGGAGAGAGGGGGGAGGTCGAGTGAGTGGAGTAAGCGCAAGAGAAAAAAATCAAGCTGAGAGATATGGTGAGATATCAAAGTTGCTCCAATTATTAAATAGTACACTAAAACCTACGCCACACTCTGCCACTTTTCACTTCTAAAGGACGTACATGGAAATTATTATCAAATGAATACGTTTTCTACTGTCATGCTCGCTTGTAAGTTAAGTCCCATTACAAACTGCACTTACCCGGACGAACGAATAATGCGCCGGCATTTCGGGGTCTACGTTGTTAGCAGTTTTACTTATCAGCGACTACGGTTTTTATATTATATATATATATATATATATATATATATATATATATATATATATATATATATATATATATATATATATATATATATATATATATATATATATATTCAATATTTTGTGCAAACTGCGCCTCCATTACTCAAAGGATTCACAAGAAGAAACATAGATTGATGTATCAATAATCGTCAGATGTATACAAAGCCCCTAAAGCCAATCGCATAACATGACATATTAGCATGAAATATGAAAAAACAATGAACATTAAAGACAAAGAAGTATGTTTCTATCTGTTTAAACCCCTCAGTATCATATCCGAAGCTGATAAAATCTTGTTTAGATTTTTGTTTTCTAGTTGATGACACAAGGCGGAGAGGGATAATTTTTTATATGGTATAGAAAATTAAGATTGATTGGTAAACGAAGATTACACAAACTCTAATACACACTGGTACGTGACGGTCTTTGCCTGCGATTAGGATGAGGATGATCTTTATCCTAATAATGACAAGTTCAATGACTACTGATATGTTAAACCTTCAATGATATAAGAAGGGATTGGTCGATGTCAAGTAACTAACCCCTGCTGGACTGAAAAATCTCGCTCAATTGAAGAATGTGATTAATTTTGCATTTTAACTGAAATTACTGGCAACATAGAAATCATTAATACCTGTTTTAAAATAAGAATTGAGCACTTACTTTCCAAAGATGCCGTACTAGGAATAAGAAGTACGACAAGTAGAAACCAGGTTCCCATCTCAGCACGACGATTTTTTGTCCGCATGCTGCACTCGTTGAAGCCTAGTGCTCGTATTGTTTTCTTCACTTCCTTTTATGGCAGTGTCTAATTCCGTGATTTCATACATACCGTTGTAAAAGAGCCCTCTTCTGCAAATTTGTACTAGTTGAATGTTTTTCGTTTGTTGTGTCTGTTAAACCTTCTTGATGTAAGTTATCATCATAACCATGGTGTAAGTTGTTCTCTGATTTGCACTGACATCACTTGGTTCCAGACAAGATACATGCAAGCAACGCACACACAAAGTGGATAATAAATGACGATGAAATTCGGAGCAGCTAATATTGATCTGTTTTGCTCGTTGTGTTTTTGGTACAGAAAAATCTTACGATTTTATGACAAGAAGTTTTTCTGTAAAACAAAATATATCATCTTTTCTGCTGTTCGTTCGTACTTATATGCATTATATATAGACAAAAAAATTGTATCTTACCAAATTTGACTTTAATAAGTTGGCTGCTTTTTTGAGACTCATCTATTCAGTGAAAACCTTTTCAGCCCGATTACTCCGAAACATCTCACATGTCCAACGAAAATTGGTAAATATGTTTATATGTATGCATTTCAATGACACGTAGACATAATTAAGGCATTTAAGCAGCAATAATAATAATAATAATAATAATAATAACAATAATAACAACATGAAGCATATACAAATGTCTCACAAACACTACACATACAAATTAATTATTATACAAACTAAGGGCCTTAACAAAATTCGGGCTCAATTTGAATATGTGTGGGGGCTCCCAGCTCCGAAAGCAATGGGCCGCATTTTAGCTCTCCATTTTGGAAATATACTTCGAAACAAGTTGTATATGATATTGAACTTTAAGTGTTCTTCCATCGCTTTATAATTACTTTCTCCCAATTGATATATTTTAAAAATTACACCCGAGCTGGGCCCCTGTGAGCGCGAGGCCCTCTCGGGCCAACATGGTAAAATTCGGCCAAGGCTGACCCTGCTCTTGAATGTGATCATGGTCACTTTGTGTCTCAGATCGATGCAGTTCATTCCAAGTTGCTAAGGCATAATATGCAAATGAAAGTCGTGGAACTTACTATTATCCTTGGGAATACTAAAAATGTGAGTAACACGTGATGAATGCAAACTTCTAGCCTCAATAAACACATGTGTGAGCTCAGTGAAGTATTTCAAACCAGTGGTAGTCTCAGAATTTAATAGAAAGAGATTCTGTGTTTAAGTCTTCTGCAGCAGGTAACCAGTGGAGTTTGTAAAGAAGTAGAGCAGTGTGGTCAGTTCTTGGTGCTCAACGAATGATCCTAGTTTCAGCGTTTGGACCATTTGAAGATCCTGCTAAATACACAGTGGCAGACCAGAAAGAAAAACGTTAAAAGGGTCACGTCTATAGAGTAGGAATTGATACACAAGGGTTTATGTTGTGCCAACTGTCAGAAGATTTGAAAAATAGTAATGATTTTATATTCTGTTTTAAGTCTTTTGCATATTTTTTGCTTAAAACCTTTCAATCAATAACAGCAAAAAACTTTGTTAGCAAGAGTAACATAATTATCGCGACAATTGTAATTAAATAATCAATATATATGAACAGCAACACGAGTACATTGTACATGGTCTCAATTGATAATGAAAATACATCGATCTCGCGTGACCTGAAGGGTAGATCGTAACTCAGTGCTCTTCGGGTATCCAGCATAACACAAACACTCCATAAGTCGATCAAAACACCATTATCAAGTCACAAAACTAAAGATGTGTTTGGTTCATACCCTCAGATTGTATAATAGATTTATGTTTAATGTTGCCATTTTGTTTGACATTTATTACCTTCATCTCTCCATTTACACGACCATTATCTGACATCATGCATGACAGCTAGGAATCGAAATCTGAATCAGGAGCTCATTTGATAAAAGGTTTCAGGTCCGACTCGGGCGAAACATTAGCCTTTATTATATGTTGCATGAGGGTAGGTATTTAAGAGATATCCATACATGTGGGTATATACATTTGCAGAACACATGCTTATATTTTTCTTGATATTTAATTGATTGTTGCTTTCACGGGGGTGGGGGCTTTTGGGCTTTGAAAATGATTAATCTAAGCAAATAAAATTGAATAGCTTTGTTAATATGCAGGTGTACATGAACTGATCGACTTTAACATTATTTCATCTTTTTCTTATCAGTCTTTTACAATTAGTTGAACTCAAAAACTTTAAACTTGAAATCCTACTGAAACAAGCTTAGTTTTGCTTGTATGAATCAAATTCTGAATGCCAGTTTTCATTCATATATGGGCGATCCGATCGGATTCTTGTAGTTAAAATGAATTCTTATTGGTTTGTGAATTGTTTCATTGATCATTGAGACTTCGACTCTTGATGTTGCTGGATAGTCACATGCCGGTTAACAAATTGGGTTGATAAGGATGTAAACTTGATATGGTTTAGCACAAAATACATTTTCAGAGAAAGGTAGAGAAAGTAGCAGCAGCAGCAGAAAAGAAAAGTTGTAGGAGTATTAGTAGTAGTATTGGTTTCTATTTTAACGTATGTTTCTTTGTTGTGACACTTGTGTATCAATATCATTACACTGGAGTGTAACCGATTTTTAACTTTTTTTAAAAACTTTTTAGACATGATTTAAGCTTTAATCCAAACTGAAATGTTCTCTCTCTCTCTCTCTCTCTCTCTCTCTCTCTCTCTCTCAGTTAGTTTATCATTACCTGTAGTAAATCGTCGAAACAGAAAGTTTATATTAATATTAGCAGTCAGTGGCGAAAGAACCAATGTACCGTTTCAGATTAATTGAGAACTACGGTATTTTGTAGTGTTTATGTATTTCAGGGCCCTGTGATCCCACTCTACTTTTCCAGCTCGTCTCGGCACTTGAATAGTCAACGTTGACAGGAAAGAGCCCTTCTGAATTTTTGTTTTACAACAGTTATGTATAACATGAATAATACAAGGAGGCTCTTTAGACGTTGCTCTCTCTCTCTCTCTCTCTCTCTCTCTCTCTCTCTCTCTCTCTCTCTCTCTCTCTCTCTCACACACACACACACACACACACAAAGGCATACATCCCTACGCAATCCAATTCAACCGTTTACAAACTTGTTAAAATAAATAAGCCGACAAGAATATTTATATTTTGCGATATTCGCAGGTATATTTCATGCTCATATGGATTTGATTACATGTGTGTCTGGTAGTTAGCGAGATGGTTTTTTTTCTTGGTAAGTTAATCTTATTGTTGTGGTTTCAACGCCGTATTTCAGCACATGATAGGCAATACATGTCGGACAGTTATATGTTGGCAGCAGAACCCCGGGATAATCCCTCGACCCATGAGAAGCTACTGCTAAGCTTTCACATATTCCTATGTTGCCTGAGCCCGGGACTCGTACCCATACAGACCGAAGTGAGATCTCAGTAATCTGTAAAAGCGAACACCTCATTCAACTTTACACCCGAGGCCCTTCTTCTTGAGATCCTGTTAAACATTGCACCTTGAGGACCCGGAAAAATATGTGTACTAAATTGCATTTCTTTTGAGTTTGCGTTTTGAGGAAAAAATAATCGTCTGTCGTTCGTTTATCATCTCTGATTTTCAGTTAAGCACTTTTGCATCGGTTATAATTAAACCATAAAATCATCGTCTATCTTTAATTATTTCATCTCTTACAATTCGTATATGTCTTAGGAATCAACGTTTTAATATGAATAATACTACCTTTATCACCCATTCGTTTCCCGCACATTTCTTTTTAAATCGTGAGTAACATCGCCTTCAGTCTTGTGCGAATGCCAATAACATAAACGTTCCGAGAAAAACTGTAATGTAATTATTACTACGGTCGCTATCAAACTGCCTAATAATTGTTCTTTTCAAAGTGTGTGTGTCACCTTAAGTTAATTCATTTAATGAAATTAAACAAGACATATGTGCATTGTAGCTGTGTAGTTATTCGCAGTAATACCTTATTCCTGGGGTATTTTTGTGTACTCGTGTGTGTCTGTGTGTGTCTCTGTGTGTGTGTGTGTGTACATCTAGGTACACATAAGAAACCTATTGCATTTATATCAGTGTGTCACGTGATAAGAGTCTTGCAATAGTGAAAGACATAAGGAGAAAACATGCCGGTTCATTTGATATGAATTTTAAATAGTGAGTTGAATAATGATATTTGATACGAACGTGCATTTAGCGTTCTTGAGCAAGCTTAATTTTTTATATCAAATAAACTCAATTTTAAGATTCCTTTTATCAGATATTTTTAAATATTTCTGAATTAATAAATAATGTTGCTGTGTGAAGCTATTAAGTATTACGGGACTGTCTTGCGAAAAAATGTTATTATTTTTAAGTGATGAACCAAAAAGAATTCTAGTGTCATTTGATACATTAATATTACTGTCAGTGAGAGAAAAATACAATTATTTAAACTGCATTTGCTGCGTCATAGCAGATCAAGCAGTATTAGGAAAATATGGAAAATGCATGTCTAAATTTATTAAATGTGAGTTGAGGACATGCGTTTACATGTTGCCTTGTTGTTTGCAAACACATGCATTTTAAGCATCTGCTATATATTATTAATTAATTACATCGACAAACTTATCTATATTTCAGATGCCAGTAAATATCAGCGGTTGGAGAGAGAAAGATTGAAAATATAAAAGTGGCTGTGCACATAGGATGTAACCTAGGTTATTAAACAACTGTAAACAGACGACATTGGACCGAAGAGAAAAAGTCAGCGGTCAGGAAAAACAATTTGGCAAGCAAATTCTTTGAAGGACGCTTCCGGGAAAGAAAGAAATTGAAAACAGAGAGCCGGCATTAAGACACAGGAACTAGAAAAATGTCAAAGACTTCTGAAGGTATAAAATGCAAATATTAATTTCACACTTCTTTATTAACTGAATGTGATACTTGCAAAAAAAAGATTTGCAAAGGTAGAGCAAGTAGCCAATTGTATTACTAAAATAACACGTATAACTTTGCACCTGAATCTTGACGATAATCAGGTGATTATGATATTTACATTACATATTAGATAATGTATGTTCGACCTTGTAACTGCTGCAACTATTATCAGGTCTATGTACCCAAGTCAATAAGGAATAAATTCAAAACCTACCAAAGTAAAAAGTATCTCATTTAAAGCAAGTCTCAGCACGTTGAGTTTCAAAGATTAGTCTTTTGTTTATATGTTGAAAGTTCCGTAGAACAGTATATACCACTTCACATCAAGTTGCGAATATGAGTAGTATATAGAGGCTATTTAGCCCTACGCGGCTACATTCCTTGTGCGACAAGGGAGACAAATGGATCCAACACGCCTGCAACGGAGGAGGCGAAAAGACCATCGAAACGTATTCCGTGGATGATTGGGACTTAGAAAACCCTCAAATCGTGTACCCATCGTGGAAATTTACAAGTTAGTGGACCCACTGAAACCTCGGGATAGTTTGTACGGAGAACGTCTGAATGCCACCTGTTTGCTGCACAAAGCGGACGAAGAGAAAGGAGAAGAAATAAAATACATGGACGTGTGCTCGCTGTATCCTTACGCATGCAAAAATCGTCACTTTCCCGTATGTCAAATGCTCTTCATGACGTAATTTACCTGGACAACATTCCACAATATGAAGGCTTTATTAAGTGCAAAGTCTTACCTCCAACAGACTTGCATCATCCCGTTTAACCTCAACATTGCCTTTTTGAAACCGAAACAAGCAGCCAGCTGCTATCCTTCCTGGTGTCACACTCCCAAAGGCCAAAAGAAATTCAAAGAGAAATAATGGAAGTAGAAAGGTGATCGTTGCCAAAGTGATGCTGAATTGCTTATGGAGTAAAAGGGTAGAACGACCATCTTTACTCAAGACAGAATATTGGTCCGAGCCTTCCCGCTACTTCCAGATGAATTGCAACAAAACCAAGTGCATGAAAGACGTGGACGAAGAAGACGAATTTGGAAATATCTTTGAGACTTACGTGACAGCCCATGCTCGTTGAACATTGTATGAAGTTTTAGAATTGGTTGTAGATAATGTGTTGTATTTTGACACGGAGAGTTGCATCTACATCGATCAGCCAGGACACTGTTACCAATACATCGAAGAAGACCGTTTATGAGGTTGGACGGACGAGCCTAACGACAACAAGATTATCGTTTTACAAGTGGCGGTCCTGAAAATTACGGGTACGAATTCCGGAACACACAAGGAGAAAAGCACACTGAATATAAAGTGAAAGGATTGACTCTAAATTATCGCACCAGTCGAGTGGTGAACTTTGACGTGCAAAAAAGCCTTGTAGTCTAGACAGGATGATAACTTTAAAGTGACCACCTACGAACCGCACAAGATTGTAAGTTTACCCACACACCAAATCGTCAGTCGGCCCTTGGAAAAAGTCATCCAAATAGTGTTCCAATAAAGAGTTCGGCTTCCCAATCACTTCACTCTAACGTACGGATATGTCAATATTGGTCAGCATATAAAAGGGACACCATCCAACACCGCTAGCTCATTATTACAAAGAACAAACGAGAAAGATGAATTCCTTTTAACAAACATCATTCATGTTCAATGATTCTAATGAAACATTCACATTCCCGTAGTGAGAGTAGTAGAGGATGGATTAAACCGAGGCAGTGCGATGGAAGTTGCGATGGAAGGAAACTGTAAGCGTCCATGCGGTTACCACTGTAATTGCGTAGCGGTTTTTTTTCCTTGCGAATACAATGGATGCCATATGACTACAACGATTTAATATCACGTCATGGGAACTTTTCTATCACTGCTACCACTACACCTGCCATGAAAAGTGATGCTGTATGTGTCAAACCTGATGGAAGCGAAAGCGATGCCAAACGGTATCGTGGATTCTTTACTTGATGTCCACATCAGAGTGAAATCATGCGTCTACCACCCTACCTCCGAAGAATTAGCCAAAGCCGGATTGTTCTACTTGAGCGAAGGGGATACAGTCAAGTGCTTCAGTTTTGGTGTGTCACTTTACCAGTGGGAACAGAGAAATTACGCTGACCTGAAACATGATCGATGGTCTCCGAATTGTCCCTACCTACCTTAAGTGGGACCCTAGTCACTGAAGTGACATCCTATGTTGTTTAAGAAATCCAGCTTGGCTAGGAGTCAAACGTTGGACAACACCTAGACAAGTATTTAAACCCCATGTCAAAAATAATATTCAAGGATTATCAACGGAATTGCAGAAAATCTACAAGGTAGTTTGGTAGAGACTTGACAGAGCAAGATCTCAATTGGTGTATGTAGACCAACCAACGCGCCAGATTTCTCTGGATCAAATGGGCCTTCTTCCTAATATTCCTTTTTACATCAGAAGATTTTATTACCATTCTCGACTGTTACCCTGAATGTCAGTGGTCAGAAATTACATATTATGTCCGTCACATTGGCTCAGAGAGAATTTTTTTTTAAACTAAGACACATCCATAAGTGACCCTCAGCGTGGTTATAAACACTGGTTGACATGATCATGGATTCCGTACAAGAAAACATTAGTGATTTGCCTGTGGAATTGATAGAACGCATTTACCGAGAGCTTGTCAAAAAACAAGTGAAACGTAAAGAACAATTGTATTCGTTACGTTACCGATGTTTAAACCACCAGTACATTAATACTATAAGAGGACTGATTCAGATGAAAGTGTTGCAGTGTGACTAGACTTTGTTCAACTGGATGAGAGCGAGAAGGGTCGGTTTGTTGTGATTCAATCGTTTTACCACAACGTACACATATTGCAAGAATTCCAGAAGAACAGTTAGAGGATTACCAAAATCCTTAACATAACGTAAACGTAGTTGGGGAGGAAACGTCTGAACGGAGTGTGAAGTGTGAGTTAGTGACTACCATTTAGTTTAGATATACCACTGGAGTACAACCATATCTGTGCAGAAAGTACACTTATTGCCTCAGACAAGAAAAGGGTATAAAAACGGGCTACCATGGCACAACCTTTATCACTCGTGATTGAACAGATTCCTTGGAAGCAAAAAAATGGGAATATTCAAACGGCCGAGGATTACCAACACTTATTACGAGAACTGTGTCCCATAATTGGGGTCGACTTGTGGTGCGTGTCTTTGTGACTTGCTTTCTGGGATTTCGTTGACTTGCACACTCATTGTACAGATGTACATGCCTGCAAAAGTTGGCGTTTTGAGTCTTGGTCCAAAGCAGTGGCCAATTATGCTCAAGAGTTGTGATCCTAAAATCCAATGTCCACTGAAAAAGTAACCTTTAAACCTGTGATAGTGACAGTGTCAGAAGAAGAAGAAGAAAAATCCGTCATCGAGGACAACCACTCCTATCAGGAAAGGACTGTCAAGGTCATTTTCCAAGGACCATTACAAGAAGACAGCTGTGTGACTGTGCAAAATGTAGAGACTCTAAGAACATTACACACTACCATGGCTACCAAAAACATGTTTTACATAGATTTTTTTCTTCCCTTTTTATCGCTGTAATACGTGTTTCATTGCTGTACCTATCCATTTAGCTTTTATGTATTTTTGTCTTGTTGTTGTTCCATTTTAAACATGTACTGAAATAAACGTGTGCTGGAAATAATGTTGTTGTTGTAGGGTTTAACGCTATGTTTGCAGCACACGATAGGCTATATATTGCGGCCAGTATTATTGGTGGAGGAAGAACCCGAGAAAATACCCTGAATTAACCACAGACCCACGAGCAGCTTCTGGCAAGTTTTCTCATACACCCACATTAGCCGAATCTTAGACTCGAACCCACGCAGACAGATGTGCGATGGTAGTGATCTGTAACGGAGGTCGCTTATGACAACTCGGCCACTCAGGGCCCCACTAAATCAAAATGTATAGAAACTCTTGCCTTGTCTTTTTTCGTATCAAAAGTGACATTCCCTACACTACAATGGCTATCTCTAGTGTTTCTGCTCCCTCTTCCTCCACTTTTAAAGTCATCGACAAACACTTAGTTTGTGCAAGATGGGAAGCCTTGTATCTTCGTGATCCTTTTAACATGTTAATTGCCAGACGTAGCGGTTCAAGCAAAACCGAATTTGTCAAACAGTTGATCCAACATAAACATTAATTCCATTTGAAAGATAACACAAGATGCTTTAGAATTTGATATAGAAAGAAAAAGATATAGCAAAATCACTCATCGGGAAACAATATTGCAATTTTTGTAATGACTAATACTTTTCTTATCCATGAAAAAATCTCTACAGACATAATCGCCTCTTTTGTATATTGGCTTTAAATAATGTACGCCGGGTGTATAATTAAAATATTACCAGCAATTCGTGAGTAATTTCAGTTATGGAGGGTTTAAATAGAAATTGATTATACAATGTGACCTCCTTAGGACTTAAGTTATGCTATGAATTGAATTATTCCCAATCCACATTTGACCTTGCACCATGTTTTTAAAATTAAAGAAAATGCTTTTAAACTCATCACTGTCAAACCCGTTTTTATTTTGTAATCAGACGATACATTTGATCCACAGATTAATGTTTAAAAATAAAACACAATAAAAAAGATACAATAAATATTGAGCGAGAAAAACATTAGGATTAAACAAATATGTCACAAGAATCAATGAGCCCTCTTATACGCAACAAAGGTACACCAACAAATTGACCCATATTTATTTTGATATCAAACTATACATTTGATTCACAGATTAATGTTTGAAAAAACAACACAATAAATAAGATACAATAAATACTGAAAGAGAAAATCGTTAAGATTAAACGAATATGTCGCAAGAATAATTGAGCCCTCTTATACGCAATAGAGGTACAGCAACATGCTGTTAAAGACATTAAATAATAAGGAACACTGTTAGTTAACGTAATTACGTCATTGTTAGCATATACTGTAGAAGAGATAGGAGTCTAAAAAAATGTTGATGCATAAATAAATCAAAGGCCTCTATGTTTGAATATTTCTTTCCTCAACGTGTACACCATCCTTACACAATGTTTACCATTTCTTTCCTTTTATGTATTACATATAGTCATCTCGCAGATTATTATTTTAAGTTATATTAATAATTGCATATATTTTGCACGATATTGCCTAATGATCTGAAAGAAATTTTTGCACTGCTACTTAGCAACATTAAATGTTTAGTAGCAAGATCTGTAATAATCTAGTTCGATGTTTATTTGGACATGAGGAACAAATAATTCATATTTACGCTTAGGTAATAGATGTAGATAAGACATAACATGCAACATATCACATGAAAAAAAATATATAATAAAGTCTTGGATATAATACGCATTTAAAACTGAAAGAATATATTACATAAATACTTAAACACGTTTGGAGCGAAAAAAGTAATACAACATATGCATTTATTTACATTAGAATATATACTTAGGAAAGTAACGTTTTATAAAGAGAATATAACTAAGAACTGAGTAATGCTTGGGACGGAACTGTGGTTAGATCTACCCGTCACAGCATAACTGAGAGAGAGAGAGAGAGAGAGAGAGAGAGAGAGAGAGAGAGAGAGAGAGAGAGATATTGTGGGGGGGAGCCGCAAATTAGAAATCGAGAGAACGATAAATAATTCGTTTAAAAAAGGATTTAAACCTGCACAAAACTTAGTCACTTCATTCAGTATGTATGTATGTATGTATTTATATGTGTGTGTGTGTGTGTGTGTGTGTGTGTGTGTGTGTCCGTGTGTGACAATCATTTATTTCAGCCACATCACCCACCAACTTTAATGTAGACATATTGCTTTTGTTCCGTCCCTCCATCAGGCCGGGACACTTTCCTGTCAACAAACTAGTTCAAACATAATTGAGCAAAAGCAGATAAATAGGGATATTTCTTCACTGGGTTCCAAAAACCGTTAGGTTGTGGGAACGTTTAACTTGATTTTTCAATGTTTGCACAATTTTCAATATTCCGAAATGTTTTGCCTTTAAAATTGGTGACACATGTATGTATGGTGATTTCGTGTGAGCAAAATATTATTGTGCCTATTGTCTTTCCTAAATTTGATAGTTTTACTTCAAGTCAAAGCTACAAAATGCACAAGTCTATTTAAAACACATTCGGGATTCCCTATGTCAGGATATTTATAGATCTATCATATACGCTAATTTTATCATAGATGGGGAATAACTCTTTCAGAATTAAATTATATCGAAAAGAGAAACAATATAATCTTTATAATGTAATGATTATGATATATAAAAAGCATTTAGTTCGTTCCAATATTTAGTTATTTGTTCAATTCTTTAGAATGTTATGATTTTAAATACGCATAGATAATCTGCATTCTTCATTTCGACTATAAATTTTAATTTAGTCTCTTGTACAATATTTAAATAATAAATATATTTTGCAAGGTATTCAAAAAAAAATAATTTGATTTTCATAAGTTTCTGATTTAACAAATAACCTACTGATAGCAGTTACAATTAGGTTGTTGTTGTTGTAAGGTTTAAAGCTATTTTTCAGCACAAGATAGACTATATATGGCGGCAAGTATTAATGGTGTAGGTAGAATCCGGGAAAACTCCCAGGAACGAACCGCCGAATCACGAGAAGCTACTGCAAGCTTTTTCACATACCCACATCGGCCGCATTTGAGACTCGAACTCAGGCAGACAGAGGTGAGATGGCAGTGATCTGTAACAACTGTCTCAAATGTTTCCCAGTGGCGTAGGAGGGGCAGGTGGAGCAGTCTCCCCGGGCGCCGGTGGCTAATGGGTGCTAAATGGGCGACCAAATCGGCCCAAAGTATCAACAATGGATTTGTTGGATTATATATTGAACCCATTAGTAAAACTTGAAAAGTACACTTATTTTAAGTAAAAAGCTACTTGTAATGTAATATACTATGTGCAATCTCCAGATGACATAATTCACATAATTCATTTTTGGATATTATTTTTTCTAAATAGGCTAATATTGTTTTATAAAGCATTTAGCCTAGGCTATACTTTTTCCTAGCAATTAAATTGCAAAAGTTTAATAATTATATTATGACTGATAATGATTATGTTTCGTTTTCGAAACAAGGTACATAACTGCGCAACAGGGCAGCCGGGGGCGCAAATTTAGGTGTTTTGCCCTGGGCCAAATATCCTAGCTACGCCACTGATGTTTCCTCTCATAATGTGGTTTGGTTCGTGTCGACGACGGTACTGTCCTGAACATGGTTGTCAACTGTGTCGCGTTTTTCTGCCACTGTTTGTAACCCGGGTGTAAATTTCAGTTGGAGTTAATCACAAATATCTTTCGCATAGTTAGTCACTTTTTTCATCCAAACCTGGACGTCAACACGTTTCATGTTACATGCACATATTCAATGTTCGTGTATACAACAAGCTACACCTACATCTTCCTATGCAGCCAATTTCGATAACGCGTAACGAATCTTTTATTGACACAGATGTAGATTAATATATAATATTAAAGCGCAACGCATGCAACATATTGAGTTTCTCCTTCATATGTAAAGGTGTAGTGATTATGGTGTTTTTGCAGGACCTATATGCAAATAGTTCATAATGAAGTTGTTGGTTAAAGAAATCCCAAATATGTTGTCACTTGCACACACACACACACACACACACACACACACACACACACATGGCGTCAAATATTCAATGGAAGCAAGTGTTGTAATAATAGTATGGTAATCCTTCGAGGCCTAATTAGTCATTTCCTTTCACGGAATCTGTTGCAACACTACCGAAAAGGTTGTGTGATGGTGGTAAGCCTTTTTACCCTAGTTTATACCATCGTATATATGTCTGATACAAATAATGTCCTAATAAATCAGTCTTCTTTTACTCGTCGTCGCAGAGTCATGGACAATACCCTCATTTATAGTTGTAATACAAATAGTATCCTCCAAAAATCGATATCCTTTTAGTCTGAAAAATGGAAAATGAAGATATACTTCTGATTCTGTGTTTCACTTTTTTTCTGAACAACTCTTGTTTCCGCAGTTCCAATGGCAGATTCCGAATCAGTTCTTCGAAACCTTTCATTTATATCAATGTGATTCTCTTGAGGATAAACGTACTTTGTGCACATGACTTCGTTTACGATAGTGTCGAACCGAATTGATATAGCTTCTAATTCACATACTATACGTCTGAAAGAGGTTTTCTCATAAAGAGATACTAGTTCTTCTAACCATCTATTGTAATCTACTAAAATCGTCCTTTGTAATTCTGTGTAGTATTGTCACTTTGTAAGCAGACGTCATTGCATCTAAAGCCTATCCATTCAAACACTTTCAAAATAAATCAATTTTCTTATGGCACGCAGATACCAGTGCTTAAAATAGTTATGTCGTCAAGGAACCTTTTGTTTTTACCGTTACAACTGTATACTGACAACGTTGGTAGATGTGGTCTATCAACTCTAGAGGCAAACCTAAAACAACTTATTGTTGTTGTTGTAGGGTTTAACGCCATTTTTCAGCACAAGATAGGCTATACATGGCGGCCAGTATTAATTTCGAAAGACGAATCCAGGAAAACATCTGAAAAAACCACCTACCCACGAGAAGCAACCGGCAAGCTTTGTCACATACCCACATTAGCCAAACCTGTGACTCGAACACACGCAGACAGAGGTGAGATGTCAGTAATCTGTAACGGTGAACGCTTTAGACCACTCGGCCACTCGGGGCACCAAACAATCTCTTGTGAAGATGAGAGTATGTATTGTGTCCCTTCAAGTGACAGTGCGGAGCCAATGGATCATGTTCCAGGTAAGCTGAATCTTTCATCTCTCACTCGTGAAATAAAACATTCAGCACTGGCTAATTCTTCGGGTTTAGGTCTATCCAGGTATTTGAGTTATTTACCCTTAAACGTTTGGAATCTATATTTAAAATTGCTCTAGCCGGGCAAAGCCATCTGCAACGTTTATTCTCTTTTGCATGTATGGTGGCCTTTAACTGTCGTCTTGTTCCTCAATTAAACCGTGCGATCCTTGCATCTTGATTGCAAGATTTCATTTGACTAGGATATAATTGTAGCGGGTCATTATTTATAGGACTAGTGTCTGACAGTTAGAGTAATCATTAATTCTCAAACAGTCAAGATGGAAGAGCCAGCAAAGCTTGCCCCTCTGATATGTGCCTGGAGGAAGGTCATACCGAACGAAGGTATACTAGAGAGGATGACAAAACCACTACTACATTTGAGATAAAAGTACTATATCTGTTAGAAGAAAGGACATTGAACTCCAGAATGACAAATATTCAAAGCAAAGGAGAAACGGCAAATAAGAGATTCAGAGAACAAGATACATGTTATCATTGTCAAGAGATTGGATTTGGTCCTCCGTATGCCCTACGAAATCAACAAACTAATGAAAGAAACAAAAGAAAGAAGAGTAGAGGTCTTCCAACGATGAAGACGAAAGGAACGTGATGATTAGAAGAAAGAACCCGTGGGGGTGAAAAAATTTAAAAGAATAGACAGAACGTGAAAGAAAAAACTGTCTTCATGTAATGTGTGATGAAATTTCATTGTGATTTTCAAAAAGAGAACAAATCAATACAAACATTAGTGGCTCAAGTTTTAAAAAATATTATATGGATAAACACACACACACATACACACACACACACACACACACACACACCTCAAACACAATTGAAAAGGGTTTAAAATTTACTTGATTTGGCAACTTTTGAGTAGTATCTCTTTAGAAGAACTGTTGTATGTTTGTTATTTCGACAAACTCATTGACTGGACATGATGAGATTTAACTGTCGCAAGCCATTACAAATACCGACTTCGTCTCTTCCTATTCTGTATGGTTTGGTAGTGGTCATTTCTCATCTATACGACTGGCGCCCTAGAATCCATTGTCTTCCTAGACTCATCAATAATGAAACTATGTCACGTACTGCAAGTGAAGTCACACGGCTCTCTCTTCAATTTTGGAAGAGAGACTCCAAGCTGTGTCTGAATTTTGTACGCCACATTAGATTGGTGAAACAGGTTACTCTGCTTTGATCTGATTTTAGAATATAAATACAAGTGACTGGCCTCGTGGTTTCACCTCTTCACAACTACGATCAAGCTGCATATAATATTGACTATTGAAGAGTATAATCCAGTTTTGCATGTTAGCAAGCGTGGAGTAATCGATACTACTATCGGCGATGCTGTTACACCCTAACTATTTGATTTATGTACACTTAATCGTGCACTGTTATCAATTTCGATGAGAAGGATTTAAGTGGAGAATCATGGCTGTCTGAAAAGAGCCGTAGTGTACGATCCCACTGGGAGACGAAATTTGCGGAGGACAAGATAGGTAAGATCCAACGAATGTTAACTTGTTTCTTTAACACACTCAAATGGTCCTTTCCAGGGCCAGAGACTTGTTTTTTTTTCTTCACGATTGCCAACTATCTTTACACGGTATAAGTGTTCGTAACGTGACTGCTTGTTCCATAAACTAGTATCTCTCCATGTACTGCTCCCATGTTAGCATTCCATTGTCCACAGATGCCCTCTCCATTTAAATTCCCTTGTCCTCCATCCTCATCATTTCTAATATCCCTGTCTCCCAGATACCATCTTTATGTTAGATACCCTTGTCCTCAGGAACGTCATGAATGTTAATTTCTTGTCCCCCAAATATCCCTCCACGTTAAATTCCCTTGTTATCAGAGCCTCATCCGTGTTAATTCCTTTGTCCCCCAAATACCCTCTCCTTGTTAAATTTATTTGTCCTCAGCAGCTTCATCCATGTCAATTTCCCTTGTCCGCAGCAGCTTGTTTCTCTGTCCTCTGCAGCTTCATCAATGTAAATTTTCCTTTTCCAGAGTAGTCTTATTTATTGCTCATGTGCCCCATTTTAGTACGTACGGTTTAGTAAGAGTTAAGAGATGATTTAGATTTATTTCATTTATCCTAAACATACACTACCTTACTGGATTATTGTGAAATTATTCAAAGACTTCGAAATGTATTAATTTAAGTGAATTTACCTTTGAGCAAAAACAATCGGAACTTAAAACTTGTATTAAACGCAATGTTTCTCGATAATAATGTAATGTCATCTGATAATGGGGCAATGCTATCTTAGTTAATCAATATTATATTTTAATAACAATACTGTCTTGTAGGATCTCTGTGGTGTTTATATCGTGGTACACAATGAAGCGGTCATCGACCGGTCAGAATGTGAAAAAACGCGTGCATACCATTACATTAAACATAAAATGATGTTTTTGGATTACCGGTATGTCAAATGTGTGATCGTTTTAAATTAATTTTGTCTGATACCAGAGATGTAGACAAAGAAGTATTAGTCTCAAATTCAATTACGTATATAATCAATGAAGGATAGGTGTATATGTATTCACGCAATTATTGTATTTCATCACATACCTTTTCTTACTGACAGTAATATGCACACAAATCGACAAACTATTCCCAATTTCCATCGTTACTGGAGCATTCATACAAAATAATGAAGCAATATAGTGATGACAAGAGACTTCTGTTTTAAAACGACCAGCAGATGGCGTTGGTGTTCTCCACACAGGACATAGTGTCATAATGGACGCAGTTTCGAACATGTATAATGCCACATTATCCCACTACAGTACTAAGATCACGGAGTCTTCCAGCTGCAAACAACTCTTCGAGTTAATAAACAAACTAATGTCAAGGAACAAACGTACGCCACTTCCAACTACATTCTCACAAGTAGACCTTCTGGACCTATTTGCAAATGTCTTCCGTGACAAAGTACAAACCGTTAGAGATACGCTTGGCAACACAAGTTCAATTGACATGTCGTCAACATACAGTTACGATACAGAATTTCAGCGACAACCATTTGGAGCATTTGAACATGTATCTAATGATTTAGTACGGACAATCTTGATGAAGAGTGCACCAAAATCATGTCATCTTGATCCAATTCCATCTACACTAATGCGTGAGGAAGAAATGTACACCAATTTATACTACCTTCTCTCAAGTAGACCTTCTGGACCTATTTGCATATTTCTTCCGTGACAAAGTACAAATCATTAGAGATACGCTTGGCGATACAATTTCAATTGACTCGTCGTCACCATACAGTTACGATACAAAATTTTAGCGTCAACCATTTGGAGCATTTATACCTGTCTCTATGGATTTAGTACGGACAATCTTGATGAAGAGTGCACCAAAGTCATGTGAACATAATTCAATTCCAACTACACTGCTGCTTGAATACTTAGACCCAATATTGCCTTCATTAACTGATATTTTAATACCTATCTCATCCGGGGTATCCCTATTATGTTTCACAACTGCCATTGTAAATCCTCTGCTGAAGAAACCAACACTCGACCATAATTTAAAAAACTACCGCCCAGTTACAAATCTCCCGTTCATGTTAGAAAAGGTTATTCTAATCCAACTTGTATCTCATTTGAATTTAAATAATCTGTTTAGAAATGTACAGTATGTATATCGTCCATGCCACAGTACTAAAACTACTCTTCTGAAAGTATTTAATGACAATCTCTCTACTTAGAACAGCGGAAGATTACAGTCCTCACCCTCCTCGATTTGTCTGCAGCATTTTACAGAATAGACCATGATATATTCCTTCACCGGCACCAGCCTTATTGTGGTTCAAGTCCTACTTGGTCAGCATGACACAAATTGTATCTGCAAATGGAATACTCTCCAGCCCAGTTGATCTATGTTGTGGTGTTCCTTAGGGTTCTGCTCTTGGACTTGTTATCTTCATTCTATACACTCAGCCGCTCTCAAGTGTCATATATCACCCAGTGTCTCACGCTGATGACACCAGAATATACAAGTCTAGCCAGCCAACTGAAGTTGATGCTACCATCCAAGGTGTAGAGATGTAAATTTCTATTGTGCAATTATGGATGACATGTATCAAGCTGCAGGTGAATGATGATAACACTGAGGTCAGTATGATCATAACACAAAGACTTTCTCATTCACATCCTTTACCTCAAACAATAAAATCAGCAACACCAAAATTAAATTCACACACTTAGTACGAAACCTAAGAGTTACTCTAGAGAGTACTCTCACATTGCACTAACATGTCATGAACATATGCAAGGCTGCATATCTCAAGCTGAGACGCATCAGCTCCATTCGCAAATATCATTCAGTTGACGCCACTAAAACATTTGTGTTTTCATTAGTACTTTCTAGACTGGATTATTGTAACTCAATTATGTTTGTTTCGTCTCAATATCTACTCCAAAAACTTTTAAAAGTTCAAAACACAGCTGCTCGGATCATCTTTAGAGTACCACGATCTGTGCAAACCTCCTCGCTGCTCTGTACCCTACACCGGCTATCTATTCGATCCAGAATCAAACACAAAAGTTGTTCTCTGTACTACGTTTCACTGACGGATTCCAGTACAGCATACCTATCTGACCTCACCAATGTGTACACACCAGCAAGATACTTACACTCCACTTCTGACATTCGTATACTCATTTTTCCTACTATGATAACGAAGTCATATGGACAACGTTCCTTTGTATACTAGGGCTCATCAACGCGGAATGAATTACCCATAGAAATTAGAAAAAGACACAGTAGCTGAGTAAGCAGTATCCCCGACACCTGCATATATATTGGAGGTATAGTAATATACTAGTAATTGAAGAATAGCGGTGTCAAAATTTCTGACAAGAGAACAATTTTAATATTGTGCACAATACATTTTGCTGCAAAGCAACGCCCTCATGACGTACTCAAGAGTGTGTTATCATGACCTAATTGGATGCGATTTGCAGATGAACTGATCACTGATATGCAACACTTGTGATGGAATTCGTTTCAATAATGGTATTGTTCTATGGATGGTGACCCAAGTCCTGAGGATTATTGGCTGCAATTAGCGATCCGTAGATGTTTAAAATAATGAATCATTTAAAGCTCAGGTGGGATTCCCGTTTGTTCAAAACAAGTCTGATTCAAATCGCCTAACGCATCGAAAGAGTGAGCAGTAAATTTCAATAATATTGTCACATGTGCTGGAACCTTTAGATTGTAGGAAGCGACCAAAGACCATACATCTTTTGACATTTGGAGACTGCAAAGCTAGTTTAATGTGCGTTATGTTCGTATAGGTACTTGTGCCAAACCCTGCTGGACTTTAACGACCATACGGATTCTTGAAGATTGTTTGGTGTAGGTACAGTTTCAATGATTTCACGAGGTACACATTATTACGACTCCATGGTGTTAAAGTAAGTCATAGAAAAGAATGAAAACCAACAAATTTTCAAAATTCAACAAATAATGAATTTCCCTAGAATACAAAGCTAAAATTTACAAAGAACTTTCCGTGTTGCTAATTAGATCAAAATAGTCAAAAATCTTCTATCACCACTCCTAATGAATAAAGTTCGAACTAAATTCAAGTGGTGTTCGAAATAAGGATCCGACGATGAAAGCGTTGATATGTATATGGTCTTGAATGCATTTAATTGTTATCGGTAGCTTGGAGTGTGACGATGTGCTAACAGTCTACCAATAAATCACGATACTATAATCCATGATATTCTTTGTCTAAATTCATCATACATTAAAATTCATACATCTGTCCAAGAATAGTATTAAAGAGTACTGTAACAAGAAAACTGGGTGGGATTTCAGATTTACAACACAACACACTTAATGGTGATACAAATACAACGTTTAATGACAAATGATTTGAATAAGAAATTAGTTATTAATATGTGTGCGTATATGATCCAAATATTGGATCAATTAACACGAAACGCAAGGACTTAATAATGAAAATTCAAAACAATGACCTTACACAGTACAAGGACAAGGCATGAATGATTCACAGTGCTTTCACCCTGAAAAGAATAATTGGTTTTACTCAAACAGTAAAACATGTATTTTACTCGTATAGTAAAATGTATTCACTCAAATAGTGAAATTATGTAAACAGAAAGGAACATATACAAATTATCTATACAGTACCCCCAACACATTGGGTTTTACGAACCACACAAATTAGCCGACAATTAAAAGATTACATGCACGGAGTTGTATACTCCGTCAGCAGCAAACTCAGTTACAAGGCACACTGGTCAGTCAGGCAGGCAGTATTCCAGGATGGCCAATCAGGCAATCAGCGTCCACAAATCTCAGTCAGCAAAGCCCTATCGCCTGCTATTCGACCAGCAACACTTTATTAACCTCTACATTCGCCTTTGTTCAGCTTCACAGCTGATTTGGTCGACTTTTATGGTTAGCTCTTCAATTGATACCACGTCGACTTCGATCACTCTTGATCAGTCTGGTCAGCTCTACAGCTGATCACACCAATCTGAAATCACTCCAGTCACTCTGTTCAGCTGAAATTAACGCCGTGTACTATGCATGACAAATTACATTATGGGCACAAATATTAAAAAAAAACAATACACAGTTCAAGATGTGTACCTAACCGCAACCGATAAGAATCCTACGGTACTAAATGTTTCTTAAATGCGACTTTGTATTGTAATATAAATCTCTTGCTAAATCACAAATGAGAATAGACAATATTTGCATTTTACCGCCTAGCCCGAATCTACAAAGAAAATATACAAAGATAAACGTGGTAGTACTATAGTTATAACTATAAATTAATAACTCTCATGCCTCTATAGCTGAAGATGTGCAAAACCTTAAAGTAGACCGCTCACTGACAAGACGTTACGTAATGTAAAGATTGCTACCTACGGTGAGGCATTTATGCACAGATATCGTCTTGCACTGGAAGCATTCGGTTATCCACATAGTAAGAACTTCGCACGTGCGGCATATTTCCAAATATTGTACTATATATATATATATATATATATATATATATATATATATATATATATATATATATATATATATATCCATCCCCCTCTGGTATGGTTGCACACAAAATCGACACCAGAGTACATCTATTTTCTAAATAAAAGAATTTTTGCAATTCCGTGACAAGCACATTGTATTTCAAGAGAATAATAATAATAATAATAATAATAATAATAATAATAATAATAATAATAATAATAATCCTCTCAAATCAAAATCTGAGGACAACAATACAAAAAATGATGCGACAAGATGTCAAGCAAAAATAAATAATTTTAAACAACATTAAAAAAAACTCTCTACTTCTCCAAAGTCACAATTACCGTTTTCTGATAAAACTATCACTGATTGGAATGTTCCATTCTAGTAAGATTTTCGATTGTCCACAAGACAAAATCCAATTGGATTCAAATAACCATGATCCAAACCCAAATAAGTGTAGTAACAACTTATATTGATCATGATAATAATTTAGCTCACACTCATGTAAATATATTAGCTGTGTAATATCTGTTTACAAACGACACCGTTTTTATCCAGATACAATATGAAATTGACTTGAAACAAGGTCAGGTACAAACTACACCCATAACAGATAATCATTTAAAAATACAAATTAATATATAGAACAATATTCGTATTAATGTGCAATGGATACATTACAATTTGATACACCAAGAGTATTGGAATGTTCTTAATGTTGTTGTAGGGTCTAACGCCATTTTTCAGCATATGATTGGCTATATATGGCGGCCAGTATTATTGGTATGGGAAGAACCTGGGAAAACCCCCACGAGAAGCTACTAGCAAGCTTTCTCACATAACTACAGTAGCCGAATCTTAGACTCGTTCCCGCGCAGACAGAGGTGAGATGGCAGTGATCCGTAAAGGAGAGCGCTTTAGACCACTTGACCACTCGGGGCCCCAGTATTGGTCAAATTGCTTTATACCAATTTATTTAAAGACACACTAATTTTAATTTATGTGGTCGAAGACAAAACTAAATAAATAATTAAATAATTAAATAAATACATTCTGAAAATTACGTTTCTTCTACTTATTCAGCAAACTTAATATAGGTATTGACAAACTGTAAACACACCCATGAAATAAAGCACCTACAGTGCAGGTGATTTTAATTAGAATGTTGAAGTATAAAAGGTGAATAACGAACCAAACATAGAGTATCATGTACAGTGGTATACAAGGAGAAACTTCTAATCAATAAAATCCAGGTCGCAGGAATTATACATAAATTCTCTCTTGAGAACATCCAGATTAGTGCTGGGGTCATCTGTCTCAGCAAATACGTGGTATGGACCTGTTGCTATTTTCTGAAGTTGGTCAACATTAATATTGGAACCGAACCCAACTGTTATTATTTTGATTTTAGTTTCAAGGCTACGTTTTTTCTCTAGCTCGAAAAAAGGGTCCAGATTGAATCCGCCATTCGAAAAAATTACTAAGAACTTCCTCGCCTCTATGCGTCCACCATTTGTTTCATTGAAACCATGCATATTGGCATAGAAAAGAGCCGACGAGATATTGCTAATGACATTCTCTTTGTATGACATCTTGGAAATGTTCACAACAAGCTCCAATCGGGAGAGATTGTCCGAAAATTGAACATGCGTAATAACATTGTTCGAGAATGTTGTAAGGCTAAAGTGAATGTCATTTTCCTGGTTTCCGAGAGTGTCCATAAATCGGATTAGTTCTGAAGCAGTGTCCCGGAGTCCCACGAAGCCCTTTAAAGACTCTATATCGGATGTGTTCACAGACTCATCAATCATCAGAATTACATCTGACACGGCTGAGTGAGAGCATTCTGGTTCAAGGAGAAAACAAACGTATATATATATATATATATATATATATATATATATATATATATATATATATATGTTTTTTAACATGCAAGGATTTTTTGCTACGTGTGTGTACATGATCAGCAGGATACGGTAATTTACCACTCAGAAATTTGGTTGTATATCATTAACTAAACATATATATATATATATACTTTTTAACACTGTAACGTGCAAATTGCATACAGACAAGTATTATTGTGTGATTCTTTCTCTGGGAAACGGATGCAAACATTCTTTGCTACATATGTGGACATGATAAGCAAGATACGGTAATTCACCACTCAGAAATTTGTAGATCATCAACTAAACATGTATCATCCATAATATAAATCGTATCTTTTTCGATTATATTTCCCTATCTAACCAGAGACTTATATTCTAAATTCATTTAGAACTTGAGTCAGAAGAAATTTATATTGGGGAAAACGAACAATCACTTTGTTTCAAAGAACTTTAATTGCTTGTTTTTTGTACTACCAAATTATTATTTTGTCTCATTCGAACAAATTCCGCTGCTCAATGTACTACCAAACTATCGTTTAATCTCAGAGAATGTAAGCGGCGGTTTAGGGTACTATCAAACGATCGCTTTATCTCGTAATTGGTTCACCAATGTACTACGAAACTATCATTTTATCCATCAAATTATATATGCCATCGTTCCTCGACTACGATTTTTGAAAACATTACAAAATTCTATATGCAGATGATCTCCATAGTTAATTCAAACTCTCCAAATAGCATCAGAACGTTTGCGATGACAATATTGCTTCCTAAATCGTCTTTTAGTTCTGTATAAATTCAGTGTAATCTGAGTCTCCTATCTGAACCACAGGTCAGTATAAAAGGATTAGAAAGATCGGGACAAGGATTGGAACCATTATAACAATATCAGATGACACTAAATCGAGCCGGTTGCAGGATAGTGCATCGGTTTCTACTGCAGAAAATAAAGCCATATTAAAATCTCTGAACTGCCCAGAAAACTGTGAAAAATGAAATTCAGTCATCTTTTCTCAATCCCTTTTCACATTGACAAAAAGCCTATTAGAATCTTTAATCTAAAAACTCATTACTACCCCTTATAAAAATTAGTATGTTTTAATAAATACTGGTAAAAATGTTGTGTACTATTTTTTTGCTGTCTCGTTATAATGGTATAAATGAAAACGAAGGGGTAGGCTATGCAGCCAAGCTGCCATTCATTTAATCATCTCTGAACGGATGATTCCTTATACTGACATTAAATAGTGTATAATCAGCATATTCGTCATACTTGGCAAAATATCTGAAGAGAACACCATAATCAAAACTCAAACCAACTATTGGAGAGAAGCATCCCACGAATAAACAAATCACATACACGAGGTGGCATTGTGTCAATCACACATCGGGAACATACCGATTGAAGTGTAATCCTCGAAAGATGACATGCGATACATATGGCCGCTGACAGTAGAACACACTCTTGCCACCTGTCTCAAAAACAACCCTGAGAGACACAATCATTGTGACGTAGCCAACATGATTATACCATCTGAAGACATCATAGACATCGAAGGAGATCGGTTTGCATAAATAATTTTGAGTGTGGATTGTGTACGGATTTTTAATGTATTACTTTTTACTTCATATATATATATATATATATATATATATATATATATATATATATATATATATATATATATATATATATATATACCTGATCCGGTTTTGAATGAAGATTTTAATAATCCAGTTCAATTCCTTAGAATGTAGCTACAGAATAAATACATATGAACAGAACAAATACATATAAACAAAACAAATACACATAACAAAACAAACACATATAAACAGAAACAGACGAAAAACATATAAATAGAATAAATACCTATAAACAGAACAAATACAAAACAAACAATAGAACAAATGCATATAAACATAACATATACAAAAAAACAACAGAACAAATGCATACAAACAGAACAAATACATATAAACAGAACAGATGCATATAAACAAAACAAAAAAATATAAACAGAACGAATGCATAGAAACAGAACAAATACATATTAACAGAACAAATATATTGAAACATAACAAATGCATACAAACAGAACAAATACATATAAACAGAACAAATACATATAAACAGAACAAATACATAGAAACAGAACAGATACATAAAAACAGAACAAATGCATAGAAGCAGAACAAATGCATATAAACAGAATAAATACATACAAACAAAACAAATACATACAAACAGAACAAATGCATATAAACAGAACAAATACATACAAACAGAACAAATGCATATAAACAGAACAAATACATACAAACAAAACAAATACATAGAAACAGAACAAAGTAAGTTTCATATCGTAATAAAGATCACCATTGTTTTGCAAATAAAGCAGAAGTAAAACCGATAGGGATGTCGCATACTCTGCTTGACTCAGAACGTGTACAGTCTTACCTTTGCATGTTATGTGGACGAGCTGTGTAAGTATGGTATAAAGTGAGTCGAAATTGTCCACAGAGAAGACGTTGGGAGAATTGGAGGATGAGGTGGCAATGTCCCTTAGCTCTTGGTGTGACACCTGCTCCCCAATACCTGATATTTAATAAAGAAAACCGGAAGTCACCAATACTACACAGCAAACTATGTTTGTGTTGGATTGGTACATAGTTCGAATGAGCTAGCTGGAAGAAAATTAATGTCTAATTTTCTAATTTTGGTTTGTTTGTGGACTATTTTAAAACTACTAATAGTTAGGATTATATTGTTGACATAAATAAGTCAACAATCATACTCGTTATAAGTCATTGATTTTTATCTATTGATTATGATTTAACTGATAAGCACAATGGTGGCGATGTTGTAGGGATTTTCACTTACCGATGGTAGCAATACCTTCCGGATTAAGTTTCTTCAGTTCCTTTGCCGCATTCCTTGTTTCCTCTCTATACGTTGACATACCGTCAGTGATTACGATCACGAACACCCTTGCCAGTTTTCTATTCGGACGTAATCTTTTTCTGGAACTATCAGCAATTTCATATGCTTTCCGCAGTGCTTTGTCGGTCCTAGTTATTCCTGGCTTGAATTGTATGCGTTGGATGGCTTCATTCAGAGAAATGTTATTATCGTGTCTATTCAAGTCAAATTCAATCAGGGCGTCGGAGGAAAACTTGATGACGCTGACCTGGGTGTCGTTTGGACCAATCAAGACTTGCTTAGTGAAATTGGACACAAAATGCAACTGATTCTTGAAATTTTGCTCCGTCTGACTGACCGAAGAGTCCAGGAGAAATATCATGTCTGCAGGTTGAGGGTGACATATTCCTATGACGGACAAAGATAACTGATACAATATGAACTCACCTTTCTAACAAATAACAACATTTGCAAATAGACCAAACGGTTTACATGGTTTTGTCGATACATTGCATAGTACTCCGAGCCTTCCGTCCTCAGAGTGTGATATAATTGTGATCTACGATAGAGGAGATATTGCACCTATTCGCACATTGTAACTCACCAGGCTTAAAGGTAGCTTGCTCAGCGTCCATTGTGTAATGTGCATCAAATGTCACGCGTCGTTTGTCTATCGAGGTTTACTTTCTTCAACCAATGAAATGTATTTAAATTACATGAAACGCCATGTGTTTGATTGTGTGTGGCTATCTAAGCCGACTTGCTACGACCAATGATTTTCATTGCGTGGTTTACGTCAAACTTCTTGCGTCTCGTGTCGTCTGTTTAGCGATGGTAATTTGTTTGCTACGAACGAGCTATACTTAAACTAGGTGAAACATGTATTTTGTGGTGTGTCTATCAAAGGTAACTGGTTGTGAATAATGAATTTTATTATGGTGTGTGCATAAATTATCGTATGTCAGGTGTCGTCCGTATATCATAAGGTACTTGTTGCGATCAATGAATTGTATTTAAATTAGCTCAAACAATGTGTCGAATGTGTTGAGTGTCTACCAAAGGTTAATTCTTATGAACAATAAATTTAATACACTTAGGTAAAACGTCGTCTGTCGCGTTTAGCGTGTCTAACAAAGCCTACTTTTTGCAACCAATTTATTTTATTTCAATTAGGTCCAACATTCTGTGTCCAGTGACACATGTCTATCAAGGGTTATTTCTACGACCGATGAATTATATTGAAACTTGGATTTTATGATCAAACTTGATATGCAAGCTTGTGTCATCCATACTGCTGATAGTCTTGATTATGAATTACGTCAGCAATATTAAATGATGTCACGAATTATGAATGGCTTAGTTTCATGCTACTCTGGAGACTGTTTATCAGATTACAATATTTTCACACGATATTGTTTTTATGATTACAAGTCACTCTATATTGTTTATCAGATTAGAATTTGCACACGCTAGACTATTTTTGAAATAAGAATGTACTTACACTTCTGTTATAAGGTTAAAAGATTACAATTCCAGATCAGGCCAATTGCTTGTGAATTATGTAATTGAAAATATAGGTAATCTTTAAAATAGTTGTCTGAAATTGTTGCCATTCTGAATGGTCGTATTACCTAGGTTTTTTTTTGTTTTATCACACATTGTTTCTGCCAGTTGATATAATCGTAATATAGAATGAGTTCGTTTAAAATGAACATTTTGTAGAATTAATGAAGCATTCCGTCATCTGAATAGCGGAAATCGAATCCATAATGGAGATTGTTTTTATCACCTGGGTCTCGATTATATTATTGCGTGGACTTGACGTGTGTGCATAGATTGAATGGACAATCAAAAGCTTGAGCTGGTAATGACTCCTCTGTTTTTATTTCTGATCAAACCGTGATATGGTCGGGCCTAATTTTCTATAGATATTGACGTACATCGAAGTGACAAAAAGTATCAACAATTTGTTTTATTCAGGAAATAATAATAAAAAGTAAATCTGACGGTCAACCGTAGCATTGTAAGGAAGATGATTGATAAGTCTTTTTTAATTTATAGCAAACAGCTTGTGTGTCGTATTTACAACTATTTTTAATAGCATCCATCTCCAGCTACGTAAAGCATATGCTAAATTTAAAAATCTAATACGTTTAGTAGTTGGTTTCATTTCCTAGAAAACAATTTTTATTTTATTCACACTATTGTTTTTGTGGTAAACAAAAGATCCAGAAGTTCAAGCTAGTAAGAATAATGGGACACATATTCTAGTATGGTAGGCAGGTGTTTAATCAACTATGTGGCCTTTTCAAACATTAAACAGCAGTGGCATTATATTACTCTCGGTGACCATTACATTTTACAAATTAAACGCATTTTGTCATTGTCAGTCTATTAAATGGTAAATACACGTACTATAAGCTGCGTAACGCCATTTACATATGTAAATATGGTATACTTTCATTCGTATGTATGCTTATCCATCAGTTTTACAGATTAAACTGTAATAGGGTGATTTCTATTTTTGTCCGAATAGATCGACGAAACGTAAGAGTTACAAAATGTTCAAGATTTACAGTGTGTACACTTTGTACTATCAGAATGGTTGCTTCGATGATCTTAATCATACTTGACAGTTTCACTGTAAAGCGGCCTTAGCTACAATGATACTAGTTTAATTGCCTGTAAAAGGACGAGGGTGATACAAGAAAGTTTCCAGATAAAAATACTAAAGTAAACGTTATTAAAAACTGGTATATCCGAATCGAAAAGAAGGTTTGAACATAAAACAGAACGAAAGTTAGGAACATTTTAAACATTGGGATGACGTAGGTTTCGTAATCGCAACTACTTGTTTGGCAGCTGGAAAACACGAGCACACATAAAGTAATTCGAATATGTATATTTATATGCTTTATAAATACAACTTTTAAAAAGATATGATTAAATTTTTAACTGAACTAACAAGAAAATGTATTTATATATCACACATACGGTCAAAAGCTTAGCAAATGCATATTTTATCGTTTTCGTATAAAAAAAATCTCCGAAAAGAGGAAACGCAATTCATGATATCCAGATTTACAAACCTGTTTCACAAAGATCTTCATAAAATCCTGATGGACATCTACACTGGAAAAAGTTTACAAAGTCCACACAAGTTCCTCCGTTCTGACAGGGGGTACTGGCACACTCGTTATAATCTGGAATAAACAATATAACATTTAGCCTGTGTGTGTATGTTCAATCATATGCGCATCAGCAAATAATGTTTGCGTCGTCCTCATTCATACTGTATTGTGAAAACAAAATTTTTCAGAAAGGGAATTATTTATAACAGGGGAGAAAGTGTGAAGGTATGATGTTGAAGAGCTAGCCTTTCAGATAAACTACCTGCATGTTATAAAATCCCTGCCTATATCCCAACATGGCAGCCTTTGATTTTGGTTCGAAGCGTGCCTTAGATTATCATTACAATGTATAGGTGTTTGTTGCTATATCGTGGTTGACAGGAAGACCGAAGACTCGACTAACATTGAAGTGTATTAGCTGTGAAAAAATACCGATGAACTGGATGGAATTGAAGATGAAGTGTATTGCCTATTTACAGGAGACCGAGGAATTCATTAATATTGAAGATGGATTGTAATTACCATGACAAATGTTCGATGAATCGATTGGTATTGAAGTTGAGTATATTGGTTGCGGCAAGAGAATGACGAATTGATTAGTATTTAATATGAAGCGTTTTGTATAGAAAACGGACAAACTGATTGATGTTGAACATAAAGTGTATTGCCTGTTGATAGGAAACTGATTAATTAATTGAAATTGAAGATAAAGTTATTTGTTGTAGCAAGTAACTGATAAATAGATTGGTATTGAAGATGCCGTGCATTGATTGTGGACAGAAAATTAATGCATTTATTGTTGTTGAAGATGAAGTGCATTATCTATTGACAGGAAATAGATTGGTATTGAAGATGAAGTTTTTTAGTTTTCTGAAGGAGACCGATGAAATGATAGTTGTTGAGAATGAAATACATTTTTCACTGGCCGTAGACCGTCGCACGTTTAAGTATTTAAGATGATGTGTATTGCTTGTTGCCATGAGACCGACGATTTGATAAGTCTTGAAGATGACTAGTTTGTTCTTAAAGATGAAGTGCACTGGTTATTGACAGGAGACCAATGACTTAATTATCATCGAAAAAAAAGTGAACTTGTCGTTGACATAATCACATTGATCTAATTACTACTGAAGATGAAATCAAGTTAATATTGTCGGAAGACTAGTGTCTTTATTAGTATTAAAACTAAAAAAGTTTTTTTTTACCTGCATGAGACCGATAACTCTATAGCTGGGTATTGCAGATAAAGCGCATTTGTATTGGATGTTTATAGAAGACTGACGACTTTGTTAGTATTAATGATGAACATTGTTGGTTGTTGACCGAACACCGATGTATTGATTAGTATTGAAGATGATTATATTGCTTGTTGACAAATGACCGATGAAACGATCAAATTTGTATATAAAATATGTCGATTATGGACAATAAACTGATATTTTGATTAGTTTCGGACATGAAATGTTTTTGTTACTGAAATAAATGTGATGATTATTGTTACTAACTTCGCCTATTTCACCCTATGTTTAATGCAACTTGTCTTCTGGGATATACATAGGATGTGTGGGATATACATTGATCTGACGTTAGTTTTTGACGTTTTTGGTATATCTAGCAGTTGCATTGTAGAATCGGGCTAATTCGCAGACATGTAAACACAATTTAAAGTTCAATTCTGTGTGTCGATTACATGTTGCATAGTCGATTTAATGAGGCAAAACATGGAGTGGAATTTCTTTACACTACAATATTGCATTATATTGATTATGATATTATCTGTATCGATCAAGACGTTATGGAGGCAAATTAATTTGTATTCAGCTATGCATACATTTAACCTAGTATTTAGCTATACGTAAGAACATTATTCATTTGCGTAAGAAATAATAATAATAAAATGTTTATAAAGGTGTTGATCAACATTTGGGGTTCTGACTGAAACATAATTTGATAATTTCAAATATTGAAGAAGGATTGAAAATTGTCATGTATTGTCCATACCGTAGTTGGCATAATATACGTTCTAACATTGGAAAGAGTTCAGTACAAACGTATTGTCGGTATGGATGGACACACTTCGGAAAGAACACTGGTGGTTGGATGGACATACATCTCTATAAAATATATTGTCGCTATAGATGTTAATCAATAGACAGTCTTCGGTACTAATGTGATGTCGGTATGGCTGAAGAGGCATCAGTACGAATTTGTTGTCAACATGGATGTACGGGCATCAGAACGAATTTATTGTCGGTATTGACAGACTCGGTACGAATTTATTGTCAGTATCAATTGACAGACTCGGTACGAATTTATTGTCGGTATCAATTGACAGACTTGGTACGAATTTATTGTCGGTATCAATTGACAGACTTGGTACAAATTTATTGTCGGTATCAATTGACAGACTTGGTACAAATTTATTGTCGGTATCAATTGACAGACTCGGTACGAATTTATTGTCGGTATCAATTGACAGACTCGGTACGAATTTATTGTCGACATGGATTATCAGACTCTGGTACGAATTTATTGTCATTATGGACGGATAGATTTCAATAGGAACTTATTTCTGGCATGGATGGATGCAGTTCACTACAAATGCATTGTTAGTATGGATAAACATACGTTAGTATGAATTTATTGTCCTTATATATGAACATAATTCTGATCGAATGCATGGTTGGTATGGATAGACATAATTTAGTACGAATTATTTCATTATGGATGGATAGACTTTAGTACTAACTTATTTTCCGTTTGGACGGACATACTTCAAATATGAATTTATTGTCGGTATGGATGTACAAATGTCATTACGTATATAAGAATAGGACGCTGCAAATTATGTTTTAACTATTATACATATCCAATATTAATATGACACATGTGTTATACATGGGTTTAGATATCACCTCTCTATATTGCTATATTTGTTTATGGTTAAACACTTGTGTGGGTCAGTAGTAATGAGACCTAAATAATGATGTTTTAGTTGTTCAAATAATGTACATGTTAATAATTCCTAAGAGAAACTATTCTAGTACGTCTTGTTCCTAAATTATCTAAAATCTAATAGAAAAATTTTATGACATTTTATATATAATGACAGATGGATGAACTCCTGATTCACAATGTAACTGTATGTCAATTCATCACCTGAAATATTTTTTCTGAAATACCTGTAGCTCACCTGTTTCACAGTTAACACCTACATATCCTGGGACACAGCTACAAGTATATCCATTTACCCTATCAATGCAGGTAGCGCCGTTTTTACAAGGGTTACTCGAACATTCATCGTAGTCTAAAAACAAACATTAACAGATTACGGAGCTGAAGAAGGCTGACATCTTTCATGAGGCCTATGATTACAAGTTTTCATCTAACTTGAATTATAAATTAAATTTCAAAGTACAATCCAAGCAGCTGATGAAAATTGCTTTAATTAAATTACAATAACTATTCTTAATATCTAATCACATCAAATGTTACAAAGAACCATCCAATAACTGCAGATAAGAATTCTATTTCAAGTCTTTTCAACTGCTCTACTGATAATATTGCTGACCAAAGTTCTAGTATTATCATCTTACTTGTGCATAAAAGTAATAATTGTCAGCAGTTTTGCGACCGATGCAACTGATGATACTTGCTTTAATTAAGTTACTACAATTATCCCAAATATTTAATTGCTGTACAAATTGCATTTGAAAACCCATATACGCAATAACTAAAAACAAGAATGAGAAATTTGAATATGATTGGAAGTAATTAATTATATTTTTGTAACTATTAATTGCATATATTCACATACTTGTTTCGCATCTTGATCCTATGTATCCCGGTACACACATACAATAATAAAAGTCTCTGCCTTGGATACAGGTCCCGTTATTACCACAAGGGTTACTGATGCATTCGTCATAGTCTGCGGCAAGAAGGAAACCATTGTTGTAACATTATATTATCCATTAGCTCACACAATAGTAACGTTTCGTAATAATATCAGAATATGACACCATGTTTTATTTAGACTTATACAGATATGCAGGGGACAAAAGGAATTAATAAACAATGACAACAATCGGATTCAAGAAGCATTTTGTCAAACATGAAGTTGTAGAGTGATGAAGAAGGACAAAAAGAAAGCTTTTTTCCAATAAAGTATACAATATATTTTTATATTACGCAAACAACACGACAGGAACTAAATAAAAACATATTTGTTCATACATTAATGCCTCCAACTTCACTCTGTCTCATCGAAAATAATGACGACAGTACTTAGTCGAATAAAGTGATATATGTCTCATAGTCACTGTCACATCCATCCATATAATCAATTAGTATGTGTGGAGTACGTATCATTTTGATAACGATTACAATTGTAATATCAGAAGAAAACAAATTATTAATAATACTATTTTCATTAACGTTATGACTATACCCTCAAAACATTACATGTGGCGTTGTACATATATTGACTCTACCTACCCTGACAGCGAACGCCTAAGTATCCATAAGGGCATTTACAGGAGTATCCGGGCTGTTTGGTCTCACACGTTCCTCCATTTTGACATGGAGAGCTGGCACAATCTTTGATGGCTGTTTAAATGAACTATTTTGTTTAATATGAGACATACGGGCATGACAAAACAATGCAATGTTCAGTTTCTCGATAGTTCAATTAACTTAGAAAAGACATCTGAGATGTTAAAACTATATTTTTTGCTGGCTTGTCTTAATAATAATATGGTATGTAAAATTGTCCTTTATAAATTGACCTAATTCTAAAACCAGTTGACGTTCAATTAAAGGTATGAAGGTATTATATATATATATATATATATATATATATATATATATATATATATATATATATATATATATATATATATATATATATATATAATTGCGACTTCTGAGAAAACATTTAGGACTATTTGGGATTTAATTCCACATATTGTAAGTTCTTTTTACTTCCATTTTGTATTATAGACAAATTAATTATTTGTTGAGTTTATATATATATATATATATATATATATATATATATATATATATATATATATATATATATATATATATATATATATATATATATATATATTTATAAACTTTTTCTAGTTGTTGGGTTTTGTCCTTTTATGTTACTTAGTTTAAGACCATAGGGTCCAAACAGACATAACATGCACATTAATTGGTCAATATTTAGATAGTTCAATTACCTTTTGACAATTGTCACAAATAAGGAAATGCACACAAAGTACACAGGTAAAGATTAACGAAAATTATGTGGTACTTGCGCACTTAATTTTAAATATGAATGAGCAATTTAGATTGTCACCCATAGATCCGGGTAGTTATTAAATATAGCAGTAGAATCGTGCACATTTCTTGTTCATCTGTAATTAGTAAACAACGAACCCGTCTATGGCCATAATGCATACGAAGACACAATGAAGACTGTGCGTGTCAGTAATTGTACGGTAAGACTTTTATAGAAAGAGGAAATAGTAACAGCTCCCACAGCTTAAAAAAACGGAAATAAATATATATTGGTCAAGAGCTAAGGAAAACACCTTTGTTTTCATTTCTTGGTGTTTCGACTTAATAGTCTTAATCTGAGTTTATTAAAATCAAGAAATTCATCTCTCTAAGTTGCAAAACGAACATTTAAGAGAAACGTATAGTATTCTGAATTAAATCATAAATGATCCTGAAAGTTGTGTTACCAAGTCCAACAGTATAGAATGCTTGAATTAATTCTAATTTTGAATGTGCTGCTGTACCATTAGTCTTAACTTTATTTATATATCAACAATGAAATTCTTTTTAATGTCATCGAATGAATTTTACAATCATCCCAACCTATTGTTTTAGTTCAAAGGTCACCAAGCACTATAATGCCAAGGAATACTATATATATATATATATATATATATATATATATATATATATATATATATATATAATATCAATACTATTTCTGGAATAGATAGACTGTTTCAGACTGTCCCTAACTGTTTTTCATTACTCCAGATAACTAACCGGTATTAGCAACATTGTATCTTAATTAATACGTTAAAATTTAAGTTAGAATCCTCAGCACTTGTTTCTGTAAGAAGTATGAAATTATTCTGCGGAACAATAAAGCTCATACTATATATTCGAAAGAATATTATTTTTAAAAGTTTCTTTGTCGATTACCAACAACTGTCACATGTGCGAGGCAACGTTAGGTTGGACAATTTAATCGTTTCGGTTCACACTTTTAGCAAGTCATCTATCTTCTCTTTCAAATATGACAAAATAGCTCTCTATAAACGGAGGCGTAACTGAAATGGATTGCATAGTAAGAAAGCCAGTGGAAACTAGCGGAGCCAACTCTAATCCACTTACATTCATAACTATCAGAGTCGATATTTTATATTTTGATTACATATGACTAGACAAAACATCACAAACGTTTGATATCATCCGTCTCTCATTGGTCTTTATTGATATTGTGTGTTGAGAAAGAATATTTAATCACATTAATGTGACGCCTCGATAACTGGAAAAATGTTACCGTAAAGGCAATTGCAATTTATAAAACTAGAGCTCGAACCCACGCAGACAGAGGTGAGATGGCAGTGATCCATAAATCGTGGCCCCCTCATAATGTGTTGAGCAAGAATATTTAATCTCATTAATCTGACGCCCAGATTACTGGAAAATTTCGCTATTAAGATAATTGCAATTTTAAAAACTAGAACAAAGCGTGCAGATGTAAAATATCTAGATCTACAAACCTTGTCTGTTATTGAATATTTCTCTAAGGACATGTGTATTCGATGGTTCATAACTAGCTATCTTTACTTTGAACATAAACTCCTATTGCTGTGATTTTCTTACCTATATCAATCAGTATTAGGTTTGCGTCCGATATATGCGAGATTCTATGATGAAAATTGTGTATAGTAAAATAGGGACATGATAGAGTAGTTTTACTGGACATTGCACATGATCTTAGTGTGTCTGCATAGCAAAGATAAGAAACTCTAATTGGAATGAGAGGAAAGTGAACAAACGTTTCAAATTTCCCTTAACTTGATCCAAGACAATAGTTATTTACTGACCATGAATCTCCTGAGACTGTACAGTGGTCGCTGGCTGTTAAACAAAATGTGGATAAACATACGTTGTAGTAGGTACTCAACTCTTGTGTTACAATGCGGCTGAAGACTAATTTACGAGAGGCCACGAGCTGAAGATTTGTAGCATTTGTTAAACACGTGTTTCAAAGTGACAGTAGAGTATGTAACGAATGGTCGTGATTTGAAGAATTACTATATGTTTTCAGCATGAGTATTACAAATACGGAAGCTTTTTTTCATACATATGTAAATAAAAAGTTCGCCGAATACACTTAGTAGCAAATATATTGTACACTCTCTGAAATGGAAAGAGTTGAAATTGTGGTTATTTCTCCATGTAGTATCACTGTGAAGCAGAAGTTGCCTCCAATATTTTAATTGTTTGCGATGACCATGCTGTGTTTGGTACACGTTTTAAAAACTTCTGCCTTACCAGTATATGGATAAAGTCATCTCTTTAGTTTCAGCTTCCGTGGTCAATTCATAACATATGTTAAGCTATATCTCACTTCTATGCTTGCTATCTTTATCTAAATACATCGGACAATATTTGTTACTCTAGATGTTCGTCAATATTATTTTGAATAATAATTGTTTGTTATCTCTACCTTATATTATCTCTATGTATTGTTTAGTTTCAATTTTAGTATGTTAGAATATGTGCACACGAAAACTCTCAAAACATGGAATAGGTATTACAACACACACAAGGTCGTTACAAGTTCTGTGCTCACCTTCACAGGTGATCTTGACTGTGGCGGTTACAACAGCAGCGAGCTCGGCAGCTTGGTTTACATATAGGAAGTAGGATGGAGAGGATGCAATCTTCTTCATGTCCTCCGTAGGACCAGCAGCAATCCCAATACCTAACATCAGAAAGAGACGTCTTTATACACAATAACTCCTTTTTCAGTGTTTGATGTTACTTACAACAAAATCCATAGCGAAATGCATCCTGCTATTCGTCTCCATGAAACTGAGAAAACATAAGTTTGACTGAAAGTTTCTCAAAATATTAAACAGTTGCAACTCTATTTTAATTTACTTCACATATAGTTATTAACAAGCGAGATAATAAATGTCCTTTTGCTTTTCTCTTCTTTCACCAGCATATGCTAGCATGTGTTATTGTGTGTATGATAATGTGTATATCTTTCAAATTATTTATACTTAAATGTTTAGATCTGCTTTTAATCAATACAACACGAAGGACATTAAAATCTTTTACTACTATCAGTCAACATAAAATCGTGATTTAATCGATATCCATGATAGTATATACTGCTGACATTTTAAAGCAACACCAATGTTTACAGAGTCCAAAATGTATCTAAAAGCCTTAGGAATTGACGTGTAGTTTATTTAATTGGTGATATCACCAGAGACTTGGGAAATAAAGCGAGCGATGATTAATATGGTGAACACACGGAAAAAATAGATCCAAATCATTATATTGGGAGCGGTCGTCGCTTTGGTGCCCTATCATTATTGGGACGTTTTTGGTCGGAGCAGATTATCTTTAGAGCAGGTGGTTGCTATTGACTAGATAAGGGGCACGCAGTCCTTATATCTAGGTTGTCGTAAGAGGAATGCGGCCGTTAGGGGCAGTTTTTCTATTATGGTAGAAAGTTGTTGTGGACATATCATATATAGGGGCAGAATATAATTAGGGCAGATGGTCGTCATTGCAAATGTATCTATACAAAGGAACTTACCTATAACGAACATTCGCAATGCTTGATTTAACTTGAGTGTATTAGCAATCTTGAACGCGGCGTCTCTATCAGAATATAAGTCCCCGTCCGTAAGAAGTACAACGTACATTACAGCACTTGACCTCCTCGTTAGGTCCAAAACATCACTGGCTTTGGAAAGGCCAGAGGAAATAGCAGTTTCTCCTTGGCGATATTTTATCTTTTGAACTGCGCTTTTTATACTGGTTTTGTCGAAATACGTTTTCAAGTCGAATTCTATGAAGCCTTGAGTATCAAACTGTACAACACCTATATGAAACTCTTCCTCGCCAATTTGAACCAAATCTGTAAACTGCTTTACAAATTCCAGTTCCGACTCAAATCCTTCAACTTCCATGCTACCAGAAGAATCTAAGACAAACACAACATCCACAGGGTCCACTGTACACGTGTCTATGAGGAAAATAGTAAAGATTAAGTTGTATCATAGTTGCCATTTACATAATTATCGATAAGAAAAGTAGGAGAAATACATTCTGTTGAGCTCTGTAGTGTTGAATGAACTGGTATCTATCTCCGTATGATTTGAGAATATAACAAATGCAAGTTACCGCTTATTCCACGGCTTTCCTAAAAATATTGAAAGCACTTGCGAATTTTGAAACATACTATTCTCAAAATTAAAATAACGCCCATTATGATAGTAATATCAGAAATGAGGGAATAGTGCGAAGAGTATTCTAGAACTCTAATATAGGTAGGTATACATTTATGTATTCTAAAATATATATATATATACATATATATATATATATATATATATATATATATATATATATATATATATTCGCTGTGTATCTGACTAGGGATGTTGATTATATATACAAAAGAATACAAACATATTAGTGGATCATCATGGGCCAGCAGATATCCTTGATTTATAGCTGAATCGTTTGAGTGGACGTTAGGTTATGCAGATACGCAATAATTTTTAAATCCATTGTATACGCCACTGCACTGAAGAAACGCATAATGAAAGAAGCACATGAAGCTTGCTGCAAAGTCCTATAAAAAAGAAATGCTAATTCATAATCACAAGGCGCTATTTGCTGTTCATATTAAACCTACAAAGCTTGCTTTGGGCCTTTGCAACTGTTTAACAGACAGGAAAACATCGTTCTACTTCTGGTCGACCTATTTTAGATGACATGTGTTTCTCTCCTTGCTTTGGCCGACTGGTCCCATATCTGACACCGGTTTCCAGTCCACCCAATGGAGCACTTGTGCTTACCCCCACCCCAACCCCCAACCCCACCTCCACAATGCATTCACCATCATTTTGAAACGGATTTGAGATACAGAGGTCAGCCAGCAATATCAGCAACATTCCTATCTATCTAATATATACTTGCTCATTAATTTGTTATGAAGAATATGTTGGCAACATAATGATAACACACAGACAACAAGGCGTTCACTATTTAACGGTATTTTTAACTATTGCCATTTCTTTTCTTAAACCTACTTGGTATTTCACTATGATTTGAGCACTGTCACTGTCTTCCTTCTTTGTTTATTGATGTCTGACAATTTGAACATTTTCAAAATGGTTAGTCTTCTTATAACATGTATGCATCAATTATCCAAACATCTATACTGTGTTGGATGTGTGTGTTATTGCATCCAATTATCCAAACATCTATACTGTGTTGGATGTGTGTGTTAATGCATGCATAATATGAGGATGCAATTTTTATAGTTATAAACATAACTCCTACTACGAAATAACTTTCTTAATAATAAAGCTATTTCTAAACATAACAAATTGCACTTGATTCGTAATAAAATCTGCATTACTGGTAAGAATTTATCAGTTCTAAACCATCACCTTATATTGGTAACTCTGCATGTGGTGAAAGCTTAGAGGTGTTGTATGTAGAGAAAATATACTTCAAGAGAGAGAGAGAGAGAGAGAGAGAGAGAGAGAGAGGGGGGGGAGATGCAAACAGTCTAGACTACAGAAATTGATAAGCCAAAACCTACGTGCAATTAAGTTCGCAATATGTTAAACATTGTTTTGGTTTAGGATCTCAATACTATCTAATATGAAATGTAATGTTACAAATGTTCATATGTTTAACAGTATAGATCTCTGTTATCTAATGTGAAATGTAAAATTGCTGCAGGACTGCTGTGGATAGACCGTTGGCTCTAGTGACATAGCCAAACCAATTCAGCTTTCTCTTTTTGACGGTGGTGAGGAGGTCTTTATAATGGCCTACTGTGTGCCTGATGGTGTTACGCACTTCTTCATTTGTACTGTGATCCATGTAACCGATGCCAAAGATTGTTCTGTAGCATCTGAGTTCGAGTGCCTGGAATCTTCGTTGTAATTCTGCAGCTAGGGTCCAAGCCTCACATAAATACAAGAAGAATGAGATGACTAGTGTTCTCAATAGTCTGATTTTAGTTTTCAGACAGATATTCTTGTCTCTCCAGATCAGTCTTAGTTTTGACATAGCTGCCGTTGTTTGTGCCCCTCGTGACAAAATGTCTGCTCTTGATTCCCCTTTCAATGATTATGTAACCAAGATATTTGAACTGCCCCACTGTTTCCAGTTCCTGTCCTCTGACTTTAATCTTCGTTGAAATTATTTTGCCACTGTTGTCATCAGCTTTGTCTTCTCGACGCTTATCTCCATGTCCAATCTGTAAGATGTTTCATCCAGGTTCTTCACTAATGTGGCAAGCTCGTCTTCGCTGCCTGCCAGCCCATCAATGTCGTCTGTAAAGCATAGGCTGATGATGTTACGCCCTCCAATGCTGACTGTCCCACAGTGGTTTTTCACGGCATCGCTCATGATGCGCTCTAAGTAGATGTTTAAAAGCGTGGGTGACAGGGGACAGCCGTGACGTACTCCAACTGTTGTCTTGAACCAGTCCCCAACATACACTTGAGCAATTACTGCAATGGTAGCCTTGGCGTACAGGTGTTGGATGGTATTGGGCAACTGTTGACCCATGTTGTACTTCTTCATTGTGGCCCGCAATGTCTCAGGCCAAACTTTGTTAAAACTATTCTTACAAAGTGATCCGCCTTTCGGAATAACCCATACTCAGTTAACAACTTTCCTGAAACCCATCACCCGCAATATACCATCAAATCTCCATTTGAAGTGATTATCAACAAGTTATATACTATTTAAGACCCAGTTATAGAATGTGTAAAACGTCGTTTCTAGTGACCATTATCCAGTCAGTTACTCTTCCACACACAGTTATATATTATGCATTACACACATTGTACCATCATCGCACAGTTCTGTATGATCATCAGTCACTTATTAACAATTCCTGATCCAGTTGATTACAATCACAACCAACCGCTCCTGTGGCCTAGTGGCTAGAGCGGACGACGTGGAAGCAGGAGGTCGTGAGTTCGATCCCCGGCCGAGTCATACCAAAGACTTATAAAAATGATACTAACAACGGCCTCGCTTGACGCTCAGAATTAAGAGGTTAGTGTTAGGACTGGTCGGCCTGGTGTCAAGATAATGTGACTTGGTGGAACATCATGCTATATGTCTGCGGCATAATGCACTAGTGTTAAACATCACTATAAACTGCCTCACTGCAGACATCGTAGCGATATAACTAAAAAATTGCTAAAGCTACGTTAAAACTCCTAATCAAACAAACAAACAAACAAAAAACAATCACAAATAATACCGTATCATACAGACGTAATTAAAATTATATCATATACTTATGGGGTGATTGCCTTTTCTAAGTTGATAAATGAATAATACATACAGATATTAGATTTTGATTTACGTATTAATTTTATATTTGATAAATGTATAATCAATACCGATATTCGATGCAGATATATGTGTTAATTTTCAAAGTTGATAAATGTATAATCCATACAGGTATTAGATGTATACATATGTAGTGTCGTTCTTCAGATTAAAGGAAGACTGTAGGTAGAAATTGTCTTTCTTTCCAATGGTTAAAATGAGCAGCCCAGTAAATAATAACAGCCATGTTTCTGAACTTTAACCTCTTCATGTGCACGTCCGTATGGGAATGCATACGATGTTTTGCAAATTTACCATTTAGCCAAGTTGTAGTAAATACGTGATCGTTTGCCGTGATGAAAACGAGACTTATTTTCGTGTCTATATGACTGGTCAAGTTGTGGAATACAATTTTCTGTTGGACAGTTGACGGCTTGTGACGGGTACGAACGTTGTTGCCTTTCTCCGTTTTCCATTGTAGAGGGTGTGGTTTTGAAAGAAACATTAAACCTCACACAAGTTATGTATTTGCTTGAAAAATAACTTTTCTAAATATTTTATTTTCAGCTTTAATTTTTAATTTTTTTAAAATCAATTTTCGTTTGAAATTTTAGTCATAAATTTGTATTTCTGAATTTTAACTGTCATTTTTTTCTATTTTAATCATTTGGTCCTCATTTTCAATTTTAGGGTGATGATGTGCCTTGTATAGAAGTTTTATTCCAACCAAAGAGTGGCTAATACAATGTAAACGTTTATATTCAGGAGTATTTCTACTTAAAATATAACCTTCTGTCTATCTGTACACCCGCCAGTCCTATTCTAGAATTTCTCGAACAGACAAGTCTTGTTGAAAATGCATTTCTAAAACGATTCTCCATTGAATTGCAACCGATGCATCCTGAATACAGAAAAGTCACTCGACAATGAGGACATGGCTAAAGAAATTTGTTACTATCGGTTTGTTGTCCTGTATCATCCATTTTAAAAGCGATTGTTATTATACAGTATAATATGAAGCTAGCGATAAGGAAGAAACGTTTCGGAAACGTACTTATCGATCATTAAAGTCGCAAAGAATATGAATGCAGGAAATACATCGGTTGTGCAGGTGAAAACGTTTTAAGGTGCTAAGATTTCACTACATTCCCATCAGGCTTCTGACGAGAGCATTACTGCCTCCCTTGTGCACAGCATTGACTCCCCCCCCCCCACACACACACACAGCATTTAGTCAAGCCACTGCTCATAAAACAATACAAGAAAAGAAACATCACCTTACCCCCAACTCCGATACATATTTATACCTATCCGGTGCGTAAAATATCTTTTCACGATCCTGGTGATCCCCCGCTACCACACCCCAAATCCCGCGTGAGAGAGAGAGAGAGAGAGAGAGAGAGAGAGAGAGAGAGAGAGAGAGAGAGGAGGAGGAGGAGGGGTAATGGCGAATATAGACGAAATTATTAACCTTATGTCGCCCTCATTGTTAACCACACACAGTAGGCTTGGATGGACTTCAGATTTTTTTACATGGTCGTATTCGCTGTCTTTTTCCACCAAGTATGTTTTCGCCCATATATAACCTATCATGTATTAAAATGGTATTAAAGCAATAACAAGAACGTAACATAAAAGTACTCACCGATAACAACAGCCGGTACGATTACTAACAACAGGCCAACTGACCACATCTTGCTCTCAATACGGGGAGGTAAGCACCTGCACGTCGAGTCTGCACAAAGAGGTGTAATACTAAATATTACATGAAGCTTTGTACAATTGGTCACCCAACAAGATGGAATTGTAAGGGGATTTTACACGCTTCTAAAATTAGAATACCGTTATCACTGAGTGTTAGCAACACAATAATGTGTTTTCATTCGTCAACATTTTTATGTTTGTTCAAGCATTACATTACAGAAGGCAGTGTATGTGTTCTATTTGAATTATGCAATGTAAGTTTATTGATGTACGATAGTTACGGTGTGTGTGTGTGTGTGTGTGTGTGTGTGTGTGTGTGTGTACATTCGTTATATCTGGTGCAGTTAATTTCAAGGTTTTGGCTGGCCTAAAATATATATTTTGTGCGTAAATCAAACTATGTTAAGGGTGTAGAAACACATGTTATCTTAAATTATATTCATTGTTCCAATGTAGATTAAGTTCTTTTGTGTATATGCGCATATTTCATTAGTAGCTAGAAGGGAGTATTGAAGGTCATATAGGGAATATACATGTGACCATTGGTTAACATGCATAGGACGAATTGGCTCATACGGTAACTCAGTTCTTAAATTATTCCATGGGTTAAGCGGGCGATGGAATTATAGTGTCAGAAGTGTTTATAGTGTTGACAGTTTTATAAGGTAAAAATGTTTATGGGGTCAAATGATTTATCGGGTCATAAAAGTATATAGGAACAAACGGGTTTGGTAACGTTAATTTCGTATGTGCAATACCTACTTTTACAATCTAGCACACCGCATATACATCTACACCCACCCCCTATAATGCAGTCGACACTTTATGACTAAAATCCAAACAAACACCCCTACAATTCATACGGATTTTTTTTTACTACTAACCAATGACCACCCCACACCCCTGCCATCCAGCCTGAGTTGTTTGACTACTATCCAAGCACACACCCCTACTATCCAGACAGAACGTTTGGAAACTAACTAAGCACAATCACTTACAATCCAGTCAGTGCGATTTGAACACTGTCCAAACACACACCCGTACTATCCAAAGAAAGGACATGACATTGTTAATACACACGTTCATAAACAAAGTCATACACACAGATAAAAACATATTATCACAAAGAGCAGGTAGGATGTGCACAAAATGTGACAAGAAACGCACACATTCACACAAACATACACCTATACTATCACACACACCGAAGGTTAATGAAAATGTTATATACACACTAGAATATACTTACATATAAATTCCAACTATCATACGAGATGGGGTAAAATGGAGTTTTAAGTTGTATTGATCAATAACACAGGCATGTACATTGTTTTCGTAACTAAGATAGGTATCTCTCATTTCTAAATGGGGGGGGGGGGCTGAGAATGGCAGCTGGAACTGTTTACCAAAGTATGTTAACATAAAATAAACTGCTTCATAGTTCTTCTTCTCTACAAGCGTCTTCCCACGGCGGCTCCATAAACCAGTGATCTCTTTGGACAAATGTGCCTCCTAATAAATTCTTCGTTTCATTATTACCCTGGCTGTAATCTTAGTGACGGCTTGTGCTACATTGACAGGACACAAGGTACTAATTACATGGAAGATCTGTGAACCAGTCTAGAAACGAGTGAATAAATAATCGATAGGGGTTTGGTGGTTGATAATTGGTTAATAATGAAAAGTAAAATTTTAGTACAAATATCTTTTGAGAGCTTATCCTATCGATAATATAAACCAAAATATTGATAATATTATATTGATGCAATATTAGTATTACAGGATTGTCTTAAGAGTACTAAAAATGAAAGTAGCACCTGATTAATTTCGGTGCAGAATCAACAACATATGTTTCACACACATGTAAAAAAAAAAATAAAAATGCCGTGGCTCATATGGTATTCTCCACACAGAACCATGCACCAAGGATAGTTGTGCATAGAGAAAGATAGTTCTCATCATTATCTCCCAGAAATGTAAAGTTATTAAACTTTTGAATATGATGGTGTTTCCATGTTTACTATGGGAGTTGAATTAGTACCGTGACTCCTATATGCGACCTATACCATAATTGTAGCCTGTTGTTTCCATGGTTACCACGTCCATCCAGGGTATCATCTTGGTGGTTTTTGCATATGACAATCATAATAGAGTCTTTTATTCGTGGTTTGCATTTGATGTTGGAGAAACACAATCTATACAAATAGAATCATGGGAAGGGTTGTATAAACTGGAATAGCTCAGTCTATGGAACAAAGAGAATATGCTCATTAGACTGCTTATGAAAAACACTATGATCACCTTGATAGCAATTGACTATTGCATCTATTGCATCAGATAAATTGCTTATTAATTTTGTATTACATGTATGATATTTGTTAACGATTTTCACCTCTTAGTCAAGTACAAAGTTGTTCTGCATCTTTCCCCTCAGTGTTTTAGTTCAGCCTGGCATCAAATCAATTAATATGCTCTGATCCTTTATGAAACTTCTATGATTTCGAGCTAGATGGCATGCATCAACATGATTTAAAGGACTGTTTCAGTTATTCCTTACCTTCTAAGGTCCAGGCTAGCCCTATAACTATCAATGTCTGAATGAGTTGTTGTTGTTGTAGGATTGAACGCCATTTTTAGCACGATTTAGGCTTTACGCGGCCAGTATTAATGGTGGAGAAAGAACCCGAGAAAACCCCCAGAAGAAACCACCGACCCACGAGACGCTACTGGCAAGCCTTCTTACATACCCACATTGGCGGAATCCGAGACTCGAACCCAGGCAGACAGATGTGAGATGGCAGTGATCCGTAACGGAGAGCGGTTTAGACCACTCGGCCACTCGGGGCTCTGAATCAGTTGTAATGTTGCGTACATCTAGATTGTCTGTTTGCTTCAAACGTATAAGCCCCTCCTTACAAAATGTGTATTCATCTCCAATATTTGTTTGTAAACTTGCATTTGCTGAGCAGGGATACAATCGGGCTTCATCATCAGATGCATGCATATCCCCAATATGCATAGTTTGTTCTTTGTAGTTATATTAATTACCATTTTCTCAGGAGTAGTGTCTTAAATTAGAATGTGTGTGCACTGGGTAGCAGGTTGAAAGGGTGTTATACCTGCTCCACAATAAATTGCATTATTATATGTTGAGTCACACTGAATATCAAATATATATGTATTATTTCCTATCATAGAGTTAAACTCCCTGACATCTTTTCTATGTTCTGCTATGTTTCTCATATTGGTGCATTCAATATTTTGGCAAACATTATTTGAACTTTTCTGCATCCGTTTATGGGGGGGGGGGCAGGGACATTTACACTTTAAAAATAGTTCTCAACCGTTCCTTTTCAGTCGAAGTCGATGAAAGTCCAATCTGCATCGCACTATTTACACGGGCAGGTTACTTCTACGACCTCTCCTTGGCATTTCTTCATACAGTTGAATCATTCTTGATGTATATCTGCGTGTCGAACATATTGGTCTCTCCTGCTACACCAGACCTATTTTCTCTTCATGTTCCAAATCCCGTGATAGAAAACCTTGACAGTCAGGATGATGGAACTGGTGCTTTCAGAGCACAGTATTCCACATCTCGGCATTTTTGCATGTGTGCATTAACTGATATGCATTTTGTGCACCAGATCTTTTGAGGTGAATCGATGAAAACAAACTTCATGTCAGAAATGTGGTTTCATATTTGAAACAAAATCTATTTATAAAGGCAACATTGCTCTGCACTTACTATCAAGTGATTGTATAGAATCATTTAGCTGTAAATCAGAGCTTGCTACTTGATATGCCAAATCAAAGTATATTACCTCCCCTTTGACTGTAAACGAGTGATTGCAAGGTTTGCTTTGTTTCTCTTGTTACGTATATTTGATTTAAATAATTTATTTATTTTTGTCAGATTCAAATTTGACATTTTGGATTACAAAATTCATTTATTGGGATTGGGAAATGTTTCTAGAAATTTTCACTCTAAATGTAAACAACAGATGTTAACCTCATTTTCTGACCTTGCTTCAGAGTGTAAAAAAGCTTCTAAAGTGATTGGTGGATTCCAAGGACATTAGAGCTTTATTTTAAAATTGATTAGTTGATTCCAAGGACATCTTTCTAGATCATACTGTATACGTGACTTTGGGTTCGTTCTGTGACCTTCTAGAAAATCACGTGACACCTTCTGTTAACGAGGGAATCAGTATATAGCTGTGCTTTAGAAACTAACGGTTCAGTAGTTAGTCTGGGCTTTAGAATTCAAAGATGTATGTGTTATTGTTTGAGTGTAAATTATTTCAATTAATTTGGGATCAAGAGGAATTTATTGTGTTATTTATCTAGAAATTGCTTGTGCTCATTTGAATTATTATAAACCTAAAACTGACTTCATCACGTGACATCGTCGTCCATATTGGATTACATCGTCAAGATTCGAACCGGGAACTATTAGGACATTTTATTATCAGGACTCTTGCAATTCCACTAGTGGAGTATATTGTTAATTCTTTTTGGATTGATTTTTGGACTTGATTCTCTAAAACTGTAAGTTTAAATATTTTCTTTTATGAAAATATTTGTACTCAATAAATTATTTGTTAAATTTGTACAAGCTTGTTATTTTCACTTTTTTCTATATTGCTGCTTATTCAAGAATAAACATGTAACACTCTTGTTTTCAATAATTTATGCATTTTATTCAGCGTTATATTGAAAAGTAAAGACCTTAACACGGCTTGTAGTGGAAATTAGCCGCAATAATGATTTTAAGCTTTTTTCTTAACATTTTATGAGTTTTGGGTAAATGTAGGGTATAGATTTATGAATTATACGACTTTAATATGCAATTCTATCTATTACTTAAATTTACCAAGTATGTTATGCAATGATATGTTATATCACTGTCTGAATATTGCAGAGAAACATGTACATGCTTTGGCATTGCAAAGTTTTCCACTTATTTATTCACCTCCAGCTTACTTCTTAGCTTGGGCCACAGCAGGTTTTCAGCAGGCTTTCAATCTCAACATCAATGTTATATTATAATAACATTGGATAGCTTTTTTAAATTTGTGTATTGTTATCTTTATGTAACAGACCACAAGAGGCTTTTTATTTTGCATTGATGCACATTTTTTCTCCTTGTTATGGGGAACATTACCAGGCTTGAATAAATTACTGTCTATTCTTTGGTTCCTCACCCTTCCGAATAGGCTTATACTAAACTGTAGCACTTATTTATTCTTCTGTATAAAAAAAATATTATAGAACTTTTCATCGGCTTTTATACCTTTTCCTTGAGATTTGGGGGTGATAAAATCACATGTGTTGATAGTTTAAATAATTTTGGAATGTCAGGATCTTTTGATGCTTCATGGATATGTGTGTTTGTCTTAGCCACAGAAGGACTATGGCCTTTTATCATTTTGATCATTCATGTGGCACAATTATTTGTTTGGTTCGATAGATATGAATAGGGATGCACTGCATCTTATTTATGTGAGAGTCAGCCAGAAAAGAAATGCACGTTTCAACTTTAAAACATTTAAACTTGTATTATAGCCAGTGAGAGATAAACAAACAATTCATCATGTAAATTGTTAATCTGTGATGTCATTCTTGTTAATGTCAACATCTTTGTGTTTCTTGTGTGTAGCATGCATGCCATAGAAATTTAACATGAAAATACAAATGCAGCAACAATTATTTTAATTCCAAGAATAAGCCCCTTAAAAGTACAATGCAACACAGCCACATGTAATGCGGATACAATTTATTTATATACATTGGTATCACATAATATGAAATTACACTATTATCCTTGCACAGTCATGATTAATTCTTTCTTACAATTATGCTCTTTTATCAATGTGGAAAATACATCTTTTTCTAAATAATTTAAATCTGGTTACAGGACACACGGTACTAATTATACGGAAGAACTGTGAACCAGTCTAGAATGGGTGAAGGAATAATAGAGTATATACGGGCGGCTTGGTGGTCCATAATTGGTTAATATTGAAAAGTAAAATGTTAGTAAAAACATATTTTGAGAGATTATCCTTCTATAATTTGTGTTTCATGCATTTTTAGATTTAAAAACGAAATGCCGCGGCTCGTATGGTGTTCTCCACAAAGAACCTTGCACCAAGGATAGTTGTGCATGGAGAAATATAGATCTGATCATTAGCACCCAGAATTTGTAAGCTGCTGTTGAATATAATGGTGTTTTTATATGTTTACTATGGGAGTTGATTTAGTACCATGACTCCTATATGGACTGTGTAGTCCGGGTAAAACCGTTTGTCAAAGCAGGTGTTGTCTTGCGACTCTAGGACTTAACCTAAGTAAAAGAAAGAAATGAAATCAAGAGTTTATGTAAAATCAAGTTATTATACATGTTTAAGCATTGTCCGACATTCAGTCGTCTCCGTTAGAAGGTTTGCCTGCAGCGGTGCTATTGCTTGGACCTCCTTAAACATCATTGCCATTAGTGGACGATTTCAGAAAGAGACGTATGGAAGAAATTTAGAAAATTTTAGAACGACATTAAGAAGCAGAAGAATTTATTAAAGAACAACAAAGTGACATGAAAGAAGAAAGCGAGAACAAGAAAACGTTGAAGAATGTAAGACAAAAGAAACTAGAGGCAACAAATCGTTTTGTGATCTACAATAATTTGGGCGGAGTTAAAGTATCGCAAGCAATTGTTTGAGTCTATGTTATCTAAATCGAAGAAAAAGAGATGTTCACGTGCCAAGATTTCTAAGCCTTCCATCATCATATCCTCTCTCAACGACACCAAAATACGAGCAGTGGCTGATACTTCCATTACCAGAGCATCAACATCAACAGGATCAATAGGTGGAAATGACCGTGGAAAAGAATTGAAACATAAAACTGCGGATGACAAGTCTCAAAGTTTTCTTACAAAAGAAGCAAATTACATAGTAAAATGTTCTTTCGCAAATACTACTCAATCATTTAGATTCAAATAAAACTTTTTCAATTACACTATGATATAATTGTTTGAATCGATGATTGTGTGTTTACGTATCATATCCATAGAAAAAATGTCAAGACAAAGAGACACTTAAGTTCTTTTTGGGGCATAATGTCTTTGTTTTAAACTTGAATCACGACGACAATTTCATAACTCATCACAAAATTTTATTTTCGTCTTCCATCTGTCTTATATTTCAATTTCTTCACTAGCATTGGCTTTTCCTCTTTAGTTTTCTAGTTGTCTAGATTTCTTATAGAACGTGACAAATATAGGTATTTTTAATTCTTTTGCTTTTGACAAACTCTCCTCCTTTCACTTCTCCTGCTTCGTTTCATATATATTTGGACACTTTAAATACTAATATCCTTTTCCTGACTATGACAACAGATATTTCTAGTTGTATCTCTATTATTCCTGTCGTTCGTTTGCTCTAATGCCCAGTTATTTATCTCGTGAGAGACATAGAAGATGTTCTCTAAATCTCCGACCAGAAGGGCAACATGTTTACACACGTCTTCACTGCTTGTTTAGCAATGTTGAGGGAATCAAAATACGATTTACTGACGGGTAAAAAATGAGGATGTACAAATTCGCGGCGAACGTGATAGGTGTTTCCATCTTCTTCGTCAGTGGTCGTGCCAGAATGCACGTTGAAAGGAATGACACACAGTAACGGTTCAAAGGCGTGTCCAACCATGTTGTACTCCACCACATAAGAGTACACTAAACTCAAATTGACTCCTTTATTCAGTTTCTGTAGTCAATGACCTGCGAAGCGTCGATCCAAGAATCAAAACTGATAGAATTATTTGTTTGCCACGAACGAGCTTTACTTAAAGTAGGCCAAACATGTTTTTTGTGGTGTGTCTATCAAGGATAACGGGTTATGAATAATGAATTTTATGTTGTGTGCATCAATTATCTTATGTTAGGTGTCGTCCGTATATTATAAGGTGCTTGTGCGATCAATGAATTGCATTTAAATTAGCTTCAACAATGTGTGTCGCATGTGTTGAGTGTCCATCAAAGGTTAATTGTTATGATCAATTAATTTAATACAATTAGGTAAAACGTCGTCTGTCGCACGTAGCCTGTCTAACAAAGGCTACTTTTTACAACCAATTAATTTTATTTAAATTAAGTCCAACAATTTGTGTTCAGTGACACATGTCTAACAAGGGTTATTTCTACGACCGATGAATTTTATTGAAACTAGGATTTTATGATCAAACTTAATATGCAATATTTTGTCATCCATACTGCCGATAGTGTTGATTATGAATTACGTCAGCCCATATTAATTGATGTTTCGAATTATGAATGGCTGAGTTTCATGCTACTCTGGAGACTGTTTATCATATTAGAATATTCTCACACTACATGGGTTTTAAGATTAGAATATTCTCACAATATATTGTTTTTAAGATTAGAATATTCTCACACTACATTGGTTTTAAGATTAGAATATTCTCACAATATATTGTTTTTAAGATTAGAATATTCTCACACTACATGGGTTTTAAGATTAGAATATTCTCACACTATATTGTTTTTAAGATTAGAATATTCTCACACTATATTGTTTTTAAGATTAGAATATTCTCACACTATATTGTTTTTTAAGATTATAATATTCTCACACTATATTGTTTTTAAGATTATAATATTCTCACACTATATTGTTTTAAGATTAGAATATTCTCACACTATATTGTTTTAAGATTAGAATATTCTCACACTATATGGATTTTAAGATTAGAATATTCTCACACTATATGGGTTTTAAGATTAGAATATTCTCACACTATATTGTTTTAAGATTAGAATATTCTCACACTATATTGTTTTAAGATTATAATATTCTCATACTATATTGTTTTTAAGACTAAAATTTATTCGCTCGATAGTGTTTAACAGATTATAATTTGCTCATGCTAGACTATGTTTGAAATAAGAATGTACTTACACTTGTTTTATAAGCTTAAAAGATTACGATTCCAGATTGGATCAATTATTTTTGAATTATGTATTTGGAAATAATGGTAATCTTTAATATAATTGGCTGAAACTGTTACCATTCTGAATGATCGTATTACTGAGGTTATTTTTTATCACACTTTTTTTCTGCGAGTTGATATAATCGTAATTTAGAATGAGTTCGTTTACAGCGAACATTTGGTAGAATTTATGAATAGTGAAAATCGAATCCATAATGGATGTTGTTTTTATCACCTGGGTATCCATGATATTATTACGTGGACTTCACGTGTGTGCATACATTGACTAAACAATCTAAAGATTAAGCTGGTGATGGCTCCTCTGACTTTACTTCTGATCAAGCCGTGATATTATCGGGCCTAATTTTCTATAGTCATTGACGTAAATAAAATTGACAAAAGTATCAACAATTTATTTTATTCTGGAAATAATAATAAAAAGTAAATGTGACCGTCAACCGTAGCAACGTAAGGAATATGAATGATATTGGGCACACGTTAATTTTTTTAATTTATAGTAAACAACTTGATTGTCATATTTACAATTATTTTGAATAGCACCCATATCCAGCTACGTAAAGCATATACTAAATTAAGACATCTTATACGTTTAGTAATTGGTTTTATTTCCTAGAAAACACTTTTTATTTTATTCATGCTATTGTTCTTGAGGTAAACAAAAGATCCAAAAGTTCAAGCCAGTAAGAATAATGGTACATATCCTCTAATATGGTAGGCAGGTGTTTAATCAGCTCTGTGGCTTTTTCATACATTAAACAACAGCGACATTATGTTACTCTCGGTGACCATTACATTTTACAAATTAAACAAATCTTGTCATTGTCAGTCTATTAAATGGTCAAACACACGTACTATAAGCTGGATATCATGATTCACTGCGCGTGATGTACTATATGATATTTATCTTAGAACTGCGGAAAAATATTCACGTATCTATTATCCTTTGGGTTGTGTTATCGGAAGAATATCAAGTTGAACATTGTGTCCCTGTTTTACTAAAGGGGAGTGATTCCGTACACTTTTTATGTGAAAAACAAATAAACGTTCTTTTTCAATATGGTGTCACGGTATGTTTCTTACGTGTAACATTTACTTGTATAAATATAGTATACTTTCATTCTTATGTATGCTTATTCATCAGTATTACAGATTAACCTGTAATCGGTTTATTTTCCTTGTATTCGAATAGATCGACAAAACGTAAGAGTTACAAAATGTACAGGATTTAGAGTGTAAACACATTGTACTACCAGAATTGTTGCTTCAATGATTTACATCATACTTGGCAGTTTCATTGTCAAGCGGCTCGAGCTACAATGATACTAGTTTAATTGTCCGTCCTAAGACGAGCGTGATAAAAGAAACTTTAAATAAAAATACCTAAGTAAATGTTATAAAAAACTGAGTTCGAATCGAAAAGAAGGTTGAACATAAAACAGAACAATAATTATAAACATTTTAAACATTGGGATGACGTAGGTTTCGTAATTGCAACCACTTGCTTGGCAGCTGGAAAAGACACGCACGCATAAAAAGGCGAATATCTCTGTTTATATGTAAGATACAAACAATTTAAAAAAATAGGTTTAGATTTTTAACTGAACTATCAAGAACATTTATTCATATATCACATAGACGGTCAAAAGCTTAGCAGATTCATATTTTATCGTTTTCGTATAAAAGTCTCCGAAAAGAGGAAACGCAATTCATGATATCCAGATTTACAAACCTGTTTCACAAAGATCTTCAGAAAACCCTGATGGACATCTGCACTGGAAAAAGTTTACAAAGTCCACACAAGTTCCTCCGTTCTGGCAGGGGCTACTGGCACACTCATTATAATCTGGAATAAACAATATAACATTCTGCGCATTAGTAAATAATGTTTGCTTCCTCCTCATTCATACTGTATTGTGAAAACAAAAAATCTTTCAGTAAAGGATGTATTTATAACAGTGGAGAAAGTCTAAAGGTATGATATTAAAGAGCTAGCCTCTCAGGGAAACTGTCATAAAATCCCTGCCTATATCCCAACATGGCAGCCTTTGATTTTGGTTCGAAAAGTGCCTTAGATTATCAGTACAAGTTATAGGTATTTGTTGCTATATCGTGGTTGACAGGAGACCGAAGACTCGACTAACATTAAAGTGTATTAGTTGCGACAAAATATCGTTGAATTGGTTGTATTGAAGATGAAGTTTATTGCCTATATACAGGAGACCAAAGAATTAATTAATATTGAAGATGGATTGTAAATACCATTACAAAAGATGGATGATTCAATTGGTGTTGAAGTTGCGTTTATTGGTTGTGGCAAGAGACTGGTGAAGTGATTAGTATTGAATATAAAGCGTTGTGTATAGAAAACGGATGAATTGATTGTTGCTGAAGATAATGTGTATTGCCTATTGATAGGAGACTGATTAATTAATTGATTTTGAAGATGAAGTTATTGGTTGTAGCAAGTGACTGGTAAATGGATTGGCATTGAAGATGCCGTGTATTAATTTTGGACAGAAAACTAACAATGTATTGTTGTTGAAGATGACGTGCATTGTATATTGACAAGAGACAGATTCGGTATTGAAAATGAAGTGTTTTAGTTTTCGGAAAGAGACCGATGAAATGATAGTTGTTGAGAATGAAATACATTTTTCATTGACTGGAGACTGATGAACTTTTTAGTATTGAAGATGATGTGTATTGCTTGTTGCCATGAGACCGACGATTTGATAAGTTTTGAAGATGACTAGTTTGATCGTAAAGATGAAGTTCTATGGTAATTGACAGGACTCCAATGACTTTATTGTTTTCGAAGATAAAGTGGATTGGTCGTTGACAGAACCCCAGTGATCTGATTACTACTGTAGATGAAATGTCTTTATTAGTATAAAAACTGAAGAGTATTTGTTACTGGCATGGGACCGATAACTGCATAGCTGGGTATTGCAGATAAAGCGCATTTTTAATGGATGTTTACAGAAGAGTGATGACTTTGTTAGTATTAAAGATGAATATTTTGGATTTTGACTGAAAACCGATGTATTGATTAGTATTGAAGATGATTATATTGCTTGTTGACAGATGATCGATGAAGCGATCAAATTTGAATATAAAATATGTCGATTATTGACATTAAACTGATATTTTGATTAGCTTTGGACATCAAATGTTTTGGTTTAAATACAGAAATATCTTCGCCTATTTCTCTCTATGTTTAATGCAGCTTGCATTATCCTATATACGTAGTGGGATATACCTTGATCTGACGTTAGTTTTTGACATTTTCGGTATATCTAGCAGTTGCATTGTAGAATCGGGCTAATTCGCAGACATGTAAACACAATATAAAGTTCAATTCTGTGTGTCGATTACATGTTGCATAGTCGATTTAATGAGGCAAAACATGGAGTGGAATTTCTTTACACTACAATATTGCATTATATTGATTATGATATTATCTTTATCGATCAAGAATGTATGGAGGCAAATTCATTTGTATTCAGCTATACATACATTTAACCTAGCATTTAGCTACACGTCAGAAAAGTTTTCATTTGCATCAGAAAAATAACAATTATAAAATGTTTATAAAGGTATTGATCAACATTTGGGGTTCTGACTGAAACAAAATTTCATAATTTCAAATATTGAAGAAGGATTGAAAATCGTCATGTATAGTCCATACCACTGTTGGTCTCATATTCGTTCTAATATTGGAAAGAATTCAGTACAAACTTATTGTCAGTATGGATGGAAACACTTCGGGAAGCACCTACTTGCGGTTGGATGGACAGACATCTCTTCAAAATATATTGTCGCTAGAGATGGGCATGAATAAACAGTTTTCGGTACGAATGTATCGTCGCTATAGTTAAAGAGGCATCAGTAAGAATTTGTTGTTGACATGGATGTACAGGCATCAGAACGAATTTATTGTCGGTATAAATTGACAGACTCGGTACGAATTTATTGTCGACATGGATGATCAGACTCTGGTACGAATTTATTGTCAGTATGGATGGACAGATTTCAGTAGGAACCTATTTCTAGTATGGATAGATGCACTTCAATATTAATTCATTGTCAGTATGGATAAACATACGTTAGTATGAATTTATTGTCTTTATTGATTAACATAATTCTGATCGAATGCATGGTTGGTATGGATGGACATACTTTAGTGCGAATTAGTTTCACTATGCATGAACAGACTTCAGTATTAACTTGTTTTCCGTTTGGACGGACATACCTCAAATATGAAGTTATTGTCGGTATGGATGTACAAATGTTATTACAAATATAAGAATCGGACGCTGCAAATTATTTTGTAACTATTATACATATCGTATATTGATATTAAATAGGTGTTATACATGGGTTTAGATATCACCTCTCTATATTGCTATATTTGTTTATGGTTAAACACTGGTGTGGGTCAGTAGTAATGAGACCTAAATAATGATGTTTTATTTGTTCAAATAATGTACATGTTAATAATTCCTAAGAGAAACTATTCTAGTACGTCTTGTTCCTATATTATCATAAATGTATTAGAAATATTTTATGACAGTTTATATATTATGACACATGGATGAACTCACAATGTATCTGTATATCAATTAATCACCTGAACTAATTTTCTGAAATATCCGTAGCTCACCTGTTTCACAGTTAACACCTACATATCCTGGGACACAGCTACAAGTATATCCATTTATGCTATCAATGCAGGTAGCGTTGTGTTTACATGGGTTACTCGAACAGTCATCGTAGTCTAAAAAAATATTAACAGATTATGGAGCTGAAGAAGGCTGATAGCTTTCGTGAAGCCTATACTTACAAGTTTTCATCTAACTTAAATTAGAAATTAAATTTGAAAGATCAAGTGCAATCCAAGCAGCTGATGAAAATTGCTTTAATTAAATTACAACAACTATTCTTAATATATCAATGACATAAAATGTTACAACGAACTATCCAATAACTGCAGACAGGATCGAGTTCCATTTCAAGTCTTTTCAACTGATTTACTCCCGCAAACAATGATAATATTGCAGACCAAAGTTCTATCATTATCATCGTACTTGTGACTCAAAGTATTAATTATCAGTATTTTTGCGATATATGTAGCTGATGATAATTTATTTGACCAAGTTACAACAAGAATCCCTAATATCTAATTGCTGTACAGATTACACTTCAAAATGCATATGGTCAATAACTAAAAACAAGAATGAGAAATTTGGATATGAATGGAAGTAATTAATTATATTTTTGTAACTATTAATTGCATGTATTCACATACTAGTTTCGCATCTTGATCCTGTGTATCCCGGTACACACATACAATAATATACGTCTCTGCCTTGGTAACATGTCCCGTTATTGAAACAAAGATTACGGATGCACTCGCCATAGTCTGCGGCAGGAAGGAAACCATTGTTGCAACATTATATTATCCATTGGCTCACATAATAGAAACGTTTCGTAATAATATCAGAATATGACACCATGTTTTGTTTAAACTTATACAGATATGCAGGGGACAAGGGGAATTAATAAACAATGACAACAATCGGATTGAGAAAGCATTTTGTCAAACATGAAGTTGTAGAGTGATGGAGAAGGACAAAAAGAAAGGTTTTTGCAATGCTGTACACAATATATTTTATATTACGCATTCAAGACGACAGGAACTAAATAAAAACATATTTGTTCATACATTCATGCCTCCAACTGTATTCTGTCACATCGAAAATAATGACGACAGTTCTTAGAAAAAAGAGATGTATGTCTCATAGTCACTCCCACATACATCCATATAATCAATTAGTATGTGCGGAGTACGTGTCATTTTGATACTTATTACAACTGTAATGTCGGAAGAAAGAAACAAAATATATTATTAATACTATTTTCATTGAAGTTATGACTATACCTTCAAAACATTACATGTCGCGTTGTACATATATTGACTCTACCTACCCTGACATCGAACGCCTATGTATCCGTAAGGACATTTACAGGAATATCCGGACTGTGTGGTTTCACATATTCCTCCATTTTGACATGGGGAGCTGGCACAGTCCTTAATGTCTGTTTTAAAGGAACTATTTTGTTCAATATGAGACATCTAAGCATTACAAAACAATGCAATATTCATTTTCTCTATAGTTCAATTAAGTCAGAAAAGACATATGATATGTTAGTTAAAACTATATTATTTGTTGGCTTTTCATAATTATAATATGGTATGTATAATTGTCCTTTGTAAGTTAACTGTTAATTAAATTAATTGTTAATTAACGTAACACCAAAATCAGTTTAAGTGTACCTGACTACAAGCATTTATTGTTTTTAAACAACATAATAATTATCTTAGACTGACACAAGGACATTGGTATTCTTCAAAGGAAAACTGGGCGTACCTGATGTTCGCCATGTTCAGTATTGTAAAGTTAGTGATGGTATAGTAAGATACCTAATATTTTAGACAACTTAAATTGCTCTAGAAATGAGCACCTGACCTTCATCTAAATTATACAATTATGTGTTAATGTGTTACATAATAGTGTTTACTTAAGCAATTACGTTTTCCCCCCATAATATCTGAAGCAGAATCATTGTAATTGCTGTGTTCAGTTTTCTTTCCTCTACTAATTTAGAGCTCAAAGTGAATTCAGCTAAGGACATGTTGGAGTATATCATTCCGATATATTCGAAGCCTGTTCGCGTAGCATCAACTTAACACAACTGGTATATTAGAACGTGTTTGAAAGACTATGGGAGTTTAATTGAAGATATATTAATTGAGACTTGTGAGAAAACACTTAGGACTATTTGGGATTCAATTCAACATATTATAAGTTCTTTCTACTTCCATTTTGTATATATATTATAGACAAATTAATTGTTTAGTTTTTTATATTAAAAAAACTTTTTCTAGTTGTTGGGTTTTGTCCATTTATGTTGCTAAGTTTTAAGATCATAGGGTCCTAAAAGACATAACATGCAAATGAATTGTTCACATTCTAGATAGTTAAATAGCCTTAGAAAATACAAAGGACATCAGAGATAATTCTTAGGTATGACAAACATATGTCTTGTTCATTCTCTCCGTATTTAAATTACTTTAAAATTAAACTTCTCACAATTGTCACAAATAAGGAAATACACACAAAGTACACACGTAAAGATTAACGGAAAATATGTGGTACTTGCAAACATAATGTTAAACATGAATGAGCAATTTAGATTGTCACCCATAGATCCGAGTAGTTAATAAATATAGCAGTACAATCGTGCACATTTTCATGTTCATCTGTAATTAGTAAAAATCGAACCTATCAATGGCTTTAATTCATACGAAACCACCATGAAGAATATGCATGTCAGTAGGAGTCGGTAAGAATTTTATAGAAAGATGAAATATTAACAGCTCCCACAGAAAAAAAACGGAAATAAATATTTCATACCAAATAGGTACAGAGATAAAGGAAAACATCTTTGTATTCTTTCTCGGTGTTTTGACTTAATAGTCTTAATATGAGTTTATTAAAATCAAGAAATTTATCTCACTAAGTTGCTAAATGAACCTTTTGAGAAACGGACAGTATTCTGAATTAAATCGAAAATGATCGTACAAGTTCTACTACCAAGTCCAACAGTATAGAGTACTTAAATTAATTCTAATTTTGAACGTGCTGCTGTACCATTAGTCTTAAATTTATTTATATATCAACAAGATAATTCTTTATAATGTCTTCGCATGAATTTTACAATCATCCCAAGATATTGTTTTAGTTCAAAGTTCACCAAGCACTATAATGCCAAGGAATACTATCTAAATATATCTAATAATATCATTACTATTTCTGGAATAAATAGATTGTTTTAAACTGTCATTTGACTGTTTTTTCCTCGCACCAGATAACCGGTATTAGCAAGAAATTGTATCCTAATTAAAACGTTAAAATATTTTAAAAAATGAGAAACGTCAGCATTTATTTCTGTAAGAAGTAGGACATTACTCTTCGGAAGAATAAAACTGATAATATGTTTGAAAGTAATATTATTTTTAAAAGTTTCTTTGTCGATTAACAACAACTGTCACAAAGTGCGAGGCAACACTAGTTTGTGCAAATGTAATCGTGACCTTACACACTTTTAGCAAGACATCTGCTGTCTTCTCTTAGAAACATGATAGAGTAGCTCTCGATAAATGGAGGCGTGACTGAAACGAATTGCATAGTAAGGAAGCCGGTGTAAACTAGCGAAGCCAACTCTAATCCACTTTCATTAATAACTATCAGAGTCGATATTTTATATATTGATTACATATGACTAGACAAAACATCACACACGTTTGATATCCTCCGTCTCTCACTGGTCTTTATTCATATTGTGTGCTGAGAAAGAATATTTAATCACATTAATTTGACGCCACAATTACTGGAAAATGTCACCATAAAGGCAATTGCAATTTATAAAACTAGAACAAAGCGTGCAGCTGTAAAATATATAGATCAACAAACCTGGTCTGTTATTGAATATTTATCTAAGGACCTGTGTATTCGATGGTTCATAACTAGCTGTTTGACTTTGAAGATAAATTGTTATTACTGTGATTGTCTTACCCATATCAGTATTAGGTTTGCGTCCGATATCTGTGAGATTCTATGGTGAAACTGTGTGGAATAAAATTGGGACACCACAGAGAAGTTGTGTCAATATACTGGACCTGGCACTTGATCTTAGATAAGTGTTTCTGAATAACAACTATAAGAAACTCTAATTGGAATGAAAGGAAAGTGAACAAACGTTTCAAATTTCCCTTTACTTGATCCAAGACAATAGTTATTTACTGATTATGAACCTCCTGAGACTGTTCACTGATCGCTGTGATAGTAGAGTTTGGGACCAATGGTCGTGATTTAAAGAATTACTATATGTTGCCAGCATGAGTATTACAAATACGGAAGCTTTCTTCATACATATGTAAATAAAAAGTTCTCCGAATACACTTAGTAGCAAGTATATCGTACACTATCTGAAAACAAAGAGTTGAAATTGCGGTTATTTCTCCATGTAGTATCATCGGAAAGCAGAAGTTGCCTCCCATATTTTAATTGTTTGCGATAACCATGCTGTGTTTGGTACACGTTTTAAAACGTCTGCCTGACCAGTATATGTATCAAATCATTGACAATATATTGTAAGCTATATCTCCTATCTATGCTTGGTATCCTTATCTAGACCCATCAGACAATATTTGTTGCTCTAGGTGTTGTTCAATTTTATTGTGAGTAATAATTATTTGTTATATCCACCTTATATTATCTCTCAGTGTTGTTCAGTTTCTTTTTTATTGTGTTAGAATATGTACACATCAAAACTCTCAAAAGGTGGAATAGCTATTACACCGCATACAGGGACGTAATAAGTTCTGTGCTCACCTTGACAGGTGATGTTGACTGTGGAGGTTAAAACAGCAGCGAGCTCGGCAGTTTTGTTTACATATAGGAAGTAGGATGGAGAGGATGCAATCTTCTTCAAGTCCTCCGTAGAATTAGCATCGACCCCGATACCTAACATGAGAAAAACATATACACAATAACTCTTTTTTCAGTGTTTGATGTTACTTACAAAAAAATCCATAACGACATGCATCCTCCGATTCGTCTCCATGAAACTGAGAAAACATAAGTTTGACTTAAAGCTTCTCAAAATATTTAACAGTTGCATGTTTATTTTAATTTACTCCACATGTAGTTATTAACAAGCGAGATAATAAATGTCCTTTTGCTTTTCTTTTCTTTCACCAACATATGCTAGACTGTGTTATAGTGTGTATGATAATGTGTATATTTTTCAAATTATTTATACTTAAAATGTTTAGTTGAGATCTGCATTTAACCAATACAACACGAAGAACATTAAAATTTACTAGTAGCAGCAAAGAGGGTGGACAGACCGAAACTATTTCAAGCAAACCGAAACTATTTCAAATTAAATCCTAAAGGATTTCAAACCGAAACCAATTCAGGCAGACAAACAAAAATAGAAATGGTTTCGGTTTGTCACGCTATTGAGACTTTGTCTCCAGACAGAAAAAACGTTGATTGCGTTTTGGAAACGAATTGAAAATCCTTTACAATTTCAACCGAATATTTAATCAAGTCCGATACGATATCTTGATCTAGGACCATGCAAATTAATCGTTACAATTCCATGTGGGAATTGACTGAGCGTGACTAAACAAATTTCTAAAGAGATTATAATCCATATCACCGCCGCACCAAGTTTGCTAAATATTTCGTAGCTTATGTGTGTCTACTCCATTAAATACAGCAAGAATATTGCAGTTATCTCTGATCACTTTTGGTATTTGAGTGTATCGTTGAGTTACATATATCACATCGGTATTTTTATGCCTACCTCTGGAAAATATCCTAGCGGGATTCTTTTGATTGTCTAACATGACATCATCATATACGACTAAATTGGTAATACTTTCATCAATATCATCAATACTCGGTGCCCCTCGATATCGGTTATCAATTCAATAATATCCTCATCGATTTCCGATTTTGCTTTCTCGTTAAAATCCTTTAACACCTCGTAACATCGCTGATCGTCTACACTCGGGGCTACTAAATACAGCTTGTCCCATTTCATCCATCTCGTTATCAAATTAAGTAACAATTGCGTCTTGCCACTTCCAGAGGGTCCGATTATGATCATACGAATAGAATTTGGTAGCTCAGCATGATGTTAAACTGGTTTTCGTGATTTTGTCGCCGAAAAGTCAATTACATTCATGTTATTATAAATACATTATGGATCTATATTGTGTGAAATGTAAGAAGCGTACTAGCGCAAAATGCCTTGACAACAATTACAACTAAAAATAACAGATCAACACTTGCTAGTAAGTGTGTACAATGTTGTCCAAACAATTTAGATTTGTTTCTAAGGATTTTTAAAAAAATGAGGTGATATTGCAGCCAAGTTAGTAAAACTCCCAGGAACACCATGGGCAAAATATCCGGGAGAAAAACACCTTCCAGGGTATAGTTATTGTGGACCGTGAACCAGACTTGACATCAGACTCGATGATCAAAACCAACCCAGACCCGGTGAAAACACAATAAACGCTATTGATAAGGCGTGACATGCTCATGATGTTGCTTATAAAAGCAGCAATCGGCAACACAGACATATTGAAGATGCAAAATTGATTCATGCGTTGAATTCTATCACTCATAAATCCTTCAAAGAAAAGTTGGCTTCATGGTTGATAAAATCGGCGATGAAAATTAAAATTGATATTGGGTGCTGGTAATTAATAACATCATGGAATCTATTTATTATTGCAAAAGAGGATACCCGAGCGGTAAATCAGCAATCAGTAAACTCGCTAGTGCCGCAAAGGTGAAAAATACCACTGCAGCAGATTGGTTATCCAAACAGGCGATATGGCAAATTTATCTACCACCGCCTAAACAAATTAATTTCTCACATTTTGATGTCAGCGTCGTTAATAAGGTTCATCAAGCTGATATATTATTTTTGCCGCATGATGGTGTTTACAGGTACGCGCTAACCGTAGTTAATGTTGCGAATCAATACAAACAAGCAGAACCGCTAAAGACAAAGTCATCAACTGAGGTGGCTTCTACGTTTAAAAGGATTTATCGAAGGGGTCCTCTGCATTGGACAAATCTATTACAAGTTGATCCTGACAAAGAATTTCAGGGTGTAGTGTTATCAACAATGAAGCATCATAAAGTCACCATCAGACGAGGATATTCTGCATTACATCGGATCAAGCAATTGTTGAACGATTTAATCTGACACTTGCTGAGCGTTATTTAGATAACAATACGCGAAGTAATTTATTCAGGATAAACGATCTCGTGAATGGGTCAAGAGATTACCAGGCGTGATTACCGCACTAAATAATGAGATTACTCGAACGATTAATATAAAACCTAACAACGCGATTAAAAAAAGTATATACCTGTAAAACCGCAAAATGATTTTTCAAAACAACCAATACTCGGCAATGTCACAGTTAGGTATTTATATGAACCAGGAGAGCTCGAAGGCGGTAACAGCAAGAGCTACTTATCCATTTGGAATGTCACTACCCATAAAATATCTAGCATAACACGATCCACTGGTAGACCGCCAGTCTATAGGTTGGATTCAACTGCTCCTCAGCGACGATTTACTCGTGAACAATTACAAGTGATACCCGAGGGTACTCAGTTACCACCGCGTGGTCTTAACTAGCACCTCTGTGTCTGTTACACTCAAGACAAGTCAACATCACATTATCTCTGGTATGACTTACGCTGATATTTTTTATGTCTACGGTCAATTTTCAGGGGGCTTTATCCGACCAACACCAACTCATTATACAATTACAACTCGCGCAGTGATTATTCTGTTGTTGTTTCAGCGTAATTATAAATCCAGCATCAATGTCACATTTTCTGTTATTCTTTTTTCTTGTTGTTCAAAACCAGTTTTTTTCTGATTATATCATCGTTGACAATATCACTTATTGTAGTGTCATTATAATCTAAAACAACTATTCGAAGTTGATTTATTCTTCGTACTCTGGACACCGCAAGATAAACTAAATTCGACCACTCGATGCCCTTGTCTATAATCCAAACCATTGTATCGGATATAGTCAACCCCAGCGAAGAATGTATCGTCGCTGCGTATCCTAGCTTACATGGAGATTTATCAGCACGCAATGCATCTTCGACAACACTGATATCAACCAACACAATATCATTTAACACTAGAATCTGCTTCCTTGACTCTGTCAAGCCTGGAATATCAACTTCGATATTTTGTCTTCGTGTATCCTTGGGACTATAACACAATGTACTGGAAGTGTTGCAAATTTTTCTTTGTGTGTGTTAAATAACTTCATCTGAAGTATATCTCTGACTATCTTTCTACTTGCCACTATCAAATCGTTTGGTCTCCACGCTTCCCAGAAATCATTTAATGGGGTTTCCGAAATTATTTTACGCGCTATTTCACATTGGATTCTATCCGGTTGTAATCTGATTAGTTTCTTGAACTCGCGTAATTCATTATTAAGTGATCTATGATCAGTACTAATTTCTTCATCATAGTCTACAAAATGTTTCAGCCAATTATGTGGGGACAAACCTACAAATGGTGGTGATTGACCATGATCGACACACATTATCACTTTTGTATTCGCTAGCAATAACCAATCGAGAAACCTTTGTAATACATCTAATGACACTGAATATATTTCTCGCCCATTTGATCAGGAGTCCATTCGTGACCTTTCCATCGAAAAAAACTGTGATAAGTGCATACATTAATTTCTCGCTATTTCATCTCGCTTGCAAGTATTTATGTTGGTGTTAGCTAAAATGTTTTTTGATTTCCCTCGAAATAATTCGATCGCACGAGTCGTCTTCCCTAACCCACTACAGCCGTTTAAGTAACTGTTTTATATCTACATATTGGATCGGAACACGACGGTGCATTAGATAGTTCTGATATCTGATTATTTGTCAAGTAATTGTTTTCAAGTGTAACATCTGCTGATTTGGAGCAATCAGGCAGTATTTCCTTTTTAATTCTCCATGATCCCCAACTCTCGTCTGAATTAGTGAATTCAGCCACTGCTTCTTTATGATTTATATCTATATAAAATGAATCAGTGGCAACTCTAACTGCGAATTCAGGAAATCTATCGAAAGTAAATTAATAGAAGCATAAGCCAGCATAGACGACCTTAAGTACGTATACTGCGGATTTTCTCCATCTGTGTAAGTAACAATTGTACCTAATTTGTGTCCATCGGACAAGAAAGCGTCTTTACGATTGACATATATTCCCCTAGATGTTACATCTGCGATTATAAAATCGTATTCAGTATCATCTATAATCAACCGCGAAGAATATCGTTTGTGGTCGTATTTTGCACCCTGTGTGAACTTACCAATTATTCTTCTACCGAAATCTTTTGCGTGTTTATTTCTAACTTCAAAGATTTCTTTGGACCATTTCTCGATATATTCTTCGTCTAAATTAGGAAATTGATTTTTGTTTTCTGTGATTATACTATGTAGACTATCGGGTTGTGGTAACCATATTTCAGTTTGAGCTCGTTGTGATATAATTGCTTCACTGACAATCAGCGAAAGCAGCATTATCAATCATATACCGTAATAACACTATTGGGATCCAGTGTTTTTCAGAGATGTGTCTACCAAACCAAGCATAACAACACGGATGAAGTCTTTTAGTTAATTCAAATGATACCTCATAAGCGAATCTGGTTAAATCAAAATCGGGCAGTGGTCCATTAATCTCAGCACGAGTCATCTCATAAGTGGGATGCCCAAATCGTTTAAAATACACATAGCATTCTCTGTACCCGAGAAAACTCCTTGGATAACACGCAATCATATCAACGGGAATAATATATTTGTGGTCATATTTTGTATTCCATAATCCACCATGGCCATAATCAACATCACTATCTTGGATATCAGAGAAAAATTCTGCTCTTGTTGGTTTGCATAGATTTCTATTTCTCGTGAAATAATCTGCAACTGACGGTATTGTAAAACAGTTTGGGAGTAATTGTTCATCGTGTTCCGTTGAAACATCACTAGCTAGTTTTTTCATCTCGTCATGGAGGGCTTCAGTACGATATAATTCGCCACTGGGTTTTACAAATTGATCGAATTTACCCTCTTAATCTTAAAAACTCTGAAATAACCACACTGACACAGGATCGTTTTTACTCGACTCGTGAATAAAATCAAATAAATTTCCCCCAGAGTGCTCTTCTCCTGAGAACTCTACGGGTAGATATGTTATTGATATATTCCGCGGAAATATTGTTACTGCGGAGGTCCACGCGTGTGCATTATGGTGAATAAGTTTGATTGGAGATCCTCTCGATTTATATTTCGGTTCATATAATATCTCGCCTGTTACTGTTTCTACGGATATTGGGAATTTTAGTATCCGCTCTAACGCGGCGACATTTTAGATTGTTGCTCCGCTCTCCTTCACTGTTAATCCCCATTCATTTATTTTTTTGCGTCTTATATCCGTCAACTACGAATATTTCATGGGTTTTAATTTTTCAATACTCGGTTTATCATTTATCGGATAGATCCCATAAACAATCGCGGTTAGAGGATAAGATCTCTCGTAATATGGTTTGTCAATTCCAGTCAGAATTTCTGGTTTGGAATCCTGACTCACAGTGACAGTTCTCTTATTTTTCTGGATGGGTTTAAATTTGTCGCGTATAATCCAATTCCCCGTTCCTGAGCTGATAATGAATTTCACTCTAAAAAAATACTTTCTCTTGTCAAGATGCGAGATTATCACTGCAGCTCTTTCGTCGTTCATGGTAGCATCAACACTGCCGTGAATTCGAAATGTTGACCAATAGTGAGATGCTCCATCGCGCTTGAATTCATTAAAACCAAGACGGTTTCTACCTATCATGCTTCTAACACTTATTAGACCCTTTGGTACATCAGTGGAAACTGTATCGAGATTGAATTTAACATTTTCCAAGGCGTAATTTTAAATAATCTCTCGAACTCCTTCATAATATATTAAAACAAGTATTTAAATAAAGAATTTATTATATAATGAATCATTGCAAATGGCTTATGATAGGATCAGTAACTGCTTGTAACAAATCATGCAGAAATGAATTCTGTGGATATCATTTACAAAGCGTACGTTACGTCGTGGAAGTTTCGGGCCCTATCCTTGCATACATTGTGGGGTAGGTGTGCGTGGTAAGTCTCAGTTGAGTCTTAATTGCGGTGGTAAGCGATACAGAGAGCTCAAGCGCTATAATGATAATATAATCAAAGATTCCGTTAAAAACTTCATCAATGACTTTGACTGTGTCAGCGTCCTTGACTCTGTTAGGAATAAAATCATAAGAACACCTCAAGACTACATTGATAGATTCTCAAGTCATAATTAAACCAAATAATGAATTAGACAAATAATATTATAGTATATAAATGAACCAAGAATTTCAACCACATCCCGTGATTACCAATTATGAAGCATCTCGTGATTGTATTGTCAGACACCGCTGGATGAAGAAACGAGTTGGTGTTGTTAATAATCATTGGATATCTTAAATTTAATTCTGAAGGGAAAAGTCATCTTAATCACAGTATCACATATGAGTGTTTCCATGGATTGATAAAAGATGGGTTTGTAATCCATCATATTGATTCCAATCCTAGGAAAAATTCTTTATCGAATCTACGAGCTATAACACAAAGTGAAAACACCAAACGAGGAGGGACTGGAGAACACACGAAAAATGCGAAACCTATAAAATCATTTAATACAGAAAATAACGAAGAAAGAGTATTTAAATAAATGAATGAAGGTGGAAAGTATTTCGATATTCGAAAACCTTCAGTACGAAAAGTAGCATAACGAATATATCAATCAGCGATATCCAAGAGAATCGGACATATAATTCAATTTACATATGTCTCAATTCAGTTTTGTATAGTATATATGTAACACCAAAGGAAATAACTATTGTGGGCTTGTTTATACGGTCTTGAAACAACGATAACTCCTTTGTTGTAGTCACGGATCTCAGTGGGATTTTTCGATGAGTGAATGTTCTTTTTAAGGGTGTTGGTTCTTGAAACTGTCACCGGATCTCAATGGGATTTTTTGATGACTCATGGTCTAACTGAATGACTTTTTTTGTGTGGATTATATACACCATCCGTTAAACCCTTCACGTGATACACTTATATTATATTCAAAATTATATACCCGTAGATTACGAAGTACGAACACTAGAGTATTCATTACACGATTGGGATATCGTCCTGGGCCCACCGTTTGAATCTCGTGGCAGGCATTATTGTCGACGGTACCGATTTGTAGGTTTTTCTATATATAATTGGGGCTTTAAGCCATTCGAAATTCAACCGTGAAACGACCATGTCACACACCGTCAAATGAAATTCGAAACTATGAATGTCATTATAATTGAAAAATCAAGGAATAAAATTATCAGATAAATTAGATTGTAATCAGATTCTCTCTGAATTTCATGATCTTGATGATAGTGCTCGGAATAATAGATATGTCTTTGCCAAACAGTATGGGTTGATCAAACGAATTCAGCACGCGGTAAATGACTCGCTTGTATTGTGTAACGACATCAACAAATTTATCCCGCTGTTCATTGATGTCGAAAAGGTCAAAAGTGAATTGGGCAAACAATATGAAATCAAACGCACAATAAACTCGAAAATCAAAACAATAAGAGAAGAAATCATCAGACAAAATGAAAATCCCCTTTTGGTTTCCTCAAGACAGTGAAAGATTTCTGATACTCTAAACATAAACATGTCCAATACCCATTGTATGAGTAATCCACAATTCTATATGCAGGTATGCTTACTCACTCAGAACATATCTTTCAATATATTGTGTTGTTGTTTTTTTGCTTGTTGATTTAATCACTGGTGATTTATCACTATGCGGAAATTATGAAACTGTAGTGAAATTCAAAAGAATTTTGTAGTGGGTGGGAATTCACGGATTTTATTTGTTAATTGCTGAATATTTTCAGGAATTTATTTTTGTTATTAATTTTTGGTCATTTTTGTGGTGTTTTTGGTCGTTTTGTGGTGTTTTTGGCTAATCCGTCGACAAGATTTCATGCAAATTGAGGGTGAAAACCCCAATAATTCATTTAGAGAAAATCGATTTTGATGAGATTTCAATCCTTGTGAGGCAAATTTGATGGTGTTTTTCATCATTATCGTCGAATCTTCGATACTTTTTCATTGATTTTGTACTGTTTTTGGCTAATCCGTCGACAAGATTTCATGAAAATCGATTTTTTCTAAATGAATTCTTGGGTTTTTGCCCTCGATTTTCACATGAAAAAAAGGAAACGCGTAGCTATCTGTGGATTTTTCACTTACAATTGTAAGATCGAATATGATATTTATAATGGTAGGTGAAGCCCTAACAACTAGATTCGCACATGAACGATTATCTGCGATTAATAAATTTTTTCCGATTCGTCATTCCGTTCGAAATAAACTCCAAACGAGACAAGAATTTCAAACTGCTTTAACAACGGGCACTAAACTTTTCAAACCAATAACCACTGCTACTAAGGAGGATATTACTGCTACTGTACCAGTACTTAAAAAATAGCAAAGAAACTGAGAAAACATCAGCGCTGTTACAAAAAACACTCCTGGTCCAAAAAAACAATGAAAAAATAGTAGAGGAATTAAGAAATCATTTTAATGAGGAGGGGTTAGCAGCAATTGATAAGAATGATCCTGCGCTTATTGTTGCGACTTATGAAAACATAAAAAAATTAAAGAAAGAACAGCACGCGTATATTAAAAGTTTAGAACATTGGGCTGATATTTTTTACAAAATCAAAACTAACATAAGTCGATGAAGGCAATGCATCATACACTGAATATCTCAATGCGGTGGGTATAGTGAATGATCAATATGAGAAACTAAAACCGCAAAAACCGCAAAGATTGCAAAGAAAATGACAAAAGCCTACAAAGAAAATATCTTTCTCACCTAGACGACAACCACTACCTGACGATGATGATAGGGTTTGGAAATCATTAGAGTCTGATAATATGCCATCTGATCAAGACGAATCTAATGATGAACTTTTTAGATACTTACAAGATCAGGAAAAGGACACACAAGGTGCAACTGGTACTACCGGTAATAGCAGTGGATATCCAAAGTGAATATCCAAGAGGGGTTTCAGGTAGTGGTCTAGTTCGTTGTCCTAATAATATTCTCGGAGACATATCACGATTATAAATTCTCGTAAGAGGGAAACGAGCCGGAAATAACTCACCGGAAAAAAAAATTAATGAGGCAGCTGATATCTGCAGACGACTATTTGAGGGTTGTATCATGGATATTGGTGTATATCGAGAGTTTATTGATGTGCTAGAAGGACCGTTAACACCGTGATTAAATCACTGATTAGATAAATAACATTTAAATAAGATGATCATACACTACAACCAGAATAAACCAACCCTGACTTACGTAGTAAACTCACGATTACCTGTTTATAGCTCATCTATGGAGATGGTCTCGGCAATACCATTGTAGGGTTATTTGCAAGAATGGCTCCAAACATAGCACCAATCGCAAAACAGTTATCAATGAAAGCTATTGATGTTATTCGTGATAAGGGTATTAGCGCTGTTGGTGATGTTGCCGGGAGAGCATTTTCCGCGGCTAAAGAAAAACTACTAGCGTTAGTTCGGTGAAGAAAGAAACCACCGATGACTTCGTCACTAGAGAAACTACCATCTACGGAAATTATGCCCGTGAGTATTAGTAAAATAATAAACAACGCAGTGGATCAGAATATAGCATCACGGTATGACACTCAGGGAAATATTACTGTAAATATGATAGCGGGAAGTAGTTTGAAATCGCGAGCGAGATCGCGATTTAGATGAAGAAATATATAATAATATGTTTAAATCGGCTCCTGATACATCGTTCGATTTAGATGCACCAGTACCCAAGAATGATTCTATACGCAATTATCAATTCTATAGCTATCATGCAGTACAACCGGATCTTTGATCAAGAATCGAACTTCATTTCCATGATACCAGCAAATACTTTCTTCCCGCTGGAGCATTTATCGAAGTAGAAGGAGAACTCGTAACAAATGATGCTACCCATAATGATCCACCATATGCAAATGAATCAAATATCCGAGTTGGCTTTGTCAATAATGGTATCATGGCGCTTTTAGAGAGTGCTAGATACATGGTTGATGGAAGAGAAATCGAGTTTTTAGAGCATGAGGTTGACGTTGCCACAACAATATTGGGGTTAGCAAGACATTCTGATGATTATACAAGATCGGCAGGTCCATCTATGATGTTCTCTAAGGATCTCACTGATCACGCTGAACACATTCCATATCTTAAATTGATAACACCAAGAGCTACTGCAGTTGATCTACAACCCGATTCTCCTGAACACGAGGATAGACCAGCTGGCAACTTTGATGTTATAAAAAGTACTAATCCTAATCACTACTTGGGGTTTGCAACACGTGTAGCAATGTTGCAAGGACAGCGTCGACAATTTTTATGCGCGATTCCACTGCATCATATTTTCGGACTTTGCAGAAATGTTAGAAAAGTTTTCTATGGAGCGAAGCATACAGTAGCACTCGTGCAAAAGGGTAGTGATAATGATGCAATCTGGCGTGATGCTGGTGTTGCTGATGGTAAAGTCATTATATCAAAACTATCAAGGTGGATGTCAGTAATGACTCCATCAATTACCATGGAAGAAAGATTTCTATCATTTATGGATCATGGAGGAAAATCATTGCTATCATGGTTAACAACAACAACAGATACCATGGATTCTAATATTGATGGTACACTTACATTGCACCTGGCATCAAAACAAGGTGCTTTAGCTCCGCGTCATCTATTTATTGCGTTACAGAATAAGGCGCTATTAAACTCTCAGGAATACAAGTATCATTGAGAACAAAAGGCCAACAAGAACCATCTGAGGATATACTACTTGATTACGGAACCAACCAAATAGCACGCGCGTATCATCGTTTGTTGACATTTATGAGATGCGATAATAATGCGGGTACTGGTCTGCAAATATCACAATTTGATTTTAAAAATCGATATCCCATATATTACTTCTCGCTGGAACATCTTCATTTAACCAGAAAATCCGTAGTTGACATACACTTCAGAGCTCGTGTTAACTCGTCCGGTTGTAGGTGGTGTTGTCACTATCCCGAATTACAGAGCATTTACTGTTATTCTCAGCGACAAATCAATGCTACTCGAAGGTGTTGGTGGACGAATGAGAGTAGTTGATGTACCAGTAGAATATATGTAGACAATTAGATCAATCTGTTATTAAATAAAATGAAATATAGTCATGTTAGTGTTACGTTAACTCCTGGTCAAATTAAAATATTCCAATCGGAATATGCTAAAAATGTGGAACCACAATATCGCAGAAGCACAATCAGATCTCTGTTAGTCAAAATAAACTAAACTGTCATTGACAACTCGTCAGATAAAACACTTCAATGATGCCATCAAAGATTAAAAGGTGTTCAGGTCACTCTCTCTGCGGCCGGAATTAAGAACATGATAAAATCAGGTGGTATGTTTCCAATTTTCGCGAGGTTACCAGCGTTGATTGTGACCGCGGCCCCAGCGATAGCGAAAGCTGCCGCGCTTGGAGCTGTTGGTACAGCGGCACGGATGGAAACCAGCATGATCTTAATAACATCAACCAATCCTGATTTCAGTGTGAATTTCTCCACCTGAACCAAAAAAATCTGATTATGTCACGGATAAACAATTATTACACGAATTTACCCCATCTTATAAAGAACACCTCCATGATATTAAAAATTCATCGCTGCAGGGTACTAATCTTTTTTACCCTAATAAAATTTACGGTTTTAGGAGATTTATTCTTGGACCGAATCCAGAAATAAATTATATAGATATTGAACAAAGTAAATTTATTGAATACGTTATAGAGATCAATCAAGAACACTGTCGACAACTACACAACGACTACATCAAGCTTTTCGTGAGTCTAATAAAAGTTAAATTATTTCACGAATTTAAATATTAAATCAGCTTGTATCTGACATGGAATATATTTACAAGAAAACAATTTAAGTAATTATTCATGCTGATCATAAAATCAATCTCTCTAGATAAAATGTTTCAAATCTAATACAATATAACAGAAGCTGATCTACCGAATTCTAAATTTCTTGGGTATAACGCAGACGAACTAAAAAAATCCGTTAATGATTTTATCAATGAAAAGAATGTTATGATACTCACATGGAGACAACAACACAAGGGTTCAACCTACCTCAAACATAATAAAGACACAGATGGTGGTGAGAAGCATATCGATCCTCAAAACGTCAATATATCATCGGTGATTTCAGAGAATTTAGTATGTGATGTCACCGAAAGATGTTACCAAATAAATCTCGAAAAATCAAATCAAGCCCGGCAGGGATATATTATATACTAATTTGCACCAACAACTCCATCCGGATTTTTAATCATTGAGGATTCATAATGATTCATTAACGGGAATTAATTTTAAACTCACTGACCAGTCCAATAATGATTTACAAGGAAAGGTTTTACAAATTAGTCTGTTTGTGAAATCCTAATGGATTTTCATCCTAAAGAGTTTTACCATAACAATTCGTCTCCAAAACGCAATCAGCGTTGGGTCTGTAGCGTGCGAAACCGAAACCATTTCTCTTTTTCTTGTGTGCATGAATTGATTCCGGTTTGAAATCCTTTTGGATTTTGTTTAGAATCTTTTAGGACTTTGTCTGAAATAGTTTCTGTTTGTCTGAAATAATTTCTGTCTGTTCACCCTCTTTGCTGAAATCCTTTACAACTTTGTTTGAAATAGTTTCGGTTTCCCTGAAATAGTTTCGATCTGTCCACCCTCTTTGCTGCTCTACTACTATCAGTCAACATAACATCATGATTTAATCGATATGCATGATAGTATACATACTGCTGACCATTTGAAAACAACACCAATGTTTAGAGTCCAAAATGTACCTAAATGCCTTAGGAATTGACGTGTAATTTATTTGTTTGCTGATATCACCAGTGATATGGGAAATAAAGCTAGCGATGGTTAATATGGCGAAAACACGGACAAAATGGATCCAAGTCATTATATTGGGAGATGTGGTCCCTTTGGTGCGCTATAATTAGTGGGAGGTTTTTGGTCGGGGCAGATTTTCGTTAGGGCAGGTGTTTGAATTGGCTAGGTAAGGGGCATGCAGTCCTTATATCTAGGTTGTCAGTAGAGGAATACGGTAGCAAGGGGCAGGTTTTCTCTTATGGGAGTGGGTCGTTGTGGATATATCGTCTATAGAGGCAGGTTATAATTAGGGGCAGATGGTCGTCATCGCAAAGGTATTTGTACAAACGAACTTACCTATAACTAAAATTCGCAATGCTGGATTTGACTTGAGTTTATCAGCATCACTGAACGCTTTATCTTTAATAGAACTTAAGGTCTCGTCCGTAAGAACTACAACGTACATCACAGCAATTGACCTCCTCGTTTGGTTCAAAACATCATTGGCTTTGGAAAGGCCAGCTGCAATATCAGTTCCTCTAGAGAGATAGTCTATCTTCTGAACTGCGTTTTTTATACTGGTTTTGTCGAAATACGCAGTCAAGTTGAATTCTATGTAGCCTTCATGATCAAACTGTACAACACCTATATGAAACTGTTTCTCGCCAATTTCTACCAAATCTGTAAACTGCTTTACAAATACCTTTTCCGACTCAAATCCGGCACTTAGCATGGTAGCAGAAGAATCTAAGACAAACACAACATCCACAGGGTCCACTGTACACATGCCTATGAGGAAAATAGTAAAGATTAAGTTCAATAATAGTTGCCATTTACATAATTAGCGATAAGAAAAGTGGGGAAAATACATGCTGTTGAGCTCTGTAATGTTGAATGAACTGGTATCTAGATATATCCGTACGATTTGAGAATTTAAAAAAAAAACAAGTTACCGCTTATTCCATGGAATTCCTAAAATATATTGAAAGCACTTGCGAATTTTTCAACATACTATTCGCGAAATTAAAATAACGCCCATTATGATAGTAATATCAGAAAGAAGGAAATAGTGTGAATAGTATTATAAAACTCTAATATAGGTAGGTATATATTTCTGTATTCTGGAATATATATGTATATATATATATATATATATATATATATATATATATATATATATATATATATATATATATATATATATATATATATATATATATATATATATATATATATATACGTATAGATGGCGATTGTCAGGAATTTACATACATATGCCATAATATATACATAGACAGACTATAATATTGGTACAAATACATCGTATTATCTGTACTTAATCTATATTATTTATTAGCATTTAATGATTGTATGTGTAATCTCTCTGTCCTTCACTCTCTCTCTCTCTTTCTCTCTCTCTCTCTCTCTCTCTCTCTCTCTCTCTCTCTCTCTCTATATATATATATATATATATATATATATATATATATTGTTACGTATATTTGATGTAAGTCATTTATTTTATTTTAATTGCTTGTTTGTCTGATTCAAACTTGACATTTTGAGTTTAAGATTCATTCATTGGGAGATACGTTTTTAAAAGGTGGGATGACCTGTACTCTACCAATAAACACCAGAAGTTGACCTCATTTCTGACCTGGATTCAGAGTTGTAAACAAGCTTTTAAAATGATTGGTTGATTCAATGGAGATTTGTTATAAACATCTTTCTATTTTTAGTTCTTGAGAGTAAAAATACCCGATTCTCATCTGGGTCATACGGTGTGCACGAGATGTTTTGAAAGTAAATTTGTTCTAAAGATTCTAGAAGATCATGTGACCCCCATCTTTGGTTACGTAAAAAAACAGGTATATAAATTATATTTTGGAACGAACAATTTAGTAGAAGTTGGGTTGTTAGAATATTAAGTTGTGCTTTTTCAGTTATTTTAAATTACCTTGACTGGAAATTATTTCAATTCGTTTGGATCATGAGGATTTATTTTGTTTTTTATCTGGAAAACATTTGTGCTCATTGAATTTCACAAGACTAGAACTGACTTCATCACGTGACATCGTCTTCTATCTTGTATGCTTCACTAAGATTCGAACTGGATATTATGAGGACATTTTATTACCAGGACTTTTGCAATTTCACTATTAGATTATATTGTGAATTATTTTTGGATTAATTTTGGGAATTGATTCTTAAAATCGTAAGTTTAATTTTCTTTTCTGGAAAATATTTGTGCTCAATACATTGTTTATCAAGTTTTAACAAGCTTGTTATTTTTATTCTTTCTATTTTACTGTTTATTAGAGCCTAAAGACGTACCATAGAAATTGGGGGTTCATCCGGATAGGGATCAATTGGAATTTGGCCAGAATCTGTTCAGAAAACTTTTGTTTTGAATTTGAATTTCCCTAGTTTTTGAAATTTTAAAAAATCTTTAGTGAGATTGACAGGCTTGTATTAAAATGACATCTAAAGAAGAAATATTTCTTTCTAATCTTACTCAGGAGCAATTAGATCTTTTCTAAAAGGATGAGTGGAATCAACTTGCCAGAAAATATGATATTTCTGAAGCCAAGGCTTCTTTATCGAAACAAGTTTTCAAAAAGGTTTTGGTCAAATATTTGGTAGAAAAGAATGTTTTGGAAAAACGTGCTTTGATTTCAGTCAGTAAGTCTGCATCAGACTCTGACATTAAAATAAAGAATTTAGAATTAAAAATCAAGATGGAATTAGAGTTGAAGAAACTGGAATTTCAGGAAAGGGAGAAAGAAAAACAATTACAATATGACAAAGACGAGAAAGAAAGACAATTGCAATATGAAAAGAGGAGAGAGAGATATAGGAAAGGGAGAAGAAAAAAAAACAATTACAATATAACAAAGAGGAGAAAGAATGACAATTTGAATTACAAAAAAGCAGATGCACATTCGATTACAAGAAAAAACAAATTAATAAAGAGAGGGAGCAGCAGGAAACGGAATATAAGTTTAAAATGAAATAAATAGAGCTGGCAAGTGAAAAACACCTTCATACTTCAAATCCAAATTTAAATTTTGATTTAGCAAGGAATATTAGATTAGTGCCCGCTTTCAGAGAAAAGGAAATAGAAAACATGCTAAAAGAGTATATTGAAATAGATAGCCATGTCAAACATGTAATTAATTTAGTTGTACCTGTCCCACTCAGTGATTGAATATCATCAAATTCTATTGATATTGAAATGACGAATCTTTGTAATTCAGAAATTATGAAAGATCTAGACCAGAAACTTTCACATTTACAAGTGCAAGAAAGAAATGAACTGAAACAGTTACTATTTGAGTATGAGTAAGTATTTCCAGATGTTCCTAAAAGGACAAACAAACTTTTTCATGAAGTTGAAATTATAAATTCTAACCTGTCAAACAACATCCATACAGGATGAATCCATTCAAACAGGAATACCTAAAAAAGGAAATTCAATATTTGCTGAAGAATGATTTTATCGAGCCCAGTAAAAGTGATTCGAGTTCCCAATGCATACTTGTTCCAAAACCAGATAAAACTTTCCGTATGTGCACTGATTATAGGCAGGTGAACAGTGTGACAAAAACGGATTAATTCCTATTACCAAAAATTGACGATTGTATTGATAAAATCGGGAATGCCAAGTATGTCAACAAATTTGACCTTCTGAAAGGATTTTGGCAGATTCCACTAACGGAAAGAGCAAAGGAAATCTCGGCATTTGTGACTCCAGATGAACTTTACCAATATAAAGTAATGACATTCGGGATGAAAGGGTCATCAATTACATTTCACCGTCCCATGAATATGATCACCTCTGGTCTAGAAAATTGTGATGCCTATATAGATGACGTCATCGTCTACAACGACATCTGAATAGAACATCTCGCAACAATTCAAAAATTCTTTGAAAGACTCACTGATGCATGTTTGAAAGTTAATTTATCTAAACGTGAGTTCTGCCGTGCTAGTCTGACTTTTTAAAGACATATTGTGGGACATGGACAAGTTAAACCAATAGATGCTAAGGTTGAAGCTATTTCTAAATTCCCTGTGCCTGAAAATAGTAAGCAACTGATGCGATTTTTAGGTATGGCAGGATACTATCGGAAATTTTGTTCCAATTTTTCTATAATTGCAGCACCCCTGACAAATTTATTGAAGAAGAAGAACAAGTTCTTTTGGAACGAAAAATGTCAGGAAGCTTTTGACAAGTTAAAAGCCATACTTGAAACAACACCAGTTCTTGCAGCTCCAAATTTCGTTCAGTCTTTCAAATTATCCGTCGATGCAAGTAATGTTGATGTTGGGTCAGTTTTAGTTCAAGAAGACAAAAATGGTATTGAACATCCAGTGTGCTATTTTTCCAAAAAAAATTAAATAAGCACCAGAGAAATTAATCAACTATCGAGAAAGAATGTTTGGCATTGATTTTTGCTTTACAACATTTTGAAGTTTATCTTAGTTCAGCTCCTTCTTCAATTATAGTTTTAGTGACCACAACCCCCTTACTTTCATCGGCAAAATGAAAAATAAAAATCAAAGATTACTAAGGTGGAGTTTGTTATTGAAGGAATATAATCTTGACATCCGGCACATCTAGGGAGAAGATAATTTAATAGCAGACGCTCTTTGCCGTGTTTACAAAATATTATATCATACACACTGTGTAATTTATACGAGTTATTTTAACCTCAGGTGTAAATTGGTTTGTGGTAAAAAGAAAGTTTTATCACATAAACCTTTCTTTTTATTTTATGGGGGAAGGTGTTACGTATATTTTATTTAAGTCATTTATTTTCATTTTAATTGTTTGTTTGCCAGATTCAAATTTGACATTTTAAGTTTAAAATTCATTCATTGGGAGATATTTTTAAAAAAAAAGTTGGATGACCTGTACTCTACAAATAAACACTAGATGTTGACCTCATTTCTGACCTGGAGTCAGAGTTGTTAACAAGCTTTTAAAATGATTGGTTGATTCCAAGGACATTATGGAGCTTTGTTATAAACACCTTTCTATTTTTAGTACTTGAGAGTAAAAGTGACTGATTCTCATATGGGTCATACGGTGTGCACGAGATTTTTTTAACGTAAGTTTGTTATAAAGATTCTAGAAGATTATGTGACCCCTTTCTTGTTTACGTACAAAACAGGTATATAAATTATGTTTTGGAGCGAACTATTTAGTAGAAGTTGGGCGTTAGAATATTAGTTTGTATTGTTTTGAGTTATTTTAAATTACCTTGTACTGGAAATTATTTCAATTTGTTTGGATCAAGAGGATATATTTTGTTATTTATCTGCAAAACATGTGTGCCCATTGAATTTCATAAGACCAGAACTGACTTCATCACGTGACATTGTCTTCCATCTTGGATGCATCACTAAGACTCGAACTGGGAATTATTAGGACATTTTATTACCACTACTTTTGCAGTTTCACTAGTGGATTATATTTTGAATTATTTTTGGATTAATATTGGGAATTGATTCTTAAAACCGTTAGTTTATTTTTCTTTTCTGGAAAATATTTGTGCTCAATAAATTGTTTATTAAGCTTTTACAAGCATGTTATTTTCACTCCGTCTATGTTACTCTTTATTCGAGCCTAAGCACATAACAATATATATATATTATCTGAAGGGGCAAATTTCAGGAGATCTATTAAATATCAGGTGAGGCCAGCTAACCATTAGTTAGACTTATGAAGAAACGCCGTGTCAAAAGCGGGGGTCTGTATAGTAGAGTGCGACCGTTGTTCTAATTAAACCATGTTTATTCAGCAATCAGACTCACTGCTAGCGACATTTTAATGTTTCATGTTTCACGAAAAGTGTCAGAATTGAGAAAACGCAAAGAAACAAGCATGTCATACTGACCAGACGTAAGCGACTCTTAGAGAAAAGCGGGTGGAAATACATTTGATTCTGGTTCTTCACGGTTAAATAAGAGTGTGTTTTCACACGAAGTTTCGTAGGACTTAATTTCTCCATATTGGAAACTATAATAAGTCTGAAAATTTCTCTGCAAGAGAGGAACCAGAGGTAGAATTATTTAATGGGACTCAGGATGTTATTTGAGAGAAATTCGTCCGTTAAGAAATCGTGGTCCAGAAAAAACCGCCAAACTAAGGGAGGGACACAACAAAAACACAAAGGTACTGTCACAATTCCATGTATATTGTTGATGCAATTTATATGATGTTTAGTTTACGGGTCTTGCATGATTTCATTTGATGAATTTGTATAATAATGTGCTTTTGAATTATGAAACGAAATTCTTACCTGAATTCTTAGTTAAGAATGACGTAGTGTTAATTTATGTCGTAAAATACTATGCTGAGTTATGAATAGGAAGTGTTACGTTAATTCTTCAATTTAACATCTTGTTTGCATTGCATAAAGATTATGTTCTAAGAATTTAATGTATTACATTAGTTAATGGCTTGCGAGAATACATGCAAATCCACCGAATTTTGATTTCATAGATGATTTAGCGACAGTGTATTCAATTTATATGCTGTGTAACTTCAGGCAGGGCCAGAATTTAAAACCTCGCTGTGTAGTGCGTTAATTTATTTGTTCAAGGCATAACGAATTAGCAATTTGTTTAACTACAGTCATTTGAGGACATGTGCAGTTAATAACTAGCCGTAAAGTTGTTATCACTGATAGAAATACTGATTTTCGAACCAGGAATAATGGAAAGTCTCAACTGTAACCATTGTAACGAGAGACTTAGGTTGTTTTATTTTCTTTTGAAAGGGAGAAAATAGCTTTTTGGGAACATCTTGAAGTTACGTAAATTGCGACGTACACTTTGGAAAAGGAATAGGGAAATGAAAATTGCAGTGAGCGCATGATACAGTGGACAAGTTCGGAATCTACCGGAAACATCCACGGGTGCAGATTACCTAGAGATTGGACGAGACAGTGTCTTCTAGAACCAACATTGAATTGAACAGAGAACGGGACTGAGAAATAACAGGTTATGCAAAATCGAACAAGGCATTGACTTCGATTGTACCACTCAATCCTATGATGATTTAAACCTATCAGTTATAAATCGACTAATTTGTTTAAATCTATTTCAAATGTTATTGTAGTTCGGTGAAAGTTTTATTTCTAAACAGCGTGTATTCCTAATAAAGGGAAGTTTCGTAATTGTGTATGTATTTGATTAAATTGTTTGTTTATCTTTACTGGGGATCGTAGTTCTTTGTTCAATATACCTGCTCAGTTTACTCTATCTATTCATAATCGAACCGGGCAATTATTTCGAGGGCGGTCATCTCTTAGATAACGAGTACTAAAAGGGAGGGGGTTATAGTTATTATTATTATATATTGTATAATAAACCTTGCCAAAGTGGGACTTAACACTTACCCTTTGACAAGTGGGGCTTATACAATACTATAAACGTATAACGCACCAACCCCGCAACATGACATATATATATATATATATATATATATATATATATATATATATATATATGTGTGTGTGTGTGTGTGTGTGTGTGTGTGGTGTGTGTGTGTGTGTGTGTGACCTTAGTCCAAAGTCAGGTTCGCTGTGTATCTGACTAGGAACATTGATTATTTATACAACAGAATACATACCTAGTATGTCTATGATAGTGGATAAATACTAAGACAATTGTCAATGATGGCAATCATCTTTATTTATTTCTGGGTCTAAGACATAGGACTTTCCCCATTGAGAACCCCGGTCTACCTAATATTTACGATGATCTTGATTATTATTGTAGTACTAGACCGTATCTTTTTGATAACTTAGAAATACCCTTTTGACTCACATCGTGATTTTTGTTTTGTGTTTTAGCTTTTATGTAATCTTGTTCACTTTAGAAAATATTCATTCTTGCTTTTACATCTTCACGTGCATCATTAATATTGTTGTGTTAATTGTTTTATTTGACTGGATTAATTTCTTGTAATTATTATTCACTGGAAATGCAAAGTGCGAATGAATAATCAGTTTGGAATTGGGAACATTACTATGGAATTATGGTTAATTCAGACAAGGGTATATCAGCATCTATTATATAGACACAATTCAAATTATAATTGTCACATACTGGGCGTTACCGAAGGGATATAACAAGTTTCAGTGTCATTACACAATCCCATTTCGTTTGGGCACATTTTTTACTAGTTTAATGGCTTATTCTCAGCTAGTATATACACGTCTCACCTAAATTATACATGTAACACTTTCCTCTGTACAAATTACTCAGTGATAGCCTTTATTTCCAACCCTATTTTCTCAATGTGCCAAGCAGAGACTCTAATTAAAGCTTAAAGAAAACCCATCTGCACCATTATCTCCTAATTGCCCAATTTTAGTAGAATTTAATCAGACGAAAGAAGCTTTCTAACATTTGGAGATGTTTTTAATACGCCAACGACAGCATAAGAGCATATTTATCAGGAGATGACACTCTTTTCACTACTCAGAAAACACTGTAAAAAAGAAATCATGTTGTAGCTACGAATGTAGTAGAATTTAATCAGACGAAAGAAGCTTTCTAATGACATTTTGTGCAGAATAGTATAACATTTGGAGAGATTTTAAATACGCCAACGACAGCATAAGAGCATATTTATCAGGAGATGACACTCTTTTCACTACTCAGAAAACACTGTAAAAAAGAAATCATGTTGTAGCTACGAATTCGTGTCCAGAAATCATTTTGCAAACTTCGAATGAATATTCAAGCCTTTTCTTTGCATGTCCATAAAATAATCATGGACCAGATATCCTTCATAGCTGAATCGTTTGAGTGGACTTTAGGTTATGTAGATACGTAATGACTTGTAAATCCATTATATACACCACTGCACTGAAGAAACGCATAATGAAAGAAGCACATAAAACTTGCTGCAAAGGCCTACAAAAAAGAAATGTTTCTTCGTTATAACCGGGCGATATTTTCTCTTCATTTTAAACATACAGAGCTTGCTTTGGGCTTTTCCGACAGTTAAACAGACATGAAGGCATCGTTCAACATCTGGTCGACATATTTTAGATGACATGTGTTTCTCTCCTTGCTTTGGCTGACTGGTCCTATATCTGACACCGCTCTCCAGTCCACCCAATGGACCACATGTGCTTACCTCCCTCCCCCCCATCCGAACCCCCAACCCTACCTCAACAATGCATTCGCCATCATTCTGAAACGCATTTGAGATACAGTTTTCAGTTAGAATTATCATCAACATTCATATTTATCTAATAAAGACTTGCTCATTAACATGTTTTAAAGAATATGTTGAAATCAAAATGATAACACATAGATATCAAGGCTTTCACTATTCAACTGTATCCGTGACTCTCGTCATTTCTTTTCTTAAAATTACTTGGTATTTCACTATGAGTGGAGCACTGCCATTGTCGTCCATCTTTGTTAATTAATGTCTGACCATTTGAAGATTTTTAAAATGGTTAGTCTTCTTATAACATGTATGTACCAATTATCCAAACATCTATACTTGTTGGATGTGTGTGTTATTGCATCCATTTATCCAAAAATGTATACTGTGTTGGATACATGCGTTATTGCATGCATAATATGAGGATACAACATTTGTAGTTGTAAACAGTATTCCTACCATGAAATAGCTTTCTTAATAATAAAAGCAATTTCTAAACATAGCCCATACACGTCATTCGTAATGAAATCTGCATTACCGGGAAGAATTTATCAGGTCTAAACCATCAACTTGATATATCGGTAACGCTGCATGTTGAGAAAGCTTAGAGGGGTTGTAGGTAGAGAAAATCTATTTCAATCAATCAGTCAATCAATCAATCGAGAGAGAGAGAGAGAGAGAGAGAGAGAGAGAGAGAGAGAGAGAGAGAGAGAGAGAGAGAGAGAGAGAATATGCAAACAGTCTAGACTACAGATATTGATAAGCTAAAACCTACGTCCATTAAGTTCGTAATATGTAAAACATTTTGTTGGGTTTGGATCTCAATAACGTCTAACAAGAAATGTAATATTGCAAATGTTAATTGTTTATCAGTATATATCTCTGTTATCTAATGTGAAATGTAAAATCGCTGCAATACTGCTGTGGATAGACCGTTGGCTCTAGTGACATAGCCTCAGCATTTCAGCTGTCTCTTTTTGACAGTGGTGAGGAGGTCATCATACTGGTATACTCTGTACCTGATGGTGTTACGCACTTCTTCATTTGTGCTGTGGAACATGTAAAAGATGCCAAGGATGGTTTTGTAGCATCTCATTTCAAGTGCCTGGACTCTTCGTTGTAATTCCGCTGTCAGGGTCCAGGACTCACATGAATACAAAAAGATTTAGATGACTAGTGCTCTAAATAGTCTGATTTTAGTTTTCGGACAGATATTCTTGTCTCTGCAGATGGGTCTTAGCTTTAACATAGTTGCCATTATTTGTGCTGCACGTGACAAATTGTCGGCTCTCGATCCCTCTTCGAAGATTATGAAACCAACATATCTGAACTGGCCTACAATTTACAGTGGATGTCCTCTGACTTTAATCTTGGCTGAGATTTGTTTGCCACTATTTGTCATCAGCTTTGTCTTATCAACTCTTATCTCCATATCCAATCTGGAAGATGTTTCATCCAGGTTCTTCACTATGGTGGCAAGCTCGTCTTCACTGCCTGCCAGCCTATCAATGTCGTTTGCTAAGCGTAGGCTGGTGATGTTATTCCCTCAAATGCTGACTGTCCCACAGTGGCTTTCCAGGGCTTCCTCATGATGCGCTCTAAGTAGATATTGAAATGCGTGGGTTTACAGGAGATAGCCTTGACGTACTTCAACTGCTCTCTTGAACCAGTCCCCCACATAAACTTGAGCAATTACTGCACTTATATCCTTGGCGTACAGGTGCTGAATAGTATTGGTCAACTTTTGACCCATGTTATACTTCTTCATTGTGGCCCAAATACCTCATGCCACACTATGTTAAAACTATTCTTACAAACTAATACGCCTTTCAAAACAACAAATTCTCAGTTATCAACTTTCCTGAAACCATGTCTGATGCTAGACATCACCCGCAATATACCATCAAATCTCCATTTGAAATGATTATCAACAAGTTATATACTGTTTAAGACCCAGTTATAGAATGTGTAAAACGTCGTTTCCAGTGACCATTATCCAGTCAGTTACTCTTCCACACACAGTTATATATTATGCATTACACACATTGTACCATCATCGCACAGTTCTGTATGATCAGAAGTCACTTATTAACAATCCATGATCCAGTTGATTACAATCACAACCAACCGCTCCTGTGACCTAGTGGCTTGAGCGGCCGACGTGAAGACAGGAGGTTGTGAGTTCGATCCAAGGCAGAGTCATACCAAAGACTTAGAAAAATGGTACTAACAGCGGCCTCGCTTGACGCTCAGCATTAAGAGGTTAGTGTTAGGACTGGTCGGCCTGGTGTCAAGATAATGTGACTGGGTGGGACATCATGCTATATGTCTGCGGCATAATGCACTAGTGCTAGACATTACTATAAACAGCCTCACTGCAGACATCGTAGCGATATAACTAAAATAAACTTAAAGCTACGTTAAAAATCCTAATCAAACAAACAAACAAACAAACTAGGATCGGCGGTGAGAAACGGACGTTTGTCCGACCGGAAGAACATTCTGGCGAGCCTTATAGACATGTCTGCCTATTATGCTATTTCCTCTGTTCGGTACTAAAACTGCTTTTTTCCAACTGGAAAAACAACAAACAACAGCAACAATAAAACGACCTACCTACCCTAATTTTAATCCTGGTGCTATAGGAAACACATTTATTTCTGGCCTAAGAGTTGTAATAATGCTTTGCAACAGTTATTATAGAATTTGTAATGCAATTTGCTTTCAAAAAATAATTTGTTTTAATTGCCTTAAGCAATTGCGTGAAATACTAAAGCGAAGGCACAAACAAACAAAACTCACTTTGATAAATTGTGCTCACATTCCATATTATTAATTCATCAAACCCCATCTTTTTTCACCACAAATGAAGGAAGTCATACAATTAATTGGCGTTACTAACGACTCACTTGCGAAACTTTCAAAACCAGACTTACAACGCGTGCACCGATAATCAAGTGTCGTTCAACAAAGACCTTGGGGTTCTGTCACGGTACGTAGGCGATGACGTGAACTGTTACTTCGTTGTAACGAATGAAATGTTTTGGGAAAGAAAAAGCAGTTTAACTGTCAGAGACATTCAAACAACTTATAACAAATCTTTGCCAAGTCAAAGTTGTTTTCCTCATTGAAACAGGATTTCGCTGTTGATTGAAAATATGTTCAGATATAATAGAAGAAAACCGTTAAATTTAATATTGGTAGGATATATGATTTAAACAGGACATACAGCTAAGTCTAATAATGTGATTTATACATATATTGGGTTGAAACGAGAAGCCTTAAAGTGTGGTCTTTCGAAATATGAACTAAGAACAAGCATGACAGTACATCATCAGCACAAATGATCAAACAAATCTGAAATTGTGAATAGCGAATAAGAGCTTACATAACTATTTTTGAGGAAACTTAAAAATCACCATTTACTGATAATGAATATTTAAGAAAGGAAAGATTTTTATTCCATCGCTCTGTACCATTAGGCATGGATAATTTTAACTACTCACACCATATCATGGAATTTAATACGAGTATGAGATACTGAAAACAAATATGTGAACTTTACTATGAAAAGATTACAAAATGAAATCATATTGATATATTTTTCTAGGGAAAGTTTGTTTAGAGACCCATTAAAAATCTGATAAAATTTACGTAAGATATCCTTTCGAGGAATACGTGTCATGTATACGAGTACACTAATACCGTTTTCCTCAAACACATAGATGGAACTAAAATCACCCAGTTTAACACTATCGCGACTAATTATATACATTTTTATTAATTTATATAGGTACTCTTTCATCATGCATGTTACATAGCCTATATATAATTTTTAAAAGAATTTTTATGGACAACTTTATTACATTGTATTAATAAACTATTACACTTTCATGACATTTTATATGGCACGTGTTCAGTGGATTTCTGATATTTTGAATTTATAGACCGTTTATTTACTCTGATCGCGAACGGCAACATTGATTCATCATTTCCATGCAGTGCCGGATTTAGACATAGCGAAGCCCTAAGCTATGGGAAGCTGTCGTGGCCATAATTTGTATAAAATATATTTGAAAGGCCCATTCAGAATGTGAGTTCTTACTGTGAGGCCCTATGCTGTAGTGTGTGTGTGTGTGTGTGTGTGTGTGTGTGTGTGTGTGTGTGTGTGTATTTGGTGTTAACCAAGGACATTCGTGAGATTACACACCAACGTACCGATGACAACTTCCAACCGAGGACGTCCTCGGTTTGAAAATGTTAAAATCTTGCTTCTACCAACTATTTTAACCTAGAAAAAATTTAAAATCATGATTTGCAGAAAAGTACCCATTTACACGTTTGGTGCTTGTTCGCGATTTTGGAGTGTATCTTTCTTCCAAAGCTGGCGATATACACGCCCGAAACTAAGTCCTCGATTGCCCGGTGGAAAACGTGTAGAGAAATCTCCGCTATCAAATTACACGTTGCAAAACGTATTATCTCCCTTTAGATCCTAGCATCAAATGCCAACTACTTAGCCAAATTAAAAATATAGCTGGTGCATATAACAGTCCCTGGTATTTTTATTAATACTTTATGCATGTGAGACAATAGTGTTTGGAATTTCACGATACATTCGTACAATACTCGTCTAATACAGGCAAATAAATCTAAGACATGTACGAAAGAATTACATCAAAATGCTTTTGTAAATAAGCATGAATTTATTGTTTAATTGTACCGAAATTGCGAACAGTTTGTAATGTTCAAACGCTCTTCTTTGCGGCGAGGTTTTAAACACGTAAAGATATTGAAAAGTCGTCTTTGATATGCAAAAGTTATTTTATGTTTATTAAATGAGATATATCCGCCCTTATTTCATCATTTGCCTACTTAGTATTCAAACACGAGGGAACAAATGAGATCGAATTATCACGAGCCGAATATGGAAGTTGTTGTTGTTGTAGGGTTTAACGCCATTTTTCAGCACACGGTAGGCTATAGATGCCGGCCGGTGTTAATGGTGGAGGAAGAAACCGGGAAAACCCCGAAAAGAACCACCGACCCACGAAAAGCTACTGGCAAGCTTTCTCACATACTCGCATTGGACAAATCTGAGACTCGAACCCACGCAGACAGACGTGAGATGGCAGTGATCTGTAGTGATCGCTCGGCCACTCGGCGTCCCTTAATATGGAAGTTACACGACAGAACTTTAGTAAATATATAGAAAGATAATTATATTATATTGAGGTCAAATTTGTATCATCAAGATGATTAGTCCCAAAATGAAACATTTAATTACAGCAATGTGTTATTTTATTATCGCGCTTTTAATAATAATGATAATAATAATAATAATAATAATGAGGACATTGTATAGCGCCTAATTTTAGAAGCTATTCGCGCTTTACAACATTATTATACCTGATAATATCGATTCATTATCCATAATTTCAGATAAATTTGTAGGAACATTTCACCTTGCTCTCCGATTTTTAAACATTTATTGCACATTTGTGGCTGCATAACTTTAAACAAAACAATCTCAACAATTTGCATTTTTCATATACTGATATTTCCTTCTTTCTCAGTTACTTTCGCAAGGCTAATAGTCCGTTTATAACACGAGCTAAGAAAGTTATAACACAAGTTCGATAAGAAAATTATAACACAAATTCAATACGGCAGCTGATCTGTAATGCTAAATATTTTAAATCAGAATTTGTTTATTTTTTTAAATTTTAAAAACGGAACACAGTATAATAATGTATTCATATGAAGTTGACAAAGCAATACTTACATTAGCTATCATAAGGATAAAAGATTGTAATTAATCCTCATGGAATATTTATTCATACTTGGGTGTAAAAAAAAATTGTACAATTTTCTGATAATGACGTTTTAACTTGTTTTATTTTCTTTTAGAATTTTAAAACATAAAGAATCGGACACTACATGAAATAAATTTCACATTTGCTGGGGTCTTCAGACAAGATTTCTGTAAATTCATTTAGAACAGCCGTCTTAAAAATAGATTCTGTTTAACTTTCCTTGCATTACAGATGTAAGTTTTAAAAATACAATTATTTCATAGATTTCGTCCTATTACTTTGGTTCGTCTTTTCAATCAATATTAATCCACGTTACCGGATGTAAAATTGCAAACAGTATGAATTTAAAAAAATAGAGACTGCTTGTAAATTAAACCCTACAAGTCAATAATAAATGGATACTCTTTGTTGTCTTTATCTATCTGTCACTCGTTCTATCTTAGCATCATACTATATTCGTTTTTAACCTGAATTATGTTTATGTAATATACAGATTCATTCGATGATATACATACCCATGCACTAGATGAAATGAGACAGACACACATACAGACAGACACACCGAGAGGTGAGAACCACAATTGTCCTATACATACATCGTGTGTCTAGCATAGATATTTCTCCAAATTGTAAACTCTAAAATTTCCATCTGTTCAAGGAAATAAAATTAAAATAATCATCAGGGTACTTGAACCTGTCTGTTCAATCACGGATGACATTTGTGCATTTTGAAAGAAACTCAAATAGTTATTTAATGAAGAATATAATTAACATTAATATAAATGCAGCAGTCTAAATCAATAATGAAAGAAAATTAATAAGTTGAAATTATTTTCGTTGTCATTCAACCTCAATTTACTGCTATGATTAAAGCTGTAAAAAAATTAATATATTTTCAATATTCTTCAAGCGAGATAAATTGCAAAAACTTTATACGCAACGATACACTTTTGCACAATCAAAAAATACAAACTAGTACATAATGTAGTAATAGAAAGATAATGAAGACCTTAAATGGGCAGAGAACATTTGTTTGAAAGCTGTTAGTTAAAAAAAATAAAAGATGTAACAACAATTTATCAAATATTGATAGAGTTTCTTGTTAAGATGGTGAGATATCAATCCTGCTTAGAAAATGTGAGCGGTTTGTCACATTTTCTTGATCTATGGCTGCCATCTTTAATTATTTAACTATCCGGAAGTGAGATGCACCGATACGCCCCCTGGTGATATAGTAACCGTGAAACCCTTTGTAGATGGCATTTATTCCGTTCATGGTCATTACATAACTCTGAACGAAGATCCATCCCAGTTTATATGTATTAGTTATTTTACGACAAAGCAAACTAAGTACATTACTAAGTACCTACGGTAAAGCGCTTTGACCGGGGATACACTAGTGTTGAAAAAGAATGAGCCACTTTGGCTCCCAAATTCGACCCGTATATTTATACATTTTCCAAATGCCAGTTATCTGCAAAATAAAACACATTTCAATCCTGTCACTTTACATTTCCCTTTTAAAATGTGCATATAAAACAATGGATGTACATTATCGTTCACAGCACGTTCCTAAGCACTGATAACTAACCACTGTCCGTACTAATAGTTTTTACAAATAGATTGGTCTTAATTTGCCGGTAGAAATTATATACAGGCATGAGCAGAAAAGTTTTCCTTTTAATGAATGCCCCTTCCTTCTCGATGAAGATAAGTTCGATTTAAAAAAAAAAATTATTCTAACTTTAATTTCATTTAATTTAATTTAGTTTAATTTAATTTAATTTAATTTAATTTAATTTAATTTAATTTAATTTAATTTAATTATTTTTATTTTTTATTTTTTTTTAATTCGTTTTTCTCAGTTTTCTGACAGCCTAACGCTTATTGACCAGTAACGAATTAGCACAATGAGCAAATTTCTTATGCAGATTGGTCATGTACACTATAGGCAATACCAGTTTCTAAATTTTCTTTTAATGAATCCAGACGTTATATCACTGAAGGTTGATAATAAATGGTGAGATTTATATATGCAAAAAGAATAAGCTTCCCCTGTTCGGTATTTGTGTAACGAATAGTACATAAAACTCGAGATATTTACATCTTTAGGTGCTGGAGTTGGTTTTAAGTAAGTCACCTGATTCTTCAGTTTGACGTCTTTGAAGTGAAACTTATTACATGGGATTAATTTGAGCCTGATTTAACGTCTGCGAGGTTTTGACACTGCAATGACTTTATTTCCTGTCTAGCTTGCACATGAACAATAAAACCTAGAACGCATTAGACATTATTTATGCTTTATTGTTCCTTCCTATCGCATTGTCAACAAAATAAAATATAAAAAAGTATAAATAACACTTTGTGTTTTTACAGTAATCCGATCAAAGTTTATTTCATTTAATGTATATTCTCTTGACATACTTTCAATAATAGCATGCAAAGTATAAGCATATAACGTATCATTATTACAAATGAAAAATGAAAATTAGAAAAGGGAATATGTGTATTCTATGCTAATAATTCGCATATTATTTACTATCCATAAACGGGTAAAACAGAAACTTTGGTTTAAAAATGGTACGAGGTTTCTCTTTTTATTCAAGTGTTTGTTTTTTGTTTGATTTCTTATTCTACATTCTTCTTGTACAATTCTCTCAGCTTTAAACATTATATAAATAGCAGACTATATTATGTAACATTAATGAGTTTAACACTGATACAAGCTTTCAATAATGATCAAGAGTGGCTTTAGAGAACGTATCCATAGCTACGCCCAGAAGAAATGAATCTCCATGTACAGTTACTAAGAGGTGAAAGAGAGGTCAAGCTTGTTTGCATTTTACGGGTCCTACTGGTGTAACAGGCAAAATTAAATATTAACTTTGCAGATGACTGATTGTTACAGGACAGAATGAAGTTAACTTTTATTTAAGCAAATGGTTTTTCAATAAAACATTATAATTGAGTGTAAAACAATTATATAAGATTTACTGAGTGGATGGTCTTACACGAGTGTCTGTGTTAAATGAAATGCATGGAATTGTTCAGAACATTAAACCATGTTAAATCTTCTCAAATTTACTATAGTATTATATGTAAATACCAAAATATCTCAGAAAGGACTGTAACAATAATATAAAGAATTCACTATAAGTTACACTCCCTCACATTATATATTGTCATGCCATATTTTATTATATAATTGGATGCGCGTTATTAAGCTAGTGTAATATTGGGAAATATGAAATATGATATGAGTATAGATATATATATATATATATATATATATATATATATATATATATATATATATATATATATATATATATATATATATATATATATATCACAATAGCCATGTGAAAGATTCATTTACTTAAATCAGATTACACATAATTGAAAGTACGAAGTGTTTGCATAGACCCGATTAAGTATTTACTGTCTGTAAGGTTTTGAAACTTATATTTGATAGTTCACAGACCACTCATCAACAGCAGGTACATTGGGAGGTCTCCATTTTCTCATAAGAATCCCATTTTTAATGAAATAACAGACAGGAACTTCAGTGGCTTCAGTCTTGCTTATGGCCCTTTGAAACAAACAGGAGATCTCAGGATCTTTTTCCTGTTCGACGACAATTAACTGTCGTTTATCACCCTGATTAGAATAAAGAGAATGAGTTGTTAAAAGAGGATCACTATGATCAATACCTTCTGATTGATCCAAACAAGCAGTAAAAGTGACCTCATCAAAAGCCTGACCTATACACGTGTCATCTAAAGGAATACTGGCTTCATCAACATCATTCTCAAGAGCTTTCTTTGTCATAGCTCTGCTAACTAAACAAGCTTGAAATATAGCAGGAAATTCTTTTTCAATTGGATCAACTTTCTGTTCCAAATTAGGCTTGTCAGTTACAAGTGGATTAATCACAACCTTGTTCCCAGCTAAGTCGTTGCCTAGCAATAACTAAATGCCCTCTACGGGTAAAACAGAGACTGTTCCGACTGTCACAGGTCCTGATACTAAGTCTCATGACAAATTTACACAATGGAGAGGAACATAAACAAAGCCGCTCTCTACTCCCTGAATAAGAACACTTTCATTAGAAGAAGACTTCTCAGAAAAAGGCAAAGTACCTGACAATAAAAGACTCTGACAAGCTCCTGTGTCCCTTAAAATTTTAATAGGGGTGGGATTGGATAAATCACTCAAGAGTGATATAGAACCCTTCGATATGAATGGTTGATAATTCTCCATAATAAAATCCGACTGGGATTTATTAGAAGTTTGATTTTTGAAAGTTGTGCTAGTTTGAGTTTTAGAAGGGCTTGTATTAGGCGGAAATACTTTTCTACCAGAAGACTGTTGAATAGAAGTCTTGTTAACAAAAGGAACTTTATGTGTCAAAGAATATTCGTCAGCAGCTCGAGCAGCATTCTCCAAGGTTTCAATCGTATGATCATCAAGAAAAAGACTTAACATCACTATGGACACAGTTTTGGAACTCTTCAATTAAGTTTGTCCAGTTTCTTTTCTGTAATTTCTGAATTTTTGCCGATAAGCTTCAGGAACTGACTCATAATCCCTTAGAATGCATTCTTTAACCGCATCATAGTCACCATTTTGGTTAACAGACAGTGAATTGTAAATCTCATTAGCCTTACCAGTAAGTACACATTGTAATAACTGAGTCCAATTCTCTCTTGGCCACTCTAAATTTTCTGGAACTTTTTCAAAACGAATGAAGTATTTGTCTACTTTTATTTTCTCTGAAAGGGGGAACTAATCTAATATTCCTTGCTAAACCAGAATTTAAATTTGGATTTGAAGTATGACGATGATTTTCACTTGTCAGCTCTATTTCTTTCATTTTAATTTGATATTCGCTTTCTCTCTCTCTCTCTCTCTCTCTCTCTCTCTCTCTCTCTCTCTCTCTAAATCTGCATCTCCTTTTTGTAATTCAATTTGCCTTTCTTTCTCCTCTCTCTCTCTATCATATTGTAATTGTCTTTCATTCACCCTTTCCTCTCTCTCTCTCTCTCTCTCTCTCTCTCTCTCTCTCTCTCTCTCTCTCTCTCTCCACTCTTGTCAATATTGTAATTGTGTTTCTTTCTCCCTTTCTTGAAATTCCAGATTCTTCAACTCTAATTCCATCTTGAATTTTAATTCTAATTCCTTTAGTTTAATGTCAGAGTCTGATGCAGACTTACTGACCGAAATCAAAGCACTTTGTTCCAAAACATCCTTTTCTACCAAATATTGGACCAAAATCTTTTTGATATTTTGTTTCGTTAAAGAAGCCTTGACTTCAGAAAGATCATATTTTCTGGAAAGTTGAACCAACTCATCTTTTTTGAAAAGATCTAATTGCTCCTGAGTAGGATTAGAAAGAAATATTTCTACTTTAGATGTCATTTTTATACAAGCCTGTCAGTCTCACTAAAGATTTACAATTTTCAAAAACTAGGGGAATTCAAATTTAAAACAAATGTATTCTGAGAAAAATTCTAGCCAAATTCTAATTTATCTCAATCCCAGACGATAGCTCCCAATGTCTATGTTACGTGCTTAGGTTCGAAAAAGCAGAAACATAGAAAGAAGTGAAATTAACAAGCTTGTAAAAATTTAACAAACAATTTATTGAGAACAAATATTTTCATAAAAGAAAATAAATAAACTTACGGTTTTAGAAAATCAAGTCCAAAAATTAATCCAAAAAGAATTCACAATATAATCCACTAGTGGAATTGCAAGAGTCCTGATAATAAAATGTGCTAATAGTTCCCGGATCGAATATTGACGATGCAATCCAATATGGACGACGATGTCACGTGATGAAGTCAGTTTTAATTTTATAATAATTCAACTGAGCACAAGTAATTTCTAGGAAAATAACACAATAAATTCCTCTTGATCCCAAACGAATTAAAATAATTTACATTCAAACAATGACACACACATCTTTGTATTCTAAAGCCCAGACTAACTACTGAACCATTAGCTTCTAAAATACAGCTATATACTGATTCCCTCGTAAACAGGAAGGGGTCACGTGATTTTCTAGAAGGCCACAGACGAACCCATGCTCGCAAAGTCACGTATACAGTATGATCTAGAAAGATGTCCTTGGAATCAACCAATCATTTTTAAAATAAAGCTAATGTCTATGGAATCAATCAATCATTTTAGAAGCATGTTTATACTCTGAAGCAAGGTCAGAAAATGAGGTTAACATCTTTTGTTTACTTGTAGAGAGAAAAGTTCTAGCAAAATTTGCCAATGAATGAATTTTTAATCCAAAATGTAAAATTTGAATCTGACAAAAATAAATAAATTATTTAAATCAAATACACGTAACAATATATATATATATATATATATATATATATATATATATATATATATATATATATATATATATATATATATATATATTGTTAATAATAACGTACAACAGTTTCTTACTTTCTGAAAGAAGTTATACTATGACAACATACTAAGCGGAAGTTATAATATATTTGTTTAGCTGAAATGTGTTGTGCAGCTATATATCTACCTTAAAATCAGTTTATTGCTATTGGTTTGAGCCAAACAAATGGTAGTAATATCCAAACTCTACGTTAATAGGAACATACTCATCTCATTTTGTAATGCGTTAGATGCTAACTGAGAAACGTTGAAAGTTACACTTTGAGTAATATCTCGCAATGAAGCTTGTAGCAAGTTTCAGAACCAACACATATTAGAAGAATGTTTCTTCCTGTGCAACAATAGCAAATAAATCAACTGTAAAATCAACAGCAATAACAAAAATACAATTATGGGTTTTCACAGACTTAATTGCTTGCAGTTAAAGCGGTTGATGTCATCAGAAGTGGATAGAATACTTACTCGGCTTACATTTTGGAAATGCAACGGTGAATGAACCTTGGTAGCACAATATGTCAGCTTTTTCAGACTCAAGGTACTTGGAAGTCGACTCATTAAAAAGTTTATATCCATAAAAACATACAAACGTAATCTACAAATGCAAAACATTACATTGCAATTATACGGAAAAGTAACTGCCTTAGACAAATTAAGCAAACAAAATTATATGTATATGTAACATATATTGTGACTTTTAAAGTCTAATGTAGCTACTAACAATAACTATGTCTAGACTTCTTCCAAGGGTGTCGGTAAATCTCTCGTATTATATGTTCCTTTTTGGTTTAATACTTCACATGTCCATAAAGAGCTTTTAGTTATAATTGTAATCATTTAAACTAGAAACATATACTTCATCTTTTAAGTGAATATAACATAAACAGATATTATGAGAATGCGTCACTCTGGAAATTTTTCAAGTTATAAGTGCGGCGTCAATAGTGCAACTATTTACATATAAATAGAAAAGAAGGGAATTAACGCACGAAAGAAAAACGTAAGAATAAAAAATAATATGTAAACGAGACATCTCTCATCATCTTCTCTACGTCTCGCTAATAATATATGCCATTTTGAGTAATTTTTCACTTGTCCATACATATCATTTCATGCTGGTTCTAATCCTTAAAATACCATACAATTACATACACATGTACTATACGACATCAATGCAAACACTGCATCGATGATAAACATGCATTATGAGACAATGACAGTCTGAACGCTTATTAAAATACAAGTCGGTTTGCAGTATATAGTAAAGATAATATATTACATACATGGACAGGAAAGGAAAGAACTCAGGGAAAAAAAGAATGTCCGGATGACTAGAATGAAGAAATAGGACACAACTTACATTACTACCCGAGTCAATCTTCTCTCCTGCAACAATCACATTCCCTCCATTTCTAAACTGACCGTTTTCAATTGTTGTGATTGTAATGTTGCATCTTTCTGTGATTTCAAAGACAACAAACAATAAGAAAACTATGACACAAGTTAAGTATCGAACATTGTATCCAACTTCCTACAATATCGCTTGATAGGCTACACATGGAGCCAATGTAGCTTATAGAAAGAACGTGGGAAATCCGTGGAAACAATCTTCAACACACAAGAAAAAAACTATGAAATTTTCATGAACATGTTTGTCCTTTAGCACCAGTTTGTTTCCTTGGAAAATGGCGCATATATCTAATATTTTCATGGTCTGCCTCGGTAAACACTGCAGTCATTTATCACATTTGACATTAATGAGATATATTTTATCCCTCTTTAGTTTCAAATGACGTGTTCTTTAACGGTACTATCTCCATGTATTTACAGAAGCAACTTACCTACAAAATATATATATATATATATATATATATATATATATATATATATATATATATATATATATATATACCTTAAAATCAGTTCACTGCTATTGGTTTGAGCCAAAACAAATGGTAGTAATAGCCAAACTCTACGTTAATAGGAACATATTCATCTTATTTTTTTATGTGTTAGATGCTAACTGAGAAACGTTGAAGATTACACTTTGAGTAATATCTCGCAATGAGGCTTGTAGCAAAGTATCAGAACCAACATATAATAGAAGAATCTGTATTCCTATGCAACAATAGCAAATAAATCAACAGTAAAATCAACAACAATAACAAAAATACAAATATGGATTTTCACAGACTTAATTGCTTGCAGAAACAGTGGTTGATGTCATCAGAAGTGGATAGAATACTTACTCGGCTTACATTTTGGAAATGCAACGGTGAATGAACCTTGGTAGCACAATATGTCAGCTTTTTCGGACTCAAGGTACTTGGAAATCGACTCATTAAAAAGTTCATATTCATCAAAACATACAAACGTAATCTACAAATGCAAGACATTACATTGCAATTATACGGAAAAGTAACTGCCTTAGACAAATGTAGCAATCGAAATTATATGTATATGTAACATATCTTGTGACTTTTAAAGTCTAATGTAGCTACTGACAATAACTATGTCTAGACGTCTTCCAAGGGCTTCGGTAAAACTCTCGTATTATATGTTCATTTTTGGTTTAATACTTCACATGTTAATAGAGAGCTTTTAGTTATAATTGTAATCATTTAAACTAGAAACATATACTTCATCTTTATCGTGAATATAATATAAACAGATATTATGAGAATGCGTCACTCTGGAATTTTTTTTTCACGTTATCAAGTGCGGCGTCAATAGTGCCACTATTTACATATATATGGAAAAGAAAACAAATAACGCAAGAAAAAAAAAGTAAGAATAAATGATAATATATAAACGAGACATCTCTCATCAGCTTCTTTATGTCTCGCTAATAATATATGCCATTTTGAGTAATTTTTCACTTGTCCATACATATCATTTCATGCTGGTTCTAATCCTTAAAATACCATACAATTACATACACATGTACTCTACGACATCAATGCAAACACTGCATCAATGATAAACATGCATTGTGAGACCATGGCAGTCTGAAAGCTTATTAAGATACAAGTCGATGCGGAGTATATAGTAAAGATAATATATTACATACATGGACAGGAAAGGAAAGAACTCAGGAAATAAAAGAATGTCAGGATGACTAGAATGAAGAAATAGGACACAACTTACATTACTACCCGAGTCAATCTTCTCTCCTGCAACAATCACATTCCCTCCGTTTCTAAAATGGCCGTTTTCAATTGCTGTGATTGTAATGTTGCATCTTTCTGTGATTTCAAAGACAACAAACAATAAGAAAACTATGACACAAGTTAAGTATCGAACATTGTATCCAACTTCCTACAATATCGCTTGATAGGCTACATATGGAGCCAATGTAGCTTATAGAAAGAACGTTGGAAACCCGCGGAAACAATCTTCAACACACAAGACAAAACTATGAAATTTTCATGAACATGCTTGTCCTTTAGCACCAGTTTGTTTCCTTGGAAAATGGCGCATATATCTAATATTTTCATGGTCTGGCTCGGTAAACACAGCAGTCATTTATCACATTAGACATTAATGAGATATATTTTATCCCTGTTTACTTTAAAATGACGTGTTCTTTAACGGGACTACCTCCATATATTTACAGAAGCAACTTACCTACAATATATATATATATATATATATATATATATATATATATATATATATATATATATATATATATATATATATATATATATATATATAATAAAGATTGTATAACGCCTAACGCTTAGTAACTGTAAGCGCTTTACAACATATATAATTATATGAGCTGCAATTTTCCTGATACAAATGGCCTTTTATCCTTCTCATTAATAATTTAAGAATTGTATCTGTTGTGTGCATGGTTGAAGATTCGTTAGACTGATGTTAGTGTTAATATTCCTCAAGTAAGTAGTTTTATATTGTTGTTTTGGAACAATTGCATTCTTTTATGATCGCTTGTTCTATATTTGCGTCTCAATAAAAGCAACAAAATCCAAATGTTTAAACAGTAAAATAAAGGTCTGATCTACTTACTATCCTTGCATACAAGTGATGCAGGCTCCAATTTACCCAAATAGCATTTCACAGATACCTGCTCTTTCTCAAGATATGAATATGAACGAAAAAGCTCCATTTGATTAGAACATCTTGCATGCATCAGGATTCCTCTATGAATATAGCTTTCTAATACTTTTTCATGTCCGATGAAATACTCCAGATTAATTGTTGGTTCTATGAAGCATCGGTCTACAATTTAAAGAAGAGTGTTTTTATACTGGTTGTGTTGTTGTGTATTACAGTGTGTCATAGGTTATGAATCTGGCATCACAAAGTAACAGAGGGAAGAAACACCTGCACGTTTTTGTCACTTACCGTAAATTAATTTCATGGCGATAAAACTGAAAATGTAAGAGGAACTTATACTTTTATGAACTGAATCTATAATTAGCCTATTCAGATGCATTCATATCCAAAAGAATGTAATGTTCCGAATAAATTTGTGATCGTCGAATTCAGATATAGCATTGGCATTGTCCAGAATTCCGATGAGTAAAAATGGTCTCCAAATAATGTTTGCGCACATTGACATTCCAATAGATAATCCTAACGAATGTTTCTTCTCAAATTATCTAAACACAGTATTAAGCACATCGGCATACTGATTGCAACATACAAAATAAGAATATGAGATAAGAATAATTCGGAATATAAATGAATTTACTACCTAACGTACAATTGTGAGAGTGTATTACGACCCTAAGTTTGTATTTTGAATATACATTGTCATATTATCTGCATTGCGTCTATAAACGTTAGTTTTTTTCAGTGCACGACTTTGTTGTTTCTTTATTACTGTACCCGTAACCACACTTGTATGATCATTGTTATATATAGCAAATAAAAGTTTGGATTAATGACTTTTTCACTGACGTTTCATTTGATCAATCAAGTACATTTTTTCTCATCTGCAACGAGTAAATTCTAAATGTGAAAGCTTTTGAATGTAATATATTTACCAGGAGTCAAAGATTCACGCTGATTCAAACAAAGCGGCAAGAGTACTTGATTATCTTTCAGAAGTTGAATTCCTTGCAAGAAGGCAATTCTTGAAGATGTATAAAAGAAAATTAATTACGATCCCTTTGCATGCTCCCAGTTAATAGAAACTATCGCTACTTACCAATTTATTATATTCGGGTTTTAAGTATCTTTCTTTGAGTCTAAAACTTGTAAATGCAATCGTATTAATCACCTCATTAGTAATTTTTTTAGTTGGTGTAGCTTCTTCCGAATTTTTTCTTTGGGTGTTTCTTCTTCGGTAGGGTCAACAGCGGCTGATTGCGGTTGAGATTGTGCGGCAGCTATACCGGTTGGAAGTTCTAGTCAAAATCTGTTTTATTTGTTTCATTCTTCTTTCTATTTTTGCAGTTTGCTCAACAGTTTGTTTTGACACAGGAAGAAGAATCCTCTTTAAGAGCAGTTGTAATTGTTTCGGTAGCTATTGTGACAGGTTTGAAATATTGTTCAGCACCTACCACAAAATCAACTAGAGATTCGTGTCTGTACTAGAGATTCGTGTCTTTCTTGTAATTTTTGTCTAGCAGAATCACGCACAGGTATACATTTCGTAATCGCCGCCGGGCATATAGTGATTCTCCTACCATTATTGATATATGGTATGCTTTAATTTGTAGCAGCAGAGGGAATGACGTGACCTCAAATAAGGCATCATCGAGTCAACACACGCGCATACTTTTTAGAAAACCAAAATGACAAAAGAAAACAGAAACATAATTAACTAACCCGTAGGAGAATCTCTCAGTTTCAGAAAACTCAGCTACTTCCAGGAAAACGGCCTTCACTGGCTGTCTAAACCAGGCTAAGGATAGCCGGCGTGTCTTCAACCGTCGGTAAGTTAGGCTTTGTTGACCCAACATGAAAAGACTAGATTCGGCTGACTGAGCGGCGGAATCAACAGCTGGTCAACGGGCAGCAAGGCAATTCTCAGCGAACCGCCGTGGAGCTCTGAGAGCACGACGAGACACGTGGGAGGTCCTGCTCATCGCACTGCACTATACTCTGGCTCTGCTGGACCCAGATGGTTTTGGCCGAGAGAGTGAGGTCGACAACATGAGCAACTCTTCCATAACTTAAAGAAAGGTCACCGAGCAAGTCTTTCCCGTTATCCTCTCATCCCAATTCATCACGTACTAACGTTTTGTGGCAACAAACAAGGGTCGAAACGGGAGGATTGAGTACTATTAAAGCACGGATTAGGTTAAAGTAACAGCAATGGTCTCCTTTTGCTGCAGACTTGCGCCGAGCATGAACTATTAATCCCAATACAATCTTCACGTTCCTACACATATTCGGACGTCAATGATGTACCCTCTCTCTAAGTACAGGCACCTCATCGAATACATCATTGTCAGGAAGAGGGACAGGCAGGATGTGCGTATGACCAAGTCCTTGTGCAACGCTAACTGCTGGACAGACCACTGCCTTATCATCACCAATTTTAACACCCACATTCAGCCCAATAGCACCCACATGTAAAGAAGGCTTCTAAACGAATAAAAATCACCAAGCTAAAATGGACCAGTAGCAAGCTGTCTCTCGTGGATTCCTTAGAACAACGTATGAAATCCACCCCTCTCAACAATCTGAATGTGGAGACCGACTGCGCGACTTGTGCATGATTTGGAAGAACGTCTGACATCCATCCCTCTCGACAATCCTAATGTGGAGCCAAATTGGGAGGCATTCACAGGGATGGTCTACAGCACCGCTACTGAAATCTTCGGACCCTCAACCAGAACGCAACAAAATAGGTTTTGATTATAACTGTGACAATATGAAGCAGTTGCTGGATGAGAAACACCGCTTCCTTTAAAGCCACGTTGACAACCCCATGTTCAACTCTAGCGATGCGTACACCAACATACGTAGAACTGTACAGTAGAAGCTCCTTCATATACGAGACACATGGCTTAGCAGCAAAGCTGATGAGTTACAATGCATCGCATACCAGCATGACATGAAGAACTTTTAAAATACTTTGAAATAAGTGTATGTACCTACAGCCGCGCTGAATCATCATCTCAGCTACTTCTCAGCGCAGACGGAAACATACTAATTACTGACAAAGAATGGAGTGGATTCTACAACGATGAGCTGAACTCTTTGACAGCATCACGGATCCTCCTACATCAATAATGATGAAGCCATTAGTCGTCCCCCGCCCCGCCCCCAATTATATATCAACGAAGCCCTGAATGAGAGTCCTACATTCCTCGCGACATAGAAAGCGATACGTCTGCTCTACAGCAGCAAAGCACCTGTTTCAGACTCCATCCCAGCAGAAGTCTACAAGAAAGAGGACACAGCCCTGATAGAAAGGCTGCACCAACTGTTTTATTGATGTGGCGACAAGAGAATATCCTTCATGAATTAAAAGCTGCTTCCAAAATCCACGTGTACAAGTGTAAAGAGGACTGCCAGGCTTGTGACAACCGCTGGGACAATACAGAAACATCTCAGCCATCCATTCACAGTACCAATGGCGTTTAGCAGGGTTGAGTTCTGGCATTGACACTGTTCAGTCAATTGTTCTCCACCATGACGACTAAAGCTTTCAGAGACGGAGAGGTTGGAATTAGCATCAGGTTCCATACAGATGGAAGACTATCCAATACTAGCAAGCTTCAAGCAAAAGCCAAGGTCATGACAGACACCATCAGGGACTTTGCATTTGCTTATGACTGCACCCTCAATTATGGCTTAGAAACCGACCTGCAATGCAGCATTGATAATTCTCCAGCTCCTGCTCAAGCTTTGTTCTCATCAGCCGTACCAAGACGACTGAAGCATTGCATCAGCTGGCCCCTGAAAAGCCCTATGTTGAGCCCAACATCACCGTCAACTGAAACAAACTGAATGTGATAAACCTGTTCCCCTTTCTTGGCAGCACACTGTTACAGAGAGTCAGACAACGAGGTGAAACTTCGCATTGCCAGAGCGCAACTTTCGGCAGATTGTATGCCAACGTCTGGAACAGACGTAGCATCAGCATACATACCAAAATAACGGTCTAAAGTGCTCCACACACTACTTGACGCATGAAACACTTTCACACCACAATCCTCAGGAAATTCCTAAAAATCAAGTGGCAGTACAAGTTTACAGATACTAAGGTACTCGTCCAAGCAGGTCTGCCTTGCATCCACACCATCCTGATGCAGTTTAAGCCACGCTGTTGAGGGGCATGTTGTACACATACCAGATCACCAGCTCCCTAAGAGACTCTTTTATGGCGAGCTGCAACAAGGAGGGAGATTCCACGGATGTCAGAAGAAACGCATCGATCGAAGACATGTGGTATCAATGATACTTATATATATATATATATATATATATATATATATATATATACTAACACAGGTATTTACCGACATAATGTTATCTTATAGGTAAACCGGAAAATCGGAAATTAAAGGAACTGTATAATGTATTTACCTGGAAAATCATAAAAGTTGTAGTGATTTTAAAATGTGGTTCATCAAATTTTGGTATCTTCCTTTATGGTAATTAATGCAAAACCCTATAAATTCGCCTTTCCCACATCTATACTATTATCACAGGAGTAATTTCCATCCAGACTTTATATATGACATTGACTGAATATACGTAAATGTCTATTGACTAAGTTTATAGTAACGTCCGTACAACTGACAAAGACGTGTTAGCCCCTGGAAATCTATGAAAAATCAGTGTTATTGTTATACTTCAAACAATTATCTAATTTTACATTAAATACTAAGATTTATAGTGTACAAATAATTCATAATGAACGTTCATGCGTTACAAAAACAAATACTTCATATTCCTGTTTATCACCGTTTGTGTATTAAAAATATTCATATATTAGTATAAATATCCAATCTTGAATAATATTACACTTTAAAATAAAATGAATATAAGAATTTGATTTCTTGCTAATAATTCCATTGGTTTGATTTCGTTTTTGCATATTTATGTTTACGAACCATGTATTGATTCGTTTGTCATCTGTATTAGAAATTACCTGCCTTCTCACCTCGTATAATTTCTGGCGTCTAAACGTCATTCACACATTTGCTAACGTCAGATAACAGCATAACTGAGGACAAAGCTGCGTGAAATGACTCTGCTACAAGACTGCGGCATAGACTAGGTTACAATATTATGGATAAAGAAATACAAAATCATAAGGTAATGATAAATACCTTAGGTACAAGACTGAAAATGTATGTACATAGGTTCAGCACGAATGACTTAGGTCCATAATGTGACGAACATAGCAAAGTATGAGAAACGCTAATCAGTGTATAACTATAGACCAGAAAGATCTCGGTAGCTGCTCGGGAGATACTAACACGATGTTGACACCGAAAATGCCACAGCTTCTTGGAGCTACAGGTGAGATCTGAGTGCCAAGTGAGGACCATAGGTGGGCGAGCTACCCCCGAAGGAGTACGACTGCATAACCAGCCAGAGGTTTTACCACATTCCAGGACACCCCATACACCCCTGACACGAGTCATAATATAGTCATGAAAGAACAAGTCCCGCACTAGCTATAAAAACAGAGGACGAAGGGGCTCTGGCTAGTGTTGACATAAACCACGATTAAAGAGTTATATAGCTATGTCTTATCCACATGAAACAAAAGAAAATTCTTGATGGTATAGTTGAGTTTCATACAACGTATGGCAGTCGTTTGTTAGCAAATGATTATGTTACCAATTCACATAGACAACACAATACAATTCTTAACTTTATGACATGAATGAAATCTACAACTTTCTTTTGAAATGCATTCCATGGCAAATGTAAAGGATATACCTTAAAATTGGATCATACAAAACTTACTAGACATGGTACACCATATGGATGCAAAAACAAAATAACAAAATAGAATCAACTACAAAAACAAACGACTATAATATACTTATAGTGTACCGTACGTTTTAGTTACTTTGCCACACAAAGTATTCAACGATAGATGAAAACATTTCAGACCCAGTTTCCTTTTAACAATAAGGGCAACATGAATTAAATGAACTAAAGAATACAACATTAATAAGATCGTTCTTTCAACATTACCTTCGCAAGTAGGTTTTTGTGGATACCAATGACCATTTCTGCACATCGCTTGCACTGTTGGTAGTGATCTGCTACAACTGACCTCCTTAACCGTTTTATCAGATAGAATTCCGGGGACAATACCAGTCTGGACAACGTTGTATGTATCGGTTAATGTTTCACATTTCGCTGAAAAGTAAAATGTAAATCGGAACATGATATAAAGTGGAATTAATAACATTTAGGCTGTTACATATTTTCCACATAAAATACATTCTCTCTCCTGTTTCAAAGCACAATACAACTCGACGCTTTATAGTTATAGCATATCCATCTAATAAGGCTTTCAAACTAACTTACAGTATTTAATACTCAATGACATCATAGAAAACTGAGATGTCAAGACTCTTCAGACTTTATGGACAGCAGCCTCCAAGACAAAACAGAACAATAAGAACGGTCAGAGTTTTTTATTTTTGTGTTTACTAGAAAAGATACTGATGCATCACGCTTTCTCAAAATATTATAATACAGAACTCAATATGTTGCCATGCCAACACATATGATGAATATTCAACAACCGGTAACAATTCCATTCCATGGTTTATTTTCCACATCAGTTTCTTTTGCGATGTAAACAGAAAACTACATTGATTTGAATGCCAGTTAATTGGGCCTGAAGCTCAAGGTACCAAAATGGCCAAGAACATTACACGTTTCATATTCTAGTGGGTTTCTTCAATAATTCCCTGCTGAAATCATTATTATGGCAAATGAATCTAAACTTAAACAACGAACTATTGCACACATTTTACACATTGGATGTCATTATCGAGAATGAGGTGACAGGAGCTTACTATTCTCACGAAGCATAAATCAAGGCCCGTAGTAAACAACAATCGATTAAGGACTTATTTCAGAACTGATAAAAAATAGTTTATACCGAGACGCGTGCTTCAGTATGTTTGGAATGGTGTATGCATACCTCTGAAAACTGAATCGATGGCGGATGCTACAAACTATCATTGAAGAATCCGGGTTATACGTGCCTCATGAGAATGCCGCATGTCAAGTAGGAAAGTACTTCACGGAGGTTCAGACCAGAACGAGTATAGTCAAGACCTTCAACATTTCCTCCTGACTTCAATCCAAGATCGGCAACTATATGCTTCCCAAATTTTGAAATCTTCAACATGTCTAAGTTAAAAAGTCGAGAGAGAGAGAAAGCACTTGCAACTAACGTTGCCAAAGTCTTGCCCTGACTGTGCTTAAATCAACGTAATAATTAAGAATCAACAGAGATGATATACATCTTTTAATAACAAATGATTTTCACTCCACACCAAGGCGGCAAAGAGAGTTAATCCCACTGTTTAAAATCAGGTCAACGCAGTGTGGACCTTAATTTATAGTACCCCTCAACACAGTGAACAGGATCTCATATGCAGAATGTGATAATACTCTCTAAATCAAAAGTATGAGAGTAGACTACTAATACATAGGACAGAAAGCTAGGAACATAAGTGTAAAGGTTTGCTTCAATCCATTACAGTAGTCATATACACTTGTGGAGAAAGATAAATGTTAAGTAAAGAAAAGTAAAGAAAGATACGGTCATAAGGTCACATGGCCAGAAAGAGAACAATACATAGTCTCCTGGTTTGTCCGCCACTAAATTGTACGGATCGCCTCCATGTCCAGAGTATATTGATATAGTTTACAATGAAATCATCAACCTTATTGTTAAACGTGTTTTATGAAAAAATAATTGAGATATTTTGTAAGACAATCTGCAAAAAGAATGGACATTCATCAAAAAGAAACCGATCATCAAAGAATTAAATAACACTTAATTGCCTTCATTAGGTTCGAAATAAATCGACACACTTATGTAACCGACAAAATATAATTTCCTGTCGAAAATGTATATGACAGATATTGTTAAAGCATAATTAACACGTTATAACATTACATGTTATTAACTGTGACAATAAATGCGTAGGAAACGCATTATCGTCTGACTCACAATTCGTACGAAACCTCTCGGCACCAATTGGTGTATGAAGCTATACGGTCGTCCTCGGCGGCATCTTAAAGCGGTACATTTTATCAACACGATTATCTTTCCAACATCAGCAGTATGGATTATTTTGATTCATATAGAAACTTATTCTGAAAGATGATATCATGCGCAAAAGAGGGAAAAAAATGTTATACTGTGTCGGGTCTATAAGGTGATATTATAATGGACAGATTTATGTCCTGCAGATAGTCTCTGTGTATTTTCTTTATCAAGGCTTTCACCGATCCCTTATCCTACTGACTATCTTTAACATTGATTTTCATAAAAATGATATAAAAGAGCATTGTGCTTTTGTGAACATTATTTGTGTTTACAATATTTTTATTCTGAACCGAAGATAGCTATATTCTTCGAAGTCTTGTCATTCTCAAAGTTGTCAGCGTTATAAATACGTTCATTTTTAGCAAGTGTGGTCATTTGTAAATGAATATAAAGAGGAACACAATAACTGTACCTCTTCATTTATTTTAAAACTACTGGTGCTCATTAACAACGTTGATGTTGGAGCAAAAATGACATTGGTTCCAGTATACTCCTTAGATATATTTTTATTCTCTCCACTCTCAATATACGTATGTTTCTTAGTGCATCTTTCTTTCATCTTCATGTATCCACAACTAAGGAATGTTTTATTTCGTGCCCGTGACTTTAGCATACTAAATCGGTGGGTTCGTCCATTTTCACATCAATTGCTCACCAAACAAACCCTATGAATCTTAGAGGTACGCCAAAGTCTTGTAATGGCTGAATAAGTAGAAGTACCTCCTATGGAGAATAGGAAAACAACTACAAAATGGAAAAAATGACGCAAGAAATGGAAACTATAGAGTGGAGTTGAACTGTAGAAGATAGTGTATGAATAGATCAAGATCACTTAATCCCACCACTGTATATTGGGAATAACGTCAGATTAGGTTTATATTAGACTGATTATCTCTTCTACAATTTGACATAGCTGTTGCGTTGTTCAATATATGATGCATATACTCGTTGCGGATATGGATATGATCCTTAATCCAGGAAAACATCTTGATCTTGAGAAGAAAATGATACATTTGCGAAAAGTTAAAATACTCATTCACGAGGTGACGAAGGAGGAGACAGCAAATAGTATGACACTTCAGCTAAGGACACGAGAAAGCGAGAACAACAGGTATTTAATTCCGGAGCGGCTACATGCAAGATAAGAAGACTAAGACCTACACAGCTATTACTCTATCAGTGTGTTATGCTTATCCTTGTTTATTATGTTCAACACTAAACTTGTAATCATTTGCTTTTTGAAATGTGTAAGCATGCCTACAATCATGTGTGCGATACATATTCTGTGTACATGTATGTATGGTAAGTATGTTGGAAATCCGACTCTACCGTGTGTGAAAATATATGATGTTATTCCTCCTTTACATAATAATATTTATGCTGGCTGGAGAATGTGAGATATTGATGACTATAACAGAGTGTATTAAAGCACGTTTGTTATATCCTGTTTGGTGTTGGTCAAATTAAAAGCAGCTTGGATAACAATAATGAGCAATTTGAAGAGCGCATAATCTCTAAAAGCTCAAAGCGCTTTACAACATCTATAATGTTATGTCTATAAAATAAATAAAAATAACAAACACAATGAAAATAGAAAACATCAACAATGCTGAAAATAGTTCAGGTAGGAAACAGTATTACGTCTTTAGGTTTGTACACGCAGTCAAAAAAGGTGAGTTATAAGCGCACTCTTGAAAGAAATCACTGTATTTTTGTGTCTAATTGCAATGGGCAATTCGTTCACGTTGCTTGTCCTTCTATTGCAAACGAACGTTGTCCATATGACTTCATTTTCATAGTGGGAATAATAATCACTACGTAGGGCTTGAATCAGACTTAGGATGTATTGTGAATGTCAAATACATGCTGGCGACGGTGAAGTAATATATCATGGTCTACTGTGTCAAATGCTGCAGACAAATCAAGGAGGGTGTGGACGGTAATCTTTCCAATGTCCAAAGCAGAAAGAATGTCATTAACTACTTTCAGAAGAATAGTTTAAGTTCTGTGGCAAGAGCGATATGCAGACTAAACATTGTTAAAACGATTGTTTGAATTTAAATGAGATACATACAGGATGGGTTGGAACAACTCCTTCTAAGATTTTTATTTGAACGGGAGATTTGAAACTGGGCAGTAGTTATTTCAATCGTTGCGGTCGATGATTGGTTTCTTAAGCAAAGGCTTTACAATGGCAGTTTTTAAAAATGATGGCAATTCCCCTGATTAGAGTGAGGCATTAATAACATAAGTTAGTTAAAGCAATATTGGATCTGAGCATTCAAGCAGCAATGATATTGGAATTGGATCAAGTTCACATGACTGGTACGCTCTTCATCACGATTGTCAGTACTAAATCAATTGAGACATTAAAATACTTCAAATGGTTGTCGCTGAAATGGTTCTAACGGTTGTCGCTGAAATTTTGTATCGTAACTATATGGTGATGACGATGAAATTGTGTTATCAAACTTATTTCTAATAGTTTCTACCTTGTCAAGAAACAAATTTGCAAACAAATTTGCAAGGTCTATTAGAGAGAAGGTAGTTAGATGTAGTGTATATTTGTTCCTTGACATTAGTTTTTTAGTTATCTCTAAGAGTTCTTTGCAGCTGAAATTCTCCGTGATCTAAGTACTGTATTGGCATAATTTGGCTAAATGGACTATGTTTGTTACGTTCTTCCTAGCGGCTTCATAGATTTGTTTATGAACAGTGGGTCTGGTGGAATGTCAAACCCTATCCTCTTTACGGCGATCTCTTATAGCAGTGCGAAACTGGTCCCTAACACAGCTATACCACGGATAACGCTTTTGAATTGATACTCTGCATTTGATGGCAGGAGCATGTTTTCATAGCAATGAACGCAGGCAGTTATCGAGTTGTTCTGCTGTAGGAGGTAATCAAGTTGTTATGTTTGCTTGGATATCATGCATTAGTTTGGTTTTATTTATCATACGGAAATTTCTCATAATAGCAAATAAAGGTGGAGGATTAGTGACTGATACGTTTAGATGGCATATAATGCAGAGGTGATCGGATGCAAGTTCGTGGGATACGATGTTGAACCGTAGTCTATAAACATCAGGTCTATGAAGAATGTAATCTAAAATGTAACCAGGTTTAATGGTGTGTTGGTTAACTGACTGTTTACAATTTTAAAACATGAATGTAATCTAGGTGTTTGGATGTGTATGGGTTTCCAGGACAGTCAAGTTGAATGTTGAAATCCCCACGTAGAATCAGGTAGTCACCTATCGAATTTCCATACTCCAGGAGATACGGAAACAGCTCTAAAAAGAAAGATTTAGTCAGTGTCTTTTCTCTACTAGGAGGAAGCGGTAGAGGCATACAAAATGGAGTGTCCTTTGTTCCAGTGAGTGTTGTTTGGTCTAATTCAAACGATGTGTGGCAGAAATTGAAGGTTGTGTTGTATTTAAGACCTTTTATCATGAAAATCTTTGTGATCACTGCAATTCCACCTCTGCGAGAGTGGCAGAGGAACGACTTGATGGAGTAACCGGTGGATGTTAGATCCGCTCACATGGAATCATCGCCTGATATTTTCAATCATGTTTCTGTCAGGACGAAGACGTCAATAAATATTCTGATCGTTGATGAAGACATACATATGACCTGAACAGCCAATGCATGATTAAACAAAATACGGTAGACGAAGATAGACAATAAGTACATATATCATGAAAAACAGCACAGGGGCCCCGAGTGGTCTACAGCGCTGTCCGTTACGGACCACTGCCATCTCACCTCTGTCTGCGTGTGTTCGAATCTAAGATTCGGCAAATGTGGTTATGTGAGAAAGCTTGCCAGTAGCTTCTCGTGGGTCGGTGGTTCTTTCCGGGGTTTGTCCGGTTTCTTCCTCCACCATTAATACTGGCCGCCATGTATAGCCTATATTGTGCTTAAAAATGGCGTTAAGCCATACAAAAAACAGCACAAAAAACAGATGAGCTGTTTCAAACCGGTAAAGCAATTGCTGCCGTCATTCCGGGTTCTGGAAACGAAGTATTACACCAACGTTCTCACATGATTCAACTCATTTCTAACAAATATGTATCATTATATTCTTTGAGGTATTTAAAAGATGTAGCTTCCATGTATTTACCGGTTTTGAATCAATCAATCACTTCAAAAACCAAATGAACTAATTATTAATTAGCTTTACTTTGTTAGCTTGAAATTGTGCTCCTCCAGCGGCATCTTCGACATATAATTTGTCTAAGACAAATTGTGTTGTGTCTCGAAGTTTGTACTCTGCAAACACGTTTAGCTTCATATACGTTTCTCCATATTGAGCAGTGTATATGTTATAACGAGATGGCGAGATGTGCCATAGGTCACATTAGCTTTAGAATCATACAGTAAGGAAGCAATATTGTCAAGAATAAATTCCAAACTAGATCCTTTACATACATACATACATACATACACACACATATATATATATATATATATATATATATATATATATATATATATATATATATATATATATATATATATATATATATATATCATAAACACATTTAGAAGTATATTAGTGTCATATGTCCTCTATTTATCCAATTTTGTAATCAAGACAAATAAACTTACATCCATTCAACATAAATAGTACTATATATAGTTTACCAATTACAGCAACAGAGAGGTTTTATTTGAATATAATTATATTAGCTTATTGGTATCTTAATCTGTTCGCCTAACAAAACAATCTGGAGAAATGTGATTCGGTGCTTGACTTGCATTAGATGCCAAAAAACAATGGTTATTACAATATGCACAAAATATTACCCACTTGGGTCAAGTGTTTGTTCTCTATTTCCTTTAGACTATTCCCAACTGGATTCAAGTTTAATACGAATGGAAGACATGTCGCTCTTTCAGATTATATTCATGCAATATTTGTTTTCATATATTTAAATAAATTGTATCAATTGAAACAAAACGTAAATGACCATACTTACTTGTTAGATTACAACGAACACTAATAGTATTAGCAACGATTACTACATATTAACAACGAATGCTATATATTAACAACGAATGTTATCTTCAAACAACGAATACTATATGTTAACAACGAATAATATATATTAATAATATCCAACATCGTTAGAAATAGTAGAAAAAAGAATGATGCATCAATCAATCAATCAATCAATTAATCAATCAATCACTTTCTGACTGAGTCATAGATGCAGGAGGGAAAAATAAATACTGACTTTACCTTTACAGTTAATGTTAGTACCATTCCATGACGCAGATTTACTATCATTTACACAGTGTCTAATATAGCGGCTATCCACTTTATACTGCATATTTGATTGAAAGCAATAAAATTGAATTCTGGAGCCTAGTTCATATGAAAGCGGTCCAATCCTTTTCGCCCCGTCTGGAACACACGGGGCTGGACAGGTAGACCCTGAAAAAACCAAATAATAATAATAATAATAATAATAATAATAATAATAATAATAACTTGATTCAATATTAGAATTATTGTTGGATCTGAACGTGTATGTATCAAACTAAATGTATTTAGAAAAGAACATTATTTCAATGAAACCTTTCCATGAATGTGCTGATAATATAAACATTTACACAAGTATTATTATTATTATTATTATTATTATTATTATTATTATTATTATTGCAAACAACATAATTAACATAAATTATAAACAAACAGAAGCCGAAACACTTAAATTAAGCATCAGGTGCATTTGATAGAAACATCACTGGTTCTGAATCAGGTGTAACATACTGAGAAAGGTTACATCAATAGACCTAAGAAGCCTCGACAGAAATAATACATGAATAAACCATTTAACTTTTTCAGATACATGTTCAAATGTAAACACGCAAAATATGTTATAATATGACGTTGAAGGTGAATAGTCATCACGATTATATGTATTGATGATTTAATAACAATAATAAATAACCTAGAAATGTAGGTGTAAGCGTAAATCCTTGCAATGTGCGTTTGAATACGACACCTTGCAAACTACATGAAATCATGAAATCTAGCATAGTACGTATAAATATGGCTTCGCAAAGTAAATATAAGCATGAAACCTAGAAAAATACGTGTAAATATAAGCGGAAGAAAGTACCTGTTCAAACATAATTTAGAAGGGGTTGTAAACATGAAACCTAACAAGGTATGTATAAGTAAGACAGCTTAAAAATCACAAGGAAACATTAAACCTTGTTTCATGCTCAGAAATTCTACTCAACGTAACACGATAATCCCGTAAAATGGATTAAATCTGGATTATTTTACAATAAAGGCAATGTAGTACATTGTGTATTAATAGACAAAAGAAGAACATTCCACTTTATATAGTGCGTTCATATTTATAAACCACGCTATACCTTCAAGGACAAGTTCAGTTTGAATGTACGCATTTTACCATGAACCAAACTCTGAAAAACAGTAAAAATGTACACAGCTGTATAAGATATAAGAGATCATGTTTTTCTTTCTGCAAGTCAGTTAGTTTAAAAAATATACAATATACTAACAATTGTGTTGATGCTTCTGACACGTGACGCATCCTCTGGACCAGGTTCCGTCTTTCTGACAAATTCTAGTCATGGGTCCACTTCGATTATAGCCGGGATTACACATGAATACGGCCTTTGTGCCCACAGTAGGGACGGAAGATGAATACGTTACTTTACCATTTTCAAAACCATAATGATCACCCTTATCACAGATGATCTCTGAAAGTAGAAAGCAAACATTTAATATCGACATTTTGGCAAGATTTGGTTTGGTGTGTTAGTTGTTATAAGTAACAGCAACACGAACTACTTATTAATGATAAAACAACCAGTCTGAGAGTAAAGTATTGTACATTGAAACAGCAAGTTAGCCGACAGGGATTAACTGACCATAGGATTCGAACACATACCCTTTACGTCCCCTATTCAGTATACTAAGATACTAGGTAATCCCGGTTTAAATATTGGTTGCATCTTAGTACATTAACGAGGGTGAATATGTCCATTTTAAGTCCTCGAGCTCCCTTAGTATACTGTAGAAAGATAATGCAGTAACAACAGAGATTACATTCAAGTCAAGATGTGACTTTGATTTTTACATGCATGACATTCATGACGAACGTATTAAAAATCTTGAAATATAAATCCATAACGTATAGTATAATCTCTGCGTAATTATTCCTGTGTACATTGCTGTGAACAAACAAAAAAATGGATACTATTTAAATTCAATACGCAAATGTCGGAAGACAAAACTAATAGAGGCCAATATGACCATTAGGCAAATTGTTAGCAAGTTCTCTGGCAAATGTTGGTGATATTTATATAGATAACAGTGTGATGTAAAGATGCATAGTCAGACTAATGTTATGTCAAGCATATGTTTGTTCAATATATGGTTTCAGTGTGTAATTGGATAGTGCCCCTTGTAACATGTGACCTCCATGCTAATCAAATCACACCGTACTAATTGTATTACTAATCTCTACAACATTGCTGTACCTAACGCTCGTACCCTGTCCATATTGTCCTGACAAAATGAGCAAGCGAAGAAGACTGTCCCGACTATACTGATTAATTGATTGATTTGGATTTTTAACGTAGCTTTAACAATTGTTCAGTCATATCGCTACGATGTATGCATTGAGGCAGTTTATAGTGATGTCTAACACTGGGGCATCATGCTTCAGAAATGTAGCATGATGTCCCACCCAGTCGCATTATCCTGATACCAAACCGAAATGTCCTAACACTAACCTTTTCATGCTGATCGCCAAGCGAGGCAGCTGTTAGTACCATTTTTGTAAGTCCGACTATCCTAAATGCAAGTCTTCAGGGAAACGTACAGAGCAAATACAAAGCAAATAACAGGTCAATTACAAGCGTGGGACTTTGGATAATGAGGATCTGAGAGGCATATCACCAATCAAACTTAAAATAAACATGACATTTTTTTATTCGCAACCGGATACGATTTACGCATCCTGGCGTCTCACATTGCATCCCAGCTTTTCGATACACCTAAACGCGAACTAATACAAGAAGTGGAATTTAAACTTGTAAACAAACCACAAACTTGGAAACAAAACATTGAAACAGTGACATTGTATGGCAAAGGCTTGAAACAAGAATTAGACGGACTCAAGAAAGACAATGGAAATATGTAAAATAAAACATATTAAAAATGCGTTAGATTGCATTAAAGAAGCCACGAAGATCTCAAATCACAATGAATGATAGTCATTCAAGAAATAACATTAAATTTTCAACTTGCCACAATTGTCAACCATTAATGTCTGAGCATAGTTTTCGGAGATGGTGCTGAAATGTACCAGAATATGATGTAGATAAAATAATAGTATTGCAATATATTGCATCTCGGGAAAATATGATGCACCAAAACCACTTATTGTACAATTTTGGCATACAGAATCCAACGTCAACATTGACATGAATATATTCTTAGACCAAATATAAGGTACAAAATAGTGGCAAATATTACTTGACAACACGGGACTCTTAAATGTATGTTGCCAGCATCAATAAACTTATTACAACCGCAGTGTGTATACCAAAACATAAGCCAGGAAAAGATATTAATTTGACTTCTTTGATGACATAGATAAGCAATCATTTCGACTCCAGAAGTGAAAAAATTGTACATAGTGATTTTGGATACAATTGCATCCTATTACTTTTTGCATCAAAAGATGTGAACAATTGTTATTCTCGTCAATGTATATTCCGTATGACATGGTCGTACGGGTGAGAATGTATCCAGAGATGCATGTGATTGATTTTCACAGTAATGCTTGTGCAATGCATATTTATATAAGCTCTGAATAGTTCAACTCAAAATCAAAACTTATAATGAAGACATAAGTGTATTTTAGCCATAAATCCATCAGTCGTATAGGTGTTGATCTCTTCTTTATAATTTCGAATTATGTGTTAATGGAAACATATGTTCCAGTCAGGGCAGATAGTCTTTCAGTGAATGGACTGAGATTAACTCGAATGAATCTGTACGGTTATAAAGCTGAGTTTTCTAGGAATTTGAAAAGGGTTATCATCACGTTTGACAATTCCTCTGTTATTATATGTAGTAACTGGAATGTTTTTTTCTTCAGGACATGGAGCATCACTCTTTAATGTCCTGTATGTTATACACTCCAAGGTTATGATTTTGTATTTTATTATCGCGTCTGTTATTAAAGGCTATACAACAGGTCATTCATCAATAACGCTCAAATTATCTATATAGTTACGACTGTTTGATAAGTTTCCTTCAGTCATAACCTATTCTGGGTTCGCCTGGTACTGGCTTGAGGTGAAATGAATGTAGCAATTTTATTGTGGTGTTTGTATTGATATTTCTGTACAATAAAAAAGTAGAATGACAGAAGAGATTATAGAGGAGAATGAAAAACTGTGTACTATCTATGACACGTAAATACAAAATAATTTTTTTTTACTTTTATTGTGTTCTCTCTCTTATTTTCTTTTCTCGAATATTCACAAGATCACAAGTACATTGACATACACAATAATAATTTTACTTTATGACTATACATTTGATATATCCAACAATCTTGTTAAACATACATCAATTTCAGCATCAATGTTTTGTGAACTTGATTTAATAATCCTATTCGAGACGGGTACTAACCCTAATTACAGAAACTCTATAAAAGAAAAGCATTTAGACAAAAATATAGTCAATTTCCGAAATTAAGTCATATCCGAAATTTGTGTAAATCAAAATCTGGACAAATCCGAAGTTTTGGGCAAATCAGAAATTGGGATAAATCAAAATCTGGGCACATCCGAATTTAGTCATTCCCATAACATATCACTTTCATAGAGGGTTTTTACCTGTATAAAATTATTCATGACTGAGGAGAATTTAGATTTAGAATTTTTAAGTTATGGTTCGAAATTAGACAGTTCTGATTTCACTGCAGTCAGTATCTCGTCTGCAACGACGGGAGCCGTATTTATACTCTTTATACCCTTGGATTGGAGAATCTCTAATGTTTACATAAACAAACAACGGAGACATTCGAGATTTTCCGATTCGGGTTAGAAACGGGAACGCTACCAAGCGCTCAGCAACATGGTAAGCTGGGAACAACAACGCCTTTGCAAATTAGCAGAGCACGTTCCGGGAGCCGCTATTTGATTATAATACACTGTTAGCAAATAAGGCATCATAAAATGTCGTCATCAAGTAATACATAAGTTTCTAACAGTTACTTGAAACATAATGATGAGTTGAAATAATCATTAGAATGGATGAAATGAGGGTCGGTCGATCTCATTCAAAGCCGACATGTGCTTTCAACAAGGAAGCGTCTCAAGGCAACGTGATAATTGGAAACAAGGTACATCTACGGCAATTTGTTAAATATTCATACTAAACGTTTGGATTATATATAATTATGAGACTGTTATAGCAATATCAACAGTACCCATACATCCCGCATACAGGACATTCAATGCAAAGCTATTAATGAAGCAGGCATATATGTTCAGTTGGTCAAAAACTGTAAATATAATAAAGTAGAAAAAAATATCGTGAATGCGAAATGAAAACCTACTCCAGGTGAAATTATCTTTTGATGCTTAATTCTTTCTTTGAAATACTTAAAATAATTATAAGATCGGAATAAATTAATTATTCTTAAGCAAAGGAGAAAATGGAGAAACACAATGTAAATAACATTTAAGCAGAAATAAAGACCTTGCATAATGTTATGAACCATAACATTAAATCCACTCATATGAAAGAATTAAAGAAAAGCCAATCTGACTTGTAAGAAATAAAACAAGACCTAGGTGTAATGTTATGATAGAAAGCAAGGTGGCATGAGATGGGTGGAAAAAAAAAACATCTAAATATGTCCTTAATCTTGAAAAGATAACTTACGTTTAAGAACAAAACAATACAAGTGTTAATACCGGTAGCGGGAAAAAGATGATAGGTTCAAAATACGTGAATCACACTTCTTTTAAAAGATTATATAACCAAATAGCAACAATAATTTAGAAATTTGTAATCATACTCATTAATGATTATAACATCTTTCCGATACTGAGAAATACTCATGTATAAAGTAGTCTTGAAGATTGTGGTTTGGCGCTGGCAAATACGAAAAATGAAAGAAGCCCAAGTTCCAATGAATCTATTGTTTAATTTTACAAAGTTATATAGATATAAATGGCTTTCTCTTTACTTTTCTTAACAATGGATACAATAAGAAATGTTTTTTTTAATGTATGCTGCAGGGAAACATTAACCATCCATCCATCCATTCGTCTATACATTCATCCATACATACATCCATTCATCCATCCATCCATCCATACATACATACATACATACATACATACATACATACATACATACATACATACATACATACCAGAAGGGAAGTTAAAATGATTATATTTTACCTTTACAGTTAATCTTAGTTCCTTTCCATGATGCATATTCGCCCCTTTTTATACAGTATTTAAATCGGCTTCTGTCATCTCGATCCTGCGATTTAGATCGTGGACAATGAAAGTCTACTCTTGAGCCTATTTCATATGTTTGCGATCCGGTCTTTCTAGCCCCCTCTGGAACGCACGGGGCAGGACATGTGATTGATGCTAAAATAATAATAATAATAATAATAATAATAATAATAATAATAATAGCTTGGCAGGATGGTTACAATGATTTGTTTGCATCTTAAAGTGAATTTATTAACATAAATCTTTCTTAAAATGGATGTCATTTCAAAGGAATTCGTTAGTGGATAACAATAATAATAATAATAATAATAATAATAATAATAATAATAACAACAATAAGAAGAAAACAAGTAATAATAATAATAATAAAACAAATAATAATAATAATAATAATAATAATAATAATAACAATAATAATAATAATAATAATAATAATAATAACAATAAAACTAATAATAATAATAATAATAATGATACAACAAATAATAATAATAATAATAATAATAATAATTATTGTAGTTCTTGCAAACAGCTATATACAACAGATGATACAAGAAAAGTTAAATAGACGCAATTGAGAGCATCCAATAGTAGATTGATTACAAATATAAAAAATAACATGTTCTAAATAAGTGGAATTTAAGTTGAATGGGTATACGATTGCTAATTACGGATATTGACAGAAATAATTACAGTACAGAAAGCATTTGAATTTGCAGCTATGTGTAAATATTTTAAGGAAAACAATACATTACTATATGACGTGAAAGATGGTTACTCTTGCTCGATGATATTTATTAAAAGATTTTAAACGGAACAATACTAACTATCCTATCATCTTACTTGCAAACATGAATCCTAGTAAAGTACGTGTAATTAAGAAAACAAGCAAAGTATGTGCAAACATGAAACTAAAAAAGTATTTGTAATCAGAATATACTCAAAACATTGTAGTTCCAACCTGTTATATGATATATTTGCTTATTATTTATTGTGCATTTTGTTTTATGTATTTGTTTTGCATACAAAGTTTACATTCCAAGTACCTCTGAGTAACTTGAAAATCAAGTTAAATGCATTTCTTTGTGACTTCTTTCCAAAAAGCATCACCTTGCTGTGTGCAGTGCCATCGTAAAGATCAAGATATACCTACTAGGAATATTGCGTGCAAACTTCCATAAGACACAATACAATGTAATTTTGTCCAGGTGGTATGATAACAGAGACAAAGATGTTCATTCGCCACCATCGCAACTTGCCCTGTTTGTTAATACACGTACATTAAAAGAAATGTTATAAGTATACTAACGATTGCGTATACTCCTCTGACACGTGACGCATTCTCCTGCCCATGTGCCATCTACTTGACATTTTCTAGTCTCCGGTCCATGTCGAATATAACCGGGATTACACAGGAATGAAGCCACTGTGTCCACAGTATAAGGGTAACGTGACGAATAGAATATATGACCATTTTCTAAGTTGTAACCATACAAACTGTCACAAATGATCTCTGAAAAAGAAAGTATCGAATATAAAATCATCATTCTGGCAAAATTTTGTTTGTTTTGGCATTTTAAGCAGCTGCAACACAATGTAGTTAATTAACACCAATTAAATTAAAGTATTATATAATGATACACCATCATAGCCAACCCGGTTTAACTGATAATAGTGAATAATATGCTCGATATCTTTTTAATATAATGGTATTTATAATTATAATGGTTGTTTAACAATCCTTTGTAACAAGTACACAGATTGTCTAACGCTGTAAAATCTGTCGCAGAAACCATGAAGTCTTTGTAAAACGTGAGATGTGAAATACATTACGTTTAATGTGATTTTTTAAGCTTTTCAACTTGAGCCACATAGCAATATAAATGTTAACGGTGTATAATGTTATTATTCATTAATGCAGATTATTGTTTTGAATATTCCATATTTATGTTTCAGTATATACATGCAGACATGCGAAGTTTCTAGATTCTACAGTAAAGGTTTGTACATTTATACTCATGCACCCGTATCGTGTGCATTCTGTAATACTATTTGTTAGCGATAAAACAATACTTCTGTTATTTTTGTCTTGACTTTCGTTATTTCTGTATCAATTCTTTTATAATACAACTTGAACTTCCATTTTAAAAGAATCTTAAGATGATAACATTGGAATGTATTCATAAAAAACACTGCATGAATGGAAATAGATATGCAAATAAAAAGAAAATTCAATATGCATCGATTATCAAGCTTCTTGACTATCGGAATCCACATATGTATGTTATTTAATTCTTAGTACACATATGAAGTATAACAGTAGCATCCTGTTCCTGATAAAAGCGCACATATTTGGACCAACTTCCTAAAGAACGTGTTGCGTATTTAATTGAATGAAATGGATATAATTCCAAAATTATGTGTAGGGTCTGTCTATATTGTTACGTGCGTCTTTACGCTTGTAAGTTAGTTTACTTCATCGTAAACATGCCTTGTATACATGATACATAATTTAATATATATGCCTTGAGAACAATGTCTCCTGCGAACATATAAGTTAATGAAAGCAACGTTTTAACACTTTGTAGTCGTGAAGCGATCTAATTCTCCTTTTCGAAGCACGTGCTTAGTCTTCAGATTAATTTAATTGTTTTGGAATTAGCCGTATATCAACAGTTAGAAAGATGTACGTTGCAGAGGCAATTTAACAACATGGATTACACGAGACTTACCAATGCATCCGACAATATCCTTATAACAAATCACTGTGCAACTGTGGAAACGTATATGGCGTTTTAAGACATATTAATTTGCTTTAAAATGTTATAACTTCACTAGATATAGTACTGAGGTTATGCACAATCAATTACTATGAAAGCCATATAGTTGAGTTCAGTAGGCCGTATAATGAAAACTTTCCTGGCAATAGTGTTTCTATCAAGCTGACCGCGATGACTCTGTGTATGTATTGATCGTCTCACCGATGTTTGATAGCATTGGAATATATGTTTAACGTCCATATATTTGTACAGTATTCATTATATCCCCAAGTAGTTATTTCAAGATGTGATGTCGGAATCATTTGTCAACGAGTTTAAATTATTGATTAAATGGTATTGTACGTCCCCAAACTTGACTGTCATACAAAAATGAAAGTCCTGTATTCAATGTATTTCTGATCTAATTGTCATTGGATAATGTGGCATTGTGTCCCTTAATGCACTCATGATTCATTTCATTGCAGAGAATAACATATCATAATCTGGAAAAATTCGGACAAGACATTTCATTAATGGATGCACAAAAGGACACAAACCAACCTGAACCTTAATCAGTTCACCATGGACGAAATCTCTAGGACTCAAGACAGTTACACATATTCAGATAATCCTAACTACATAACACAGATAATTCATATTCCTTTCCGCAACGAATATCAATTTATTTGTGATTGTTTAATATCTTTATTGAATCATTTTCATAGCGCTAAGATATTGCTTGGAACAATCGGCAATTCTATGTTAAAGCTCCGTAACTAAAGTACGAATGAGACAGTGCCTGCTGGAGCGGGGTCACTTTCCCTCCTTTAGTTCACCATAACAGACCTTTGAATGACAATTTTCTGAGATCCTGACGACATGATCTGCCCATCTCTACTGAATGCCTGTTTGTGTGCGCAATAAAGTGGCTGGGGGTTCTTTAAAGTTTTCAGCAACCTCTTTAGTGTTCTGACTTCCCAGACAACCAATCGTATTGAAGAGTTTCCATTTCAACAAGTGCCAGTGGTTGTTAGTCATTTTAGAAGCTAAATTTAAACAAATTCTTGCTACCTAAGTTAGACTCAGTATGACTGACGGTATTAAAATAACCACTGAGATTGGTGCTTTTATCTTGATCTGGATCTCAACGGTGTATTAGCTTCAGGATTTCGATGTTAGATTTTTTTTAAGATCAGCTGGGCTTATTGCCGTAAAGTTCATATTGGTGGTTCCTTCGACAATTTCCATTTCCGTCAAGAATGTAACCCTTAGCACGACTTATGACCAGGCTATGTGTGTCTGGGTTTTACAAAATCATTATGGAGGGTTCAGTTCCACCTCAGCTACACTCACCTAAGAATTTCGGCCAGTATCTTCTGGAGATGTGACTTCCGCAATCAGGCCTCATGGCAGCTCCGGCTTTTCAAGTTCTAAAATCTGTTTTGTGTAATATACCCTCCCTTAAGGTAAAAACTTCTCTAGGGTAGTATAAATGGTCCCAACAGAAGAACATTTTACAGTATGCCTATACTAACAAAACGCTACATTTCATCGTAACACTTGTTATGCTTACAACCCTTAGTGGAAATACAATACTTGGTATTTCAGCAAATCAGATTGTCTGCTATGTAATTCACACAAAATGTTGCTGGTTTTAACACTCTTCCACGAAAACCTGAAGTACTTTAGCAATCCTAGACCGTGATAGCTTTGTTAATGTTTGATTCTAATCACTGGATAACATGATGAGAAATAGCTCTAAACTTTTTGAATTTGAAAGTGTCAATTTATATATGATGGGTTCTCATATTTCTGGTGCAAGGACAAACCAGGATGATATAAACAAACAAAGACGAAATCATATCGGAATGCCATATGCATCGTCCAGAGTCCCTGTCTCTTTAACAATCCATGAACAACACGATGTTTCGTTAATCACATTAATGACATTGAAATGTGTGGCAACCAGTGAAAGCGTGTATGTCATTAACATAACACCTGAAGCTTGGCATCGCAGGCCTATTTAATCCGATCGAACTCTTCTGAACAACCATCTACCTTAAGTTCTAGTTAATGTATTTAGTTGTATCGGAATGAAACACTCCATCTCTGCAACTACTGGGATTCATTTAGTTGAAATTGTACGATATTTAGGAGCGCTCATAAGGCCTGGTTTACTTTTCGAGATTGTAGTATAGTGGAGTGAGGCATCAGAAAAATGATCATTGAAATGCATAAAGGTGCAATAAACACACTTTGGTCTATACATAACACATACAAATCCACGTCTAATCTAATAGATTAGGCATATGTTTCATTTCTTTTTCAAACACGAACTCAACATTAAAGGGATGCAGTGACCTAAAAACAAAGGACATAAGTGAATCAATTGTTTAATGTTTAAGTAAGAGAACTCGTAAAATACGTTTAATTTCCCATTTACGTGCTTTATTGGTCATCAGATGGTCACATTATATAATTAGCATGAAGTAATGGTAGCCACAAAATAATACCAGTTGATTTCAATATTAGTTGATTGAAGACCGTGTTACTTCACCTCTCAGCATCGACGAATGCAATAATTGTCTTCTGGACTACGAAAACGTGGATAGAACATAAATGAAATTTAAACCTCTACTATTAGGATATATTCGTGCGAACATATTTGACAAATGTAAAGAAATCTTAAAAGTTTTAATATGAGGTTAATTGAAACAGAAGTATTAGACATTCCTACACTAAGTAGAATCACTTTCCCGTCCAGAATTAATTACATAGACCGTTCATCTACATATTCATAGTAGTTATGGTATAGAGGCTGATTATATTGTTACCATGATATGGTCTTAAACTAAGTAACAGAAAGGAGAGAAAAACAACACGATCTGTAAAAGCAAACAAACATTTTTATCCCCAGAACACAAAGTGACAAATGAAATGGAACTTACAGTAACATGAATTAAATCCCAAAACGTCACAACAATTATATTACAAGTCAAACTGAATAGGGTTACAATTCCTTTCCGGTGGGATTCGGAACAGATTCAAATATTAAATGGCTTGATTTGCTACTATTTTCAAATGTTCTCAGGAGTCAATCAAACTGAACATGATTACGAGGACAAAGAATAGTGCTAGAAAAGGAAGATAAAGATATTATGAAATTAATGGAGGAAACTCTTGGAGCGCAATTACAGAATGACAGAAATTTACCAAGTCTATCCATCAAGTCTCCAAATCGTAGAAGGACAAAATATCTTAGGATTTTCGTTAGCAATATGAATCATGAGCATTATAGATTTCCAGAGAAATGACAAACGAATTTTCATTAGCATCCATATTTGAGTAAAATTCAGTATCTCAAATTAGATCCGGAGACAGAATATGAATCTTGTGTCAGTCATAATATGTCACCATACCCACTATACCTAAGTGACAAAATCGGTATATTAATTTCAATGAGAGAGAGAGAGAGAGAGAGAGAGAGAGAGAGAGAGAGAGAGAGAGAGAGAGAGAAGAAAGAGAGAGAGATTGATTGAAACTAGTGAATAAGGATATATTTCATCGAGTGAATGAAAAACGCAGTATTTTCACGAGTAAAATACTGGAGTTTTTCACGCACGTGATGAAATGTATCCGTTATTTACTCGTTTCAAGCAGATATTAAAATTATTTTATACTTACATACGTTGCCTCCCTAAAGTGTGTGACAGTGAATTAACAAATTTCTTACGGTACTATCAGATTTTTACCGGACATGTTCTGCTGTGCTATGTGTATCTACGCACAAACTTAATTCCACGTCCAATTGATAAAAAGTAACTGATATTTCAAGATAACAAACTACAAGTTTCAAGGACAACAGACAAGGAAAATTAAAAAGAAAAAACACGAGTAATTCATTTACAGAAATGAAAGGGAGATAATTATGTTCTGACCGAAAAATGTAGTTCCTGTAGTGTTCACTACAGTGAAATATCAATATTTTTTAATTTGAACATCAAATATTTCACTGCTTATATATGTGCATTTCGGGATCATTTAGCAAATGGATTAAAATTATAGTTAAACATCAGTTAGCTTTGCTTTATACAGTATATATATATATATATATATATATATATATATATATATATATATATGTATATTGAGTTTGACTGAATGCATTTGATTGATCCAGTGTTTAATCCTCTCTTGTCACAAACAATAACCCATATGATGTATGGGTTATCCATTTTCTCAAGACATTCATTCAGGTTGTACTCTGAACTGATTCAGTATTAGATGTTAATAACTTTTCATTTCGATTTGACTAAAATACTGAACTTACGTTTGCATGAGAAACGTATCTCGGGTTCCCACTTCCCATTATCTCTACACGTGTAATTCACATCCCTTACTGGTACCAGATTTTCGTTGTCTTCAGTTTCTGGCATTTCAGATGCATCTGCGGTCGATACAGAATCACGATAGTCATATTCATACGCACGTTTGGCATATATGTTTGGCACAATTTGATATCCAGACATACACGACACATTCGCATTCTCTCCTACTGTAAGCACTGTCCTGTTACCGAGAGATATGAAATGCATTCCTGGGTCTTTGAGAACACATGCTGTGACATCTGAAAATCGAAATAACGTATAATGAGGATAATGAATTGTGGAAAAATGATAGTTCATTAGATCAATGTATTCGTATAATAATTTTAATCAGTGTTGTTCTGTTCTTGGGATACCAGTTGACTTATAATGTCTCCATTCAACATACTGTGATGAAATGGCTAAATCTTCAAAGGTCAGTGATTTGTCAGATACGAGAGATACGAGGTTGTACGTTTCGAGTAATTCACAATCAATATATGACGGTATGGGTGGGTATAATTGCCTGCAATAGAAACTTGCACACTGTTTGATTTTCTTTATGGTTCCTCTATATAAAATAAAACTTTAAGGACGCACTCGACGTTATTTATTTTTTTATATCTAACATGATAACAGTATAATTTAGTTTATCAAGCCTGACATGATACATTTTCTCGGTATCAGTACGACTCATGAATGTATATTCCAATCAAGATAGGACGCGTTTGTAATTCATCAAAATCATGACACGAACACCAACTTGTCCTGTATCATTGAAAAGTATTTTTTTTGCTGAGGAAAACCCATCTCCCAGAAGTTTTCATGACAAACAATTTGAAATACTAAACCTGCATCTTACTGTTATAGGCGATGCCACTATGAATCTTTGGTTCTGGTCAATCACTGGATTTGTTTTGTGGCACTCCATGATAAAGTTTTATTTAGCTGCCCTTGCCATAGGCTGAGAAATAAATAGTGTGATTTTTCATTTATAAACTTTAGTGAAAGGAAAATATTACAATGTCATGAAAAGCCAATTATCATTTCTCAAGTATATAGCATATATGCACTGTTGTACTCAGCAAGATGTGATTATCGTGATTGTGCTTTTCCGCAAATTCTCAATCGCATTGTGTTTCACCACGAAGAAAACTGGTATTAAGAAGAAGACAAAATAAATTTTATTTCTATTACTTTTCACGTATTTTCACGTATTCGACGTTCATACATAAGTCGTTTTAGCTAAATATAATAATTTGCAACTTTTAAATTTTACATGCGGATTATTCAAAGGCGTGGAAGGCAATATTGTTTATAATTAAAGTTTATTTACAGTAAAGTTTTAGAAGATGGTTTCCATGGTTGCATTTTGTTGCATTTGTGGTATCAAATTTGAGTCAAATAATTGGATAGGACGAAGATGATGATTTACAAGACACATTAAGCTAAGTTTCGTGTCATGCAAAATGCCTTTATAAACGTTTACACTTATACAATATGTGTTGTCTTTCATTGCCTTAATAGGGTCTTCCATTTGATTACGGAAACCCTCCTTGACAAGCTCTATCCAAAAAGCATAACGTGATCATTTTCGGACCCACCGCTCAAAATTAACAATCTAAATCCTCTCTGACAGTGGCTACCTTTCAAATGACGTTTAGTCATATCAGCAAAAGAAATTGTTAGGGACATATAATATGTACACTTTTGTACTAGAAGATTGGCATTGATAGGAACGTAATTTAATTTTTCAACTCTACCATTTGATTAATTGCATCGGTGGCTTACACAATTTTGGCATCGGGAAATCCACCAGAAAAACTGGATTGAATTTGGAATAAGAGTACGTACTTTCGATTGTTTGATAGGTTGAGTGCGTGATGGGTCTATTCCCACTCACCCAGGTCTAACATTCATATCATTAGCCCCTTTTTAGGGGTATGATATGACGACCAAATTAAATAGCGCACTCTGTGCGCATAAACGCCAGGAAGATGTGGCACCATTCCATCTTCCTGGATAAATTAAATCACTGCCATGTAAATAAATGGCAGTGCAAAAAAGTGAACATATGACCCTGCTGGCCGGTTTCACTTTAAATCCAACTATTCATTCATTCATACAATATGTGGCACGGGTGATTTGAAAGGCTGGAGTATCGCAGCATGTAATATAGATGAAATCTATAATAATAGAATGAGACACGGAATAGATAATGTCATACAAAAACGTAGTTTGGGAAATAATAGTAATTGTACCGAGAAGAGCGTTTTATTTTTACAGTTTAAAATTAAATAATGACATAAGCACATTGAAATGTATATCTTGTTAGGATAAGGTAATCAATCCGTAAACGTCGGTGCTATGACTCAGATTTTGTTCCGTCAGTTCTTAATGAAAATTGACAGACGTGCCTTTTTGTAACTAAACGGTTTTTTGTTGATGTACGTTTGAGGTTACCCACTTGTTACTAACAAGAAATGTTATTTATATTAATTCACTGACTGTTGATGACACACTGTTTCTGATAATACATCTTTTGAATGAGTTAAGAATGGCCCAGAAGTTTGATTGTATTTAAAGTTTCACCAAAACTATTTTATTTTAGCAACAACGCCCGGGTATTTTTTGTTTCGTTTTGTTCGATTTTCCCTTTCCTTTAAGTATTTACAATAGTAGTAGTAGTAGTAGTAGTAGTAGTAGTAGTAGTAGTAGTAGTAGTAGTAGTAGTAGTAGTAACGCTAGTAATAGTAGTAGTAATATCATTAATATTATTAATATTCGTTTGTATTCTTCCAT